>JARHVA010008811.1:0-414927 GCA_037957365.1 Torreya grandis
CAAATTAACTAGTTTGTGAAGTTGTGTGAGTAAAATTATCTTGGGATGAATTAGTGTTTGTTTCAAGATTAATTTATTATAATTAGATTTTTTTAATCACCTTATTTAGATCTCTTAGTTACCCTATACCCCCTCTCTATCTCTTTTCTAAGCAGAAACATTAGTTTATGTGATCTACCAAGATGAAGTTGGCCTTCTTCAGAGGTTCAACCTCACCTTAGGATACCCACAGCCTAAGATTGCTCCAATATTATAGATGAGAGTGATAAATCCTAAAAAACCCTCCATAAGGGTTAATTTTTATTCTATAGCATTACCTTCACCATTTGACATTTCTGACCTCCCTCTACAAAATCATGACCCTATCTAGGTTGGTCCATACACATAAACTCATGTAAACTATCATTTATCCTACAAATCTCTTTGTTTTATACCTAAAATATTGTTAATTAGGTGTTGTGGATGGAAAATAGGAACCATATAACACTTTGAATTTAGTAGTATGAGATGAGGTAGTTAAAGAGTCATAATTTAGCATGTGTAGGGCCCTTTTGAGAGGAATTGACATTGACTATGGTGATAATGGATCCAAACGAGGCATTAAATAATATATTGGTGTCTTAATGAGGTTTATGATGTCTATTAGGGTCATTTAGGATTCTTTATGGTCTATCAAGGCCAAATTATCTCTCATCATGACTAAAAATCATTGACTTTGCTCAAATATATGAACTTAGAAGGGCATATTAATTGAATTATCATGTTAACACATATGAAAGACCCTTATAATATATGAGAAATTTAAAATGAACCTTAACAACTTTCTATGATGTTTCTTGGAAGCTTAATAATGAACATACCTCTGATGATCAAGTAGAACCAATGTGCTTCCAAGCCTTTATCAAATTGCCTCCTCAATTCACCTTCATCATGACATTTTTTGCATGTTGGGAACCCATCAAGGTGATCAAGGACCATCTAGGAATACTTGACCATCATGAATCTGCTTGACTTGATTTGGATAAAAGGAATGAAGGCTATCTAATAAAAGGTATGACATGACACAATAATGAATTATCTAAGTAAAGGTATGACAACTCATGATATGACTAACAACCATGATATTAAAGATGAATTATGAATCCAGGCATAAGGTTGAGCCATTTCTAAATCTAGGACTAGAAGGTAGTCAACACATATTGTATTGAGTTAAAAATCAATAATTGATATTTTAATTTATTCAAAGTTTTATTATTCAAATCCTGATATAACTTATAAAAAGAAACAAGGATTTTTTTAATCATCATGGAGGTTGGGTTCTTAGATTTTTAATCTCTCATCCTTATAAAAACTAATATATCTCTTTCATATTTCATATAGATTATTTTTTTAATCTTAAAATCTACCTAGAATGCCATTAATACTGTAGCATGGCCTCTTTCCTAGTAAATTTTGTCAAAAATTATTTTCAAATCTTCAGATACTCTACTTTTGTGATTGATAGTAGTTTATTAAATAATTTTACTTGTCAAACATTTTGTCAAACCCTCTAGAGGTTTTTTTCAAGCCTCTATTTTTTTTATTTTTCATCTAGACACCATTGTACAACAAAGTATGGCCTGAAGGAGAGAAAAAATATAATAAATTATTAATTTACATTACTCTTCATGCTAATTACTAATCTAAAGCTCATATCTCAATCATTTAATCATTCAAAGGGTAATTGGAGAGTCTCAAATGTACATTTGAAACTTCCATGAATTTTTCCCAAGTTACCTAGGCATCTTATATGACACTGGTTTGATGGAAATTTTATTTGTGAACCAAAAATTGAATTTTTATGTGGAAAGTACCTTTATCAAGGGAAATTTGAAAGGTTGGAAAATTTTTGAGTCTTTTAGTGATCTTGTAATTTACTGGGTAACTAAGAAATTCCCTCTAAGCATCATTATTCCTGAAGCTCTCATATAGGTATGAAAAATTATTTTTTGTAGTTTAGAAAAGTATTTAATAAATATTATTTTTATTAAATTTTTATTTCCACTTAGACTTTTAGGCCCCACTTTCTTTAAAGTTTTTTTAAATAAAAAAACCTAGTAAATTTTATTTACTATTTTTTACACACACACACACACACACACACACACACACACACACACACACACACACACACACACACACACACACACACACACACACACACACACACACACACACACACACACACACACACATAAAACAAAGGTATAAATATAATATTGTGCATAAAAATATTTGAATAGCCACATAGATGAGTTGGTTGTTATAATTTTGGTAAAATATTGCAAAGAGTAGGTCAAAAGTTCAAAACACACAACCTCTATTTTATTTGGTCAAATTTAGTTTAATATGAATTCCATTTTTTGGTTTGCATGCCAACTTCTCACACATTCAAAACCGTAATTGACTTGTTGACCTTCTTTAGATATTTAACATAGTGAATGTTTTGTCAACCATAGTCATGTAACCAATCAATCCCAAGGTTTTGGTACCTTCTAGACACATTTACAATGTCAATTTTATGTTTTGAAACCTCCTATTATTAATTTTACAACTTTTTTAATAATAATGTCTAGGTAGTTATTCTGAGGTGACTCTTTCAACACCTAATTTCATGTAATTTCATTAAAAAATTTTACATTATTTTGCATATAATTAAATCCTTAATTCTATGTTCACTTGTGATTTATTTTATTTTAAAAAAGCAGTATAAAAATCATAAAAAAAGGTTATTTTTTTAATCAATTGTTCTTACATTAATGTATTTTTGTGACACTTATGACACCCTATTTTGTCACAATATTTCATAATTTTATTATTTTGTCTAGCATTAAATTGAATAATTAATGTGTGTTTACACTTGAAATTTATTTTCACTATCAAATAAATTTAAATTCACATTAAAAAGGGTTCAATTTTAAACATTTGTTTACTATCTTATTTAAAGGGAATCTATGGCTTCACCTCATTTTTCCTTAGATAAATATCAATGCTTAATGGAATAACTATAATATATAAAAAAATCAGAGTAATGCTGAATTTATGGTTCAAAAGTTATGGAATATTATCATTGGGACTGAAAAAGCCTTTTTTGGATGACATGTGACCCATGAACTTACCAATTCATTATAATATAAATCATAAGAAGCTATGTTCATTATATTTTGGAGTGTTAAGTATGAATTCCTTATCCAAATTGGTAATAAGGAGTCTCTTAACAATGCTTGGAAGCTCCTTGAGTCCATGCATGAGGGCACTTGCCTCTTAAAAACTATTAAATTAATCTTAAAATTGCTAACTACACCTATGAAAGGTGATGAAACAGTTGTTAATTTTATTATTAAAATTAAGATCATTAAAGCTCAATTAGATAGATATAATTATAATTTGATTTATAATTAATTACTTTATTTTATCATTCAATTATAAATTCATGAAAATTTTAGAAAATTTATTTCAATTTTGAATTCTAAATATCAAACTCATCAACACATCCCTGACCTTACCACCTTATATGCTCTTTTGATTCAATAAAAGCAAGTAATGACCAATTTTTATTCTAAAGATAATGTCACTCAAGCACTTCTCACCTTAAATAATGTTTTTGATAGCAATAAGAAATATAAATCTAATTGTAATTATGCTAAAGGCAAAGATGGGAACAAGAAATCTGGTCATAAAAATCATAAACTTAAGTTTAATAGAAACTAAAATATGTATGGTAAATTTGGTCATAGAAGGGAAACTTATTATAAAAAAAAATATAGAATTAACAATAAATCTTCTAAAAATAATAAAGGGAAGAAATCTAATCAAAATAAGTAGAAGAATCAAAACCCTAATCAAAATAACAATCAAGATTCAAATGTTATTACTTTATATACTACTTTATTTGTTTCAAATGAAAATAAGCAAATTTTAGATAGTAGTGCATCACATCATATGACACATTTATCAAATAATTTTTGTGATTATAGATATATCTTTGAAATAATTTACATAGGAGATGATTTATTTTTTTAAGCAACTAAACAAGAATTTTTGTTTCAAATGTTGTTATTAATGATGTTTTGTATTTACCTAGATTTAATAATAATTTGTTATATTGTTTTCAATTTATAAATGATAATTTCATTGTAACATTATTTAAAGATAGCTAGTCCATTGGAAATAAATTTGGTTACTTGATTATTGAAGGTGTTCAAAATAATGGTTTATATATTTTCTCTCCTTCATCTACATGTTTCATTTCATTGCATAGTAAGAATGAGTCTCAATTATAACATAAAAGATTAGGACATGTTAATTTAAAAGTTCACATGATATGTATATTAAAAATATTACTGTTGGACTTCCTTCTATACCTTATCATCATGAAACTTGTGAGGGTTACTTATGTGGTAAATAACATACTAACCCCTTTCAAAATAATCATGGTGCAAATTCCTCACATCCTTTAGAATCAATTCATAATGATGTTGTAGGACATATTGAAGTTGTATATCTTAATAGTTTTATGTATTCTATTATATTTATTGATTATTACACTAGAATGATCTAGTCATATTTTATTAAAAATAAATATGATATATTGTCTAAATTCAAGGAATTTAAAGCTAGTATTGGAAATGCATCTAATTTTTATATTAATATATTAATAAATAATAATGGTGGTGAGTATATTAGTAAAGAGTTTGATTATTTTTACATTAGTTTTAGTATTTAAAATGAATTAACAACTACCTATTCCCCTCAGTAAAATGGTATTATTGGAACGAAAAATTACACCATTATTGAGATGACTAAAACAATGATGCATTTTATAAATGTTTTTCTTGGTTCTTATGGTCTAAGCCATGGATAATGTTGTAAATATTATGAATAGAATCCATGCTTAATATTTTTATTTTTATACATCAAAATACATGTATGCTCATGGCATTTAATTTTCTTTGATAAAACTATTTTTTTGTTACTTTAGAGATACTAATTATATTGATAGTGTCTCATATACATTATATTTGTTATCAAAATGATTTATATTAATTTTTGATATATATATATATATATATATATATATATATATATATATATATATATATATATATATATATATATATGAGCTAGCATTGAAATACATTATATGCATAACACCATGCTTAATTTGACAAGATGATCATGTTTAGTTATTGCATTTGGTAAAAACATCATGCATAGTAAGTTTGGATATTTTGTGTTTCAATTATTAAGATTATTTCATTTGATTATTTTATCAATTAATTGTTTATGCTAAAATTATTATACACTTCATTTGATAATAAGATATGTTATGAAATGCAAAGTGTAAATGGAGTTTGTATTATTAACTCTTTATCATCTACTTTACCAATCATTTTATTTATACATATAAAAAATTACTTATTTAAAACTCATGCCTATTTTATTATATGATTGCATATAATGCTAAAATTATCCATATTTGATGTATGAGAGGTTATACCTCAATAGTTTATTGAAACATATTAAACTTGAAAAGTTTTGATAAGACTCAAATTATAAAATGAGTTATTGTTAATAAGATATATAATTTTTGGCTTAGCTTAGTATCATATTATTATTAAATTATATTATGCACATCACATAATAATTGAGGGCACTCATCTTGTTACTATTGGAGACATCCAATAATGAATTATAAACAACAATTTATGTTTTTTCACTAACCTTGTAATCAAAGTAGTGAACTTGTTTATCTATAATATGACTTGATTGTTTTAAATGTGTTTTACCATAGAAAAACATATGTCATATTTTTATGTATTTGGTTATTGTGATGCTAACCATATTATGTTATCATGAATCTATTTTTTGGATATGTTTAAGTTTTGTGTAGGTACAAAACTCCAAAGAACTAAACATATTGGAATTCATGTGCATTTTATTCAAGATTGTGTGAACTAAATTTAGAAGTGTTAAGAAAATAAATTAATATTAATCTAAGCTAAATTTAATCTAAGATAGAGAAACAAACAAAGAAAATAAGAAACACAAACTTATACTTTAAATGTACAAGATTTCTCCATTATGATGTAAACTTGATTTTCTCTTCAAAAATGTGGTGCACACTTTTCCAATGTATAGGAGAATGATCAGATTTTTGGTGAAAAAAGAGTCTTATATGTTTTGATTCACTTGTGAATATAACTTTTTTGGCATAAGTCTACATTCTAATTCTTGAAAATAAAGGTTTTCAAGTTTATTTATAGGATTTTGGAGGAAGATCCAATGATAAAGGACTATTTGGATTTATTAAATGATCCAAATAATAATTTTTTTATAATTAATCCTAACCTATGAGGATGAAGACCATTTCAAATGGTTGAGAAAAGCATGGGATTGATTAGCTGAGTTAGTAGGAATAAGTCAAACTTCTTACAACTCAAGGGATAAGTCATATGAGGTTGAGAAAGTTGTGGCTTTGGTTCGGATGAGGGAGAAAATGGTGGAATATGTTTGGATGAGGTGTAAAATCCATATTTTATATTTAAAATAAGGATTTAAAGTGTACATAATTGACTAATTTGACTTATTTAATTATTTGACTTTGGAGGGATATGTGATGAATTATTTTAAAAAGAAATATTAATAGATTTTAGGTACATTTTGATAATAAATAAAATTTATGTGTCTACATTTGACCCTCTTTTAAATATCATTATGAAGAAATATTATTTTGAAGAATAATAGAAGAAATAGAGTGTTGATGAGTAAGAAGGAGAAATCTACCTCAAATAAATGAAAATAAGTGTGATGATTCACCCTCAAGGGTTTGTGTGATTAAATGGATAAATTATCAAAATTAATGAAATATGAATGAGATATACAATTGATAAAACTATCACCAATAATATAAATACTTATCTCAATATGAATGTTTACAATATTGTAGAGGGTACATGTAGAACTAGTGACCCATAAATATTAAATGCTAGAGAATATATTATAAAAAGTAATTTTTTCACTATATATACTAGATACTTGGATTTTGATTAAACTCAAGGGTATCACGAGTGGATGTGGGAATTGTTTCTATCTAATTTTTGCTTTTTCCTAAGTGTGAAAAGAAGAAACTAGTTAAGAATGGTGTATAGAAGAATACCTATTGAATGTACACATGTTGAATCCAAACTTTGTGATAACTCATTCTTGGCTAGGTAATAATGACCTAAAATTATAAATCACTATCAAAAAACTTATTGGTTAGACAAGTAGTTGGATGGATTGCTTAGCATGAGCTAGATCATAGAATCGAAAGCTTTCTAGGAGGTTGTCAATCCACCTTCTTTAAACACTTAAGTTGGTAAATGAAAATAGAAATATTTTAATATAATGACAATAAAATAAAACTAAAAATAAAAAATAATATTAAATTAATTAATAAAACTAAATTATTTACTTGGATGGATAAAATAAAGCAACTAGTTTAAATAATACAAATGCTGAAAATCAGTTAAAACAAAGTTATGGTTTTTGGTTTAGATTGATTTGATAAAGGTAAAAATAATGATTTGGTTTGGGTTGAGAAATTATTGGGATTTTTAATGTAAATATTTTCAATAAAACAAGAGAGATAAATGGTAAAAAAATAGGGCCAAAAATATAAAGGGACAAATGGTCAAAATGAGGCCAAGAAGGCAAAGGGGTAAAGGGTGATCAAGAGGGCAAAGAGATATGGATAAGAGGATAAAATGAAAAGAGGGTAAGGAAGGAATAAATTTAAATAAGAAGGAAAAATATAAAGGAAAAAATAAATTAAGATAGCTTAAAAATAATAGTACCTCAATGCTTGAAGATGTTTGTTGATGAAGATTGGCTTGTTGAAGATTCTTGATGATTTTGATAGAGTTTCATTGCTTCATAATATTTTCTTACAAGATGTGGATGAATTAAAAAATGATAAATTATTTTAAAAACCTATAAAAATATGTTAATAATAAAATACTAACTTCCCCCTTAACTTTGGGTGAAGGAGAGGGGGGGGGGGGGTATTTATAGCATTTATTATGAAGAATCATGCTAAATGAGGAATAGTAGAAGTATGGCACCATTTTCCATGTGGTACATGAATGATTAAAATATGAGGTTGGTGGTGATTCCCATTTGGGTTGGTGAGTCTCCCATTTAGGTTAAAAATTTAAAAATGGGTTCCTTTTGTCTTTCCCAAAGCACTAAAGAGGTAGGTATCGCATGTTGAATGATGGCCCCTTAAGGGGAAATTCACCATATTTCAAAGGGGGGCCCTTGTGATTATTAAATGAGGTATTTAAGCACCTTGGAAAAGGGTCCTATATGGGGTATTATGTCTTACATCAACCCACCTCACTTATAATCCATGTCACTTACCATGTCATATGCCATGTCACTTGCCATGTCATCATGAATAGAGATAGTGGGTCCCACAATGAATAGGATAGTGAATAGTAATTTTGAGTAGTAATATATGAATAAGAGAATAGTGATTTAGTTAGGTTAAGATGGGTTGGTTAAGGATTAATAATTTTTAGGGTGTCTTTAAGGGGTCCCAAGGCATTTAGTCATTGAAAATTATAAGTGTGTAGTTTTCTAGTGTCTACATTTTGCCCTTTTTTGTTATGAAACTTTGAAGTAATAAGATAAAAAACAAAAAAAATCACTTTTTCAAAGGTTAAGTTACCCTAGGTATGGGAGGAGGTGTTCCCAATAAAATTGAGAGTTGATGAGGAAAGGCCAAATCAGGGGAAAGTTTGATAAGTAGTTGGTGGGGAGGCACTAGGTGGCACCACAAGGTAGCAAGGCATATGAAATGATAATGGGTGTATAAAATATGACTAAGCATGATAGTCAAGATTTGAAAAATACCAAATCTACCAATTTTGTTAATAATAAGGTTAGGTACTAAGATAAATGACAAGGTAATCGGTTCTAGCATTGGTCATACCTGATCGAGTTAGTCTTATCAAGGCTCCTAGATAGGGTCAGTGTTGTTCATAGGTATTCAGGGTAGGAAGTGCTCTTGAAGAATAACATAAATGGTCTAGTTATGTAATAGGTAGTGAAAATTCAAATGTTCAACATGGAAAAATTATTCTATGCAGCTAAAGGACCATGTGAAGTCATTGTGAAACATGTGAAGATGTCAGGTCAAAAGGGGCCAACATCAAGGTAGATGTGGGAAAGTGGGTTGGTTGGTTGGAATGGGGTGGCTGAGTAGACTCTATATTCCCTAAGCAAGTGGATGTTACCTACATAGTTTCATGGACATAATGTCCAAATGAACTTTAGGTCTAATGTAGTTCTTCTGAGATGGGGAGTTTTGGTTAACTTGGTTGTCCTAATTATGATATCATGTAGTTAGGTCTAGTTGAAGGATGTTAGAGAAAGGGAAGCTCCAAAGGGTGGAAAATATGGGTATTAAATAGTTATTTGATTGGTTTGGTAGAAATGGTGGATGAAATTATCTAGGATATAATTAGATGATTACTTCAACTATGCAAAATAAAGTTGCAACCATGGATAAGTAGGTTCAAACATGAAATTTCTACCACCATTTTAAAAAGGGGAGAAATATGTTTTACCAAGATTTATAAAATCTATCACTACTTGAATTATCATGGTGACCTGATGGGTTCTTTCATCACCATCCAAATAAGCTGACATTATTCACATTCTACAATAATGTCATTAACAAGATATGGAAGGGTATTATTCAATGATTCAGGGAAGCAAAGTAGCAGAGTGGGTAAATGAGAAGTGGTAAAGATTTGAACCCTTGACCATTTAGTTAATGGGGTCCCAAAATAAGTAAGCATTGAGTTTTGAGGGAATTCAAAGAAATAAATAAGGGATTTTAGAATATGGAGCAAGGAAAATAATAATAATATTAATTAAATGAGGGAGAAAAAGGAAAATAAATGGTAGAAATGGAAAACTGAGAGGGAAAATAGAAGAAGAATGTAAGAAGATAGACATATTGGGGAGTCAAAAAGGAAGGTGGGATAAAGAGGTCTAAGGAGAAAATAGTGTGGTACAAGAGGCAACTTATATAAGAGCTTATTGGGTGGACTAAGATAAAAGAGTAGGATGGTTATAGTACATATGAATATGTAGGTAGGGTAGGGAGAATCAAGGGAAATTATGGGTTGGGAGGTAGGTCACATGAGAGGGTATGGATAACATCCACATGTGGGTAACCTAAATAATCCAATTAAAGGTGTTTTTATTTTTGACTCTAACATCTCCAAAGGTTAGGGTAAAAGGGGTTTGAAATAGCTAAGACCAGAGGGGGTGGGGAAGGAATCTTCATCCTGATGGCTTAGTAGGGCTCAAGCTTGTTGGTTGGTCATATAAGATTGTGGGCCTATCCAATTTTGTTATAGAGATATAGGATCAGTATATATCTCATAGTAAAACAAAGTCTAATGTAAGACCTTCAAGGCTATAACATGCTAGACATTATGATCATATAAGAGAAAAAGGTGATAGGTAGGGTGAAGGGAGTAGCTGAAGAGGAACAAAAAAAAGGATCTAAGATCAATATGCAAAGGCATTAAAGGAAGAAAGGGATGCACTTGAAGTAATAAACCTGACCAAATTTTGTGCATTAAAACAAGGGAATGGAGGACATGAGGAAGTAATAAAAGTAGTACAATGTGTGACCACACTCTAAGGAGATAGAGGTTGAATGGGAGAAAATAAGGGGGATCCAACAAGGGATGAGGTGAAGGTAGACCAGGAGGGGGATGAAGAGATAGGTAGAGAAAATAATGAGGTCATAGATAAAGACAAAGGTGGATAAAGATGGAAGGAGCCAAATATGGACATATAAGAGGAAAAAAAAGGAAGGTTAGGAAGAATAAGGAATGTCATCAAGGGAGATGACAAAATGAAATGAAATAGAGAAAATAGATGAAAAATAAGAGGTAGAAGATGGAGGGGTGAGGGATGTACTAAAGAATGACAGATTGAAGAATTGAAAAGGATGGGGATAGTAGTGTAACAATCATGAAGGGTAAGGGGAGGATGGGAAATATGGGAGGCCATGAAGGGTTTGAAAATAAGTCTAAAAATAGACCAAGGAGAAAATAGTTTGGTGATGAAAATGAAAAATAAGGCAATAAATAGAAGGAAACAAGAGGAAAAATGAGTGAAAGGATGACACAAAAAGGATGATAATAAAGTGAAGAATCAGGTGGTATCTTGACCAAGTAAGCATGTATGATGATAGGTAATGAGGTAAACTAGATGGTGGTTTTAGAGATGAGAATGGGATGGAAAATGGGAAAGGGGTTAAGAAAAACAAGGGGAAATGAAGGATGGGTGGGTAAGAAGGTGAAGAGAGAAGGTAAGTGTCAATCATCTTGTTAGAATAGATTGACAAGCTAAAGGGGTGATTAGAAGAGATTGTCAAGATAAAAAGTGGTGAGGTGGTGAATATTAAATGAAATGGAATGAGATGAAAATAAGGGATGATAAGAAGAAAATGGAAAAATTGAAGTAGGGATACAAAGCATGGATACTCACATAGATGTAACAGATAAGTGAGTACCGAAATAGAAAGAAAAAAAGGGGAATGTAAAAGGCAAAAGGCAAGAATTGAGAAGAAGAAAGGAGGAAATTATAGAAGGCTTATCAAAGGATAAATACCAAGGTAGAAACTAGTTGTGGAGGAAAAAAAGAAGAAGAAAAGGATGAAAAAAAGCAAACAAGAAGAATGAAAATGGGTACAATGGGAAGAGGGGCAAAATGACCAAAGAATGGTGGTATATATAAAGAAAAGTTTTAGCTATAGAAGAAATAGAAATATTATAAAATGCACAATATGATGTGGAATTGGTGAGGAAAAGAGAGTGATAAAGAGGGTATGAAAAATAGCCAAGGGAAAGGGGAGATGATGAGGATGGTGAAATAAGTTATATGGGGTAAAGGACAAGGTTGGTAATAAGTGGAGAGAGGGACCAAAAACATGAAAAGTGGGTGAGGGAGTGAGATATGAAGTATACACAAGGAAAGATGAAGGGGAGGCTAGCAAGATAGAGTGGGTGGTCGATTTATGAGAGATAAGATGGGCAATGAGGAAGGTTGTCAACCCTTGTGTTAAAAGAGATTGACAAGCTAGAAAAGTGGTTAAAAATATTGATAAGCTGAAGGGAGGGAGGTGGTGAGGGGATAGGTAGAGAATCACAGGAAGAAATTTTAGGAGGGAAAACAAAATAAAAGATGTGGCTGAGCTGCCCTTAGTAACTAAGTGCTATGTACATAGTCCAAAAAGACCTCAGGCCAATGTAGATCTCCCAAAAACCACTAGAGAATGGTGGTACATGTAAATAAAAACTATAGCTACAAAATAAACAAAAAGATTACAAGATGTATAGTATGATATGGAATTGGTGTGGAAAATAAAGTGATAAAGAGGTTACAAAAAATAGCCAAGGGTGAGGGGAGATGATGAGGATGGTGAAAGAAGTTAAATGGGATAAAGGAAAAGGTTGGTAATAAGTGGAAAGAGGGATTTAAAACATGAAAATTGGGTGAGGGAGTGAGCTATGAAGTATGCGAAAGGAAAGGTGATGGGGAGGCTAGCAAGGTAGAGTAAGTGGTGGCTTTATGGGAGATAAGAGGGGATAATAAGGAAGGCTATCAACCCTTGTGTTAAAAGAGATTGACAAGATAGAAAAGTGGTTAAAAGAGATTGACAACATGAAGGGAGGGAGGTGGTAAGAGGATAGGTAGAGAAGTGGAGGAAGATATTTTAGGATGGAAAACAAAATAAAGGATGTGGCTAAGTTGACTTTAGTAACTAAGTACTACCTGTATATCCCAAAAAGACCTCAGGCCAATGCAGTTTTCCCAACAATTGGGAAAAAAAAAAGAGGAAGTATTAGATGATGTTAAGGATGTTATGAAAAATCTAAATATTTCTTGACATAAGATGGCATAATCATGAGGGAATTATTAGAAATGGATATTAATGATAATAAAAAGGGGAGGGTAATTATTTTTTAGTGGTCAAACTGCCCTTAGAAGTGAAGTGGTGCTTACATAATCTATGGACATTAGGCCAATGTAGTTCAACAAGTGTTGGGTGAGTGGTGTTCAAATTGGCTGCCCCAATTTGATGGAGCACATGGGTTGGTTTGGGTAGATGGAGAAGGTGTTGTAAAACAATGGTTTTAGGTTTTAGTGAAAGTGATGGTGAAAGTGGATGGTGTAGATTGGTTAATAGTTACCATAATGATCCCACATTTAGTAGGATGAGAGACACGAATGAGTAAAGTAGGATAAATAAGAAGGGAGCACAATGATAATCACCAAAATTGACATTAAATAGAGCTAATCCATAGAATAGGTGACTTTTTGAGGAGGTTTTACCTTATAAAATTGTGTGAGGGTAAAATCCTAGAGATAGCATCTACCACTCTGAGTTGAGTTTTAGGAGGTGGGCTTCTATCAAGATCTACATAGTTGATTTGGCCAAGGTTCATCACCGCTACGAGTTAATTTTTAATGGTAATAGTGAATTGATGACCTATAAATAATCTATTTAATGGCTAAGTAGATTATAAAAGTAAGGAAGTTAGTAGTGTGGTAAGTGATAGAGGATGGACCTTGCTTAACCTAAGAGCTACATGGGTAGGCTAGATAAATGGTGGCAATATCTGCATCCTCTATCCCAGTTCCTTGAAATCAATGACTTGGGGTTCTACTTAGAAGAGGTGTTGTTAGTAGGGAGCAACATGGTCTAGGATATTGGTTATACATTTGGAGAATATGACCACTCCTTTGCCATAGATGAACTCTCAACTAGCATAAAAGAAAATACTACCATGTTCAAGCAAGCACTGTCAATGGTTGGGGTATGATGTTTAGAGCCTATGGAAATAAGATGGTATAAATAGGAGAGTAAAAGGGACAATAAGGTGACTATATTATCATGAATTCATGGTGGCCTACCTCTGATAGAAGAGTTTCTATAGTGGAAATCATTTGGGAGTTACCACCACCAACAATAGTAGCAATTTTGAAGGCATGATCATGACAATAACCCATGGTTAGAAGCCAATTCATGTCAATTAGGCTAAAGGTGACAATGACACAAATGACCACTAGGCCTAAGAGGATCATAAGATGACAAAGAAAGGAAAGACATCAGATGTAGATTAGATGATAAGGGAAACAAAAAGATATCATGATGGTGCATAATGGTTTTATCGAGATGACAGATTAGATCGAGGGTGACGTGTTCATATGAAAAGGTAAGTAGAAATGACCATTTCAAG
Source organism: Torreya grandis (assembly GCA_037957365.1). Lineage (NCBI taxonomy): Eukaryota > Viridiplantae > Streptophyta > Pinopsida > Cupressales > Taxaceae > Torreya > Torreya grandis. Next base: position 14,355 of record JARHVA010008811.1, read on the forward strand.
TGGGAAGATTATTCAAAGGAATCAATGAAATTATATGACCTTCCCAGTTGGTGGAATGGAGAATCATGTTGGTAAGGAAGAATGATTAGGTATTCTATTTAAAGAATCATGATAAATATGGATGTTTATCATTGAGTTATTTGGTTTTGTAGGTCATAGAGAGTTTAGAGAACTAAATAAGGTTGAATATGGTGAATAATGGGAATAATGGTGGAGATAATCAACAACCCCCATGAACCAAAATAATAAATATGGTGAATACATGGATATATGAGATATTATAACATGTAATGGTGATAATGGAAGTAATGTTAGATCAATGACAAGAGGAAAGGAAACCATGGCCTAAGTTTGAGCCTAAAATCTTACCTCCGTAGTAGCAAAGAAGGTGAGAGTTTCATTGCATAAGATGTAGGGCTAGAGAACATGATTGTTGGCTTGTCTATGGAGGGAATCCTCATTGTCCAAGGGGACGTACACTAAGGCAATAACTAGAGGTACCTATGTGAGCTAAAAAACTAGAGTAGAGGGATGTAATTGCTATGACAGGTGAGTAAGGTGAAAGACCCTAACTAGAATATGATTCTCATCTTATGGGAATGAATGTGGGAGAAGAGAATAGAGTATACCCTTTAGTGGTTGATGAGATAATGAATGATATGAATGTTAGTTTAAGGAATAATCAAGTAGAAGGATGGTTAAACACAAATCCAAAGTCATCAGATAATTGATCTAATGCTTAGGTAGTAAAATAATGTGTGCATGTGCTTTAGGTGATGTGTGTGTAATCTGATGACTATGTATGTGTCATGCGATTCCTTTCACCCCAAATAAAATATTTCATAGTTTGTTGTAAACATGTAAAAAATGCATTAGATGTCACTAATCAAATGTTATCATGCTTAAGGTTATGTGGATACTTATGAATGTTATGGTTATGATTATGAGTGATATGGTTATGGTTTTTTTATTATCATTTAATGTAAAAATAATGATTATTATTGTTGCAACACTAGATGGTAAAAATCATGATGAAAACATCAACCAAGCATAGTAAGATAAGAATCAAGAATGATGATCTATTTTTTATAAGGACTAAAAATAGACCCAAAGTGGGATTGGATTAATGAATATAAGCCCTTCAAACCCTATGTATGAATGGTCGTTAGTTGATTAAAAAAAATTCTTGATCACAGGGTGTCATGTAAGATCTAAATCCCTTGATTTATAGATAGTCTAAAGGGAAGATAGGTGATAGGTGTTGTGAAGGGTAATGGGTGATATGTATGATAACCTCATATGAATTAGTTTTCCCCTTATATAGGTGACCTAAGAATAGTATTAGATAAATCCATGTCATATGATATATGTAGAATGATCAATGTAGGGAGTCTATATGTGAAAACTGATTATGGCTTCTAGTATATTATGTTTCTTGAGAGCTGATTACAACTTTAGAATTTGTTGTGATAGTGGGTCTTTTGATTTATTTATATATATGGGAAGCTGATCGATGTAGGAAGCTTTCAAGAAATTTATTTGATTTTGACAAAGATAACTTAGCCATCTTTCAAGGGAGTGGTCTAAGTTTATTGGCTTTGTTTAATGTTATTGATAGTTATCCTTCAAGGGAACAATCTACCTTACATTTGACAATTTTTATTTTGTTTTGGGTAGTTATCCTTTGAGGGAACAGTCTGCAATACTTAATATATTGACCCAAGTAGTATTTTCATATCCAAATTGTGTCTGGATGTAATGTGTTTAGACATGGAAAAGTCTAATTAGGTTTAGAGGTTTACCTTTATGAGGATAAAAATTTAACATAAGAAGGTCAATGATATGTGAAAGGGTGTGGTTTTGAGAGACAATGACCATGGGATTCCATCTTGTTAGAAATGAAAAGTATCTATGAGAACCATGCTATGGTTAGAGCCATGGTAACCACATCTAGGATTAGGCTATGACTATGATAGTTAATCACATGGTTCTATGTTATAATCAATTTTCCTCTAAAGAAGAGGAGAAAGATGGGTGAAGGTTAAAATCTTGTAATCAAGGGATGAGCTTAAGTTAAACAAAAGGAGTGAGCTTGATCCTTATTTAATAGAAAAATGAATGCAAATACGAAGCATTGAGTGGCTCAGGTTCTAGTTTGCCTTCAATAAAGGATAATCAATAAGATCCTAATCCATACTTATGGGTAATGATGTAGGGTCCAAGCCAATTGAAAGCAAACTTACCTCATTTACTTTTTTCTATATTGGTCATGTGTTGGTTTTCCTTTAGGATGAGGTCTTTGATATTGAATTCCTATTGTTTGAGGCGATTTTTAGAAGCACATTTTATATGCTCTTGATATATATAGAGTTGGGTGAGGGATAATAAATGATGTTCATCAAGTAGCTCAAGTTAAGCTAAATAGTGCTTGTGGACACCGAAATCGTGTCTACCCCTTGGTCCTTTCTCGCCCCTTGGTCCCCTTCGTCCACTTAACCACTACTAACCCATGTTTTATTAATTTGAAATAAATATCCTATTTTAAATTAATAAAATCCCTTTTCCCTCTCTCCCTTGCCACCTCACCACCCTAGGATACCCTCCTTGGATTCCCTTCATTCCCCACATGGCCATATTTAACACCTAGACTCCCATTCCAACTTCTCCCCTCGTCCATTTAATCCCCTTCGACCATTTCTCCCTCAGACTAGCTGACCCGATGGTTGGAAAATGTATGAAAGGATATTTTTAGCCTTTCTCTGGCCTTTTAGCCACCGACGTCAGTCAACTGTCGATCGACATCGGCGATATTGCTGGCGTCGGCACCTTTCATAACAGTTTTCTCATCCATTATCCATCTCCTCTTCAGCTCTCTTACTCTCTCTCTCACATCACAAGACTCTAGAATCTTTATATCTGCCTGATCATCAATCCATTCTTGGACCCTGTCACTCTGCCAACCTCTCAGCCAGACTTTTGACTCTCTCCCTCAGGTGCAACAACAGGAACTCTGCCTCAACAACTCCATCAACGACAGGTCCTCCACATAGGCTGCATCAACAACAAGCACAGATATCAACACCACTCCTTCAGTAGGGCACAGGTAAGTTCTCTATTTGTACTTTTATTTGTCTTTTCATTATGTCTTCTAGCTATTGCTTCCAAGTGCTATTAAATAGACCCAGCCATCCTCAACAAGATCACAGACCTCATCAGACCACTCTTTCTTCCCTATTGCTCTTGGCTTCTGTCTGGGCACTCTTTTAGACCATCCTTTCTACCTACAAAGACTCAGACTCTCAGACTCAGACCCCCAAACCATTCAACTAGGCCCAAACTCTATCTCAAAACCATCCACAAACCTGTCCACAATCTAGAAACTTGCCTAGACTTTGACTACAGGCCACTGCCCCAACCGATGCTGGTCATTACCCCAAATGACGTCGGTAGACTAACCGATGTCGGTAGACCTCGACAACCGACGTCGGTAGGACCACCGACACCGATGACTGTGACCAGGCCGACAGCACCTTTTAGGTAAGCTTTTGCTTCCATTTTCCTTTTCAGTCTTTTATCATATCATTATTTAATCATTCTTTCTTTTATCAAACTTTTCTTTTATCAATTACTGGGTTGACCTCCCTTAAGGAAGTTTTCATACTTTTGAGAACAAGCTTTTGCTTGGCAACCCACCATCTATCCATCTAATGCCTTTTTGTCTTGCAGCATTCACCCTCACCCTTTCTTCATCCACTCTTTATCAAATCAGCACTCGATTCCCAGTTCCCTTCCCTTGACTCCTGCTTTGAGGGGGAATACCTCATCCATAATCAGGGCAACCAACCTCTTCTTATTTTTGCCTTGCAGGGGGAATAACTCATCCATAATCGAGGCAACCAACCTCTTCTTATTTTTGTCTTGCAGTTCACTTGAATAACCAACAAGACAAAATTGACCTTATCCTACACCTGGGGCAACCACCTCCTATTTTTGTCTTGCAGTTCGTCTAGAACAACCAACAAGACAAAAACAGGAGGTGGTTACCCCAGGTGTAGGATAAGGTCAATTTCGTCTTGTTGGTTGTTCAAGTGAACTGCAAGACAAAAATAAGAAGAGGTTGGTTGCCCTGATTATGGATGAGGTATTCCCCCTGCAAGGCAAAAATAAGAAGAGGTTGGTTGCCCCGATTATGGATGAGGTATTCCCCCTCAAAGGTGTTAAATGGATAGATGGATGAGGATTTTAAATTAATAAAATCCCTTTTCCCTCTCTCCCTTGCCACCTCACCACCCTAGGATACCCTCCTTGGATTCCCTTCATTCCCCACATGGCCATATTTAACACCTAGACTCCGATTCCAATTTCTCCCCTCATCCATTTAATCTCCTTCGACCGTTTCTCCCTTGGACTAGCTGACCTGACGGTTGGAAAATACATGAAAGGCTATTTTTAGCCTTTCTCCGGCCTTTTAGCTGCTAACATCGGTCAACTGTCAATCGACGTCAGTGATATTGCCAGCGTTGGCACCTTTCATAATGGTTTTCTCATCCGTTATCCATCTCCTCTTCGGTTCTCTTGCTCTCTCTCTCGCATCATAAGACTCTGGAATCTTTACATCCACATGATCATCAATCCATTCTTGGACCCTGTCACTCTGTTAACCTCTTAGTCAGACTTATGACTCTCTCCCTCAGGTTCAACAATAGGAACTCTGCCTCAACAACTCCATCAATGATAGGTCCTCCACACAGGCTGCATCAACAACAAGCACAGATATCAACACCACTCCTTCAGCAGGGCACAGGTAAGTTCTCTATTTGTACTTTCATTTGTCTTTTCATTATGTCTTCTAGCTATTGCTTCTAAGTGCTATGAAATAGACCCAGCCATCCTTGACCAGATCACAGACCTCATCAGACCACTCTTTCTTCCCTGTTGCTCTTGGCTTCTGTCTGGGCACTCTTTCAGACCATCCTTTTTGCCTGCAAAGACTCAGACTCTCAGACTCAGACCCCCAAACCATTCAACCAGGCCCAAACTCTGTCTCAAACCCATCCACAAACCTGTCCACAGTCTAGAAACTTGCCCAGACTTTGACTATAGGCCACTGCCCCTACCGATGCTGGTCATTACCCCAAATGACATCAACAGACTAACCGACATCGGTAGACCTCGACAACTGACGTCGGTAGGACCACCGACGTCGGTGACTGTGACCAGGCTGACAGCACCTTTTAGGTAAGCTTTTGCTTCCATTTTCCTTTTCAGTCTTTTATCATATCAGTATTTAATCATTCTATCTTTTATCAAACTTTTCTTTTATCAATTAGTGGGTTGACCTCCCTTAAGGAAGTTTTCATACTTCTGGGAACAGGCTTTTGCTTGGCAACCCACCATATATCCATCTAACGCCTTTTTGTCCAAGTCTCTCTCCTTTGCAGGTGTCATTCCTCCATAGCCAAAGAGGAGTTCTCATAGCATCTAGATAATGGTGCGCATGACTTCATCTAGGTACTTCAAGCCTTGACCATTTCTTTAAGTTTCTCATTTTCTCTCTTTGAATGTGAAAGCGAAAATCTAGCATAGAAACATTCTGGCATGCCTGGTGGGACCATTAGGGCCTTCCTTGGGTTCCTTTTCTTTTCATTCATATAGGGTGCATTAGGTTCCTCTCTTTTCACCTCTTTCTTTTCTTCCAAATGACATCATAAGCAGGAATAAAAAGAATCTTTCTTTCTTTCTTTTCTTGCATTTCTAGACTAGTCCAAAATCATATCCTTCAACCCTTTCTCAACTTGTCTTCATTTAAACTTCACATTTTAGCTTTGGCTTAAAACACTTTGCATTCATTTTTTTTTGCTTGCATTTCTTAGTCCACACTTAGTAATTAATAATCGCATATTGAATTAATTGTAGTCCACTCGATGTTACACAACTGAACCACGTGCACAAATCGAACATCAAACTTACTTGAGACAAGGCCCGATTGGGATTTCATCCCCCAGCGGATACCTTACCCCTACCTAGAAATCTCACTTGGATTTCACCACCAAGGGGAAAGCCCACTCCGTTCTCTGGTGGAGGATAATCTCTAGGCAAGGTATATTTTGGCTAAGCGAGACCAGATCACCACTGGGATCGTGAAGTGAGGGGAGCTTGCTCCTTAGCACCAGGCCACGTACCGAGCCTAATACAAAATTTTTGAGCACCTAAACATACCTGAAACCATCTTTAGACTACCTCTTCTAGGACCCTTCTAACAACCAACCTCCCCAAACATCATTTTAAGGCATAAGCCACAAGATTCTAAAGTTGATTTTTAGGATTTAACGCTTAGTGTCTGCCTATCTCCATTTGTTTCTCTGTTCTTATCTGCTTGTTTGAGTTAGTGAGGATTCTCTTCTTCCTTTTTTCCAAGAATCTTCAAATTCACTGAGTTTCTAGAAATCACAGTGACTAGCATCAACTTTACCACTGACGTCGGCCATCTTTCCTCACCGGCATCGATTTTATGACTGACGTCGGCCACCTAATATCACCAACATCAGTTTTTAAACTGACGTCAGTCACTGTCACAGTCCCCTTTTTCAAAATAGCATCCTAAAACCCAACCCTTTTTCTGCCAAAACCATATTTTGAGTTTCTGAAACTGAGAAAACACAGTTTTTGAAGCCTGCCACCCCTCCTTGCCTTGAATGGTTTTGACGTGCAGTCAAACCAAGGCTCTTCTTGACCACGGGAGACATCAACCGCTTACATCTTCCCCATCCATAACCAGTCCTATAATGGAGTTCCACTCAAAGACTGAAAAAACTCTTACTCGCCCAACCCTACCACAGACTCCTATTGTCCCAGAAGGGGACCAATATTTCAAAAGATTCTTGGACCTCAATGTCAAAGCCCTCCAAAACTATCTCATAAGAAACCAAATGCGGGACCTTTCAGTTGCAACGAAAATGACATCAATGTCATCCACTACCCAACCCGTCATGACTCAGCCTATTGTCTTGACCAGTCACCTGACCATGGCCAATACGCAAAGTTTGGTCTCTTCATCTATTTTCGAACCTACCTCCATCGGGGTGTCATTACCCCCTCAACTTCACACATTTCAACCGAGTTCTACACCATACCAAAACTTGATTATCTCAACCTCACCCACTCTTGCACCTATACATGTGGGAGTGACAACCTATCCTTTTATTAGTGCCGCCACTCAACCACCTATGGCGGTATCTAGTCAACTTGTATCCTCCAACTTCATGACATAAGCCCCTTTGACCATGAAATCTATCCCTATGATGCACTACCCATATGTTGTGCCTACACTAGCACAACCAAGTACGTCATATGCCTCTTCAAACACCTTCCAGGTACCCTAAAACTTAAGGGGTGCCCCACCTATCAATCCTTCAGTAGATGTCATCAAAATGCTGATGGACAAAATGTCAAGTCTCGAGACCTCTATCTCTAGTTCAAGCAATGCTCTGCCATATGAGCAAATTTGCAACGAACCCATTCATCCTTCCATCCCTATCTGACCATACCCCAACCAGTGGGAACTCCCTAAATTTACTCGCTTTTAGAGTAAGGAGGACTCACAACAACATCTTCGAGCATTCAGGCATGCCTGCTATCTCATTGCCCATGACGATGCGTTACTTTTACGCACATTCCCTATGACTCTTTCTGGCCCTGCCCTTGACTGGTATATTTCTCTTGCCAGACATTCTATCTTTTCATTCATTCAACTCACCCAATTATTTCTCAACTATTTCTCTATCAACATCACCAAACAAGTCTCAATCATAGACCTCTACTCTATCAGGCAATTTGACGATGAGTCCATAGTCAATTTTGTCACCCGTTGGAGAAACCTGATTAACGAGCTCTCCTTCTCCTTGCCTCAACCTGAGCTCATTGAGCTCTTTTCTTGAGCATGTGCTAGCCACATCTCTTCTACCTTACGGATCCAGACATTTCGCACTTTTGACGAAGCTTTCACCATGGCAAGAAAGCTTGAACTCTATGCCATCGATGAAAATAAGGTCAAATTGCATAATAACAATGCAAAATCTAATGACCATTCTTCGTCCAAACCTTCTTTTGCCCACTCCCAATCCAAGGGGTTGGCAAACACTATCATCTTTAGACCATCATCTTCAACAATAACTAACTGACCATCATCTTCAACATTAGACTACATCAATAAACATTTTCAACGTTGATCCATACAACATCAATTCACTCCAATTGGGGAGTCATATGCCTCTATCTTGGATAAACTTGTCAAGCAGGGGGTCCTCAATCTCCCATCAATCTGACCACATCAATTCAACCCCTCAACACCTATCCTTGCATGGTACAGGGAGAACCACTTTTGCAACTATCACCGTGTCAAAGGCCATGACACAGACCACTGTCAAACTTTCAAAAACATCATCCAGGACATGCTAGACAAGGGGGGTCTTATCTTGGATAACCCAAATTCTCTGGCCAACCAAAACCTCAACATCTTCAAGCAACCCTTTCCTAATCACCCACCTACTCAAGACAATGTCTAGACCATGACCAATGACCCTCAAGACCATGATATACACACAGTCGATACTGTCTTTTCTCTTATCCCTGACCAACCTCCTTCACAGGTGGAAGACCCTTCTTCCCCTATACCTCCCCCACATGGTGAAGAAATTTCTTCTCCTATTAGTCCTCCATTGACCTCGCTCATATTGGAGGATGCTTTGATGGCACCCATACCGGTTGCCTCATCCTCGTCCTTTTTGTCATCAATGGGGGATCATACATTCCCCATGCCTAGACCACACATCGAGACCATGACCATTCCTATGCTTAATCTAATTGGAGAGCCACACTCTCCTATTTCTTCTTCACCAAGAGAAGAACCAGTCTCTTCACCCATTTCGATCGAGGAAGACCCAGTCACGGCTTCCTCTTGTCTTTTGCCTGAGATTTCTACATCTCACTCGCCTCCGTCCACGTCCAAATCCAAACCCATATCTAACCTCACCTTGCACAATAGTGGCCCTCACCCCAAACCAATGAAGGCCATTAAACTACACCAGAGGATTCCTCCCCCACCTTCATCATTACCTTCAATTTTGGGCCCACATCTGTCCACTTTAACAGGGGTGCTTCCTACTCCCATACTTCACAGAGGCAAGTCACCTCCATTACTCTCTCAACCCATCAGACATATATCTCTTCCAATCCATCGACCAATGCCTCCTAAACCAAAGTCACCAACTCTCACTGCAACAAAACATCCAGACCCATTAGCAAGTTCTTATACCTTGCAGTTATGGCAATTATTGCAGTCCTCTCGTATCAATCTCCTGCCTCTTAAGCCATATCAATCCCTCAGACCAAAACCACCCTGGTTTGATGACACTCATATTTTTGCATATCATCGCACACCTGGGCATGACACTGAGTATTGTTGTGCCCTCAAGGTTGTCATTTGCCAATGTCTAGGGACTGACACCCTCCTTCTCGACCACATTATCCTCAAACTTTCAACACTGCCCCAATCATCAACACTCAGATCAAGACCATCTTGGTTTGACAACTCTAAATTCTATCATTATCATCACACTCCGAGACATGATACCGAGCATTGTTGTGCCCTCAAAGCTGTCATTCATCAAAAATGGAGAAAGGATACCCTTCTTATTAGGGATCCTCTTGTCCACCCCTTTGACAAATCATCAACACCAACCCATGCTTCTCAAACCTCATCACCTAAATTGGGATCTCCACACCAGATTATTGTCCCTTCGCTGCCTTTTACCCCCTTATTCGACATCAACACAGTCAATCTGACCACCAAGCCTCAACTGACCTTGACCAATCTATCAAACATTCTCCCTAGTCACTGGGGGAATTCAACTTTCATCCAAGCCTCGACCAACCTTTCAACCCAGTCTCGACCACATATCAATCACTCTTTTATCCTAAACCATCAACCTGACCTCAACCAAACATTCAACCCAACCTCAACCAGACCGTTGACCTAACCTCAACCAAACATTCAGTCTATCTTCGACCAAATGTTCAAACCAACCTCAATCAAACCTTGATCAAATATCAACCAACTTCTTCAGCATCGACCCCAAACTTTGACCAAACATTGACCAACTCCTTCAACATCAATCAACATGTGACCAATTTGGAATGAATCAAATGGGGCAAGTTTGCTCCCAATTGACTCGGACCTTACATCATAACACAATCATGGGTCAGGGCTTTGTCAGATCCTGAGCCCCTTTATGTCTTGCCTCTTTGACTAGTCCACTGTAAGTCAAGTAATTATTCACTTGAAATTTAAATTGAGCTCGATCCCTTGAGCAATCCCCGTCATTGTCATTCCTATCTCCTTCAACCCTCAATCCTAACCCTTTTGGCAAGCATGAACGCTTCGTCCTAATAAAAGGGAAACCCTCTAAACCTCTATAGTCAAGTCCATGACCAAAAGTCCAGTCAACAAATCAATCAAATATATATAAAAATGGGATACATATTCCAAGGTCATAAAACTATAAATGTAGACTGCTCCCTTGAAGGACAGCTGCATCATCATTGCTGTATTCACTAGACTACTCCCTTGAAGGACATCTAGGCCAAAGTCATCAAAAATATAAAAAGCAGAATATAGACCACTCCCTCGAAGGATGGCTATGCATAAATTTTGCTACATACATATCACTATCTCTGAAGCTTCCCGCATCGATCAGATTCATGACATGACCACAAAGCAAGACAATATCCCATCGCAGGCTTCCCGCATCGATCAGTCTACCTTCAAAAAAAAACTGACTGACAAAACTTTAGAGTCATGGACTTGTCTATAGTCATTCTCGGGGTCACCTATAAAAGGGGCAAAGTTGTTCCTGCCAAAAAGGGTTCCCCTTTCCATCTCATTATCAATCCTATCACCCCTGAATACTCAAGGGATTTTGAGCTCACTTAACGTTAAGTGATTAGATTACCGCTTTAACACAACACTGGTCAATGATGTCATGCATGAATGGGGCTCTTGGTTCTAATAACCCCTACCTATGCCATCATTCTAGTCCTTGTCAATGAAAGAGTAATTCACCTTTCACTTTTGACACATCTTAGTCACGCATCCAACCAAATCATTATCTATCCAACCTAACCCCAACCAACCCAATCAAACATTTTTAGACTATCGACATAACCTAGCCTATTCACACTAGTTTCTATGGACACCAATACACATGGAAACTATCGACCTGACACAATTTATGTTAAGCATAAACCAATACTTGCTGAAGCATAAATAGACCTCAATTCATTTTTAGCATACATCCATCACAACTATGGAAAATTGCTAGGGATGGAAGACCCCTCGACCAATGTTGCAAAATACACCATCACACAATATGGAAAAGGCTACAACATCATCTTTTTACCCTCATCATTCATCATGACCAAGACCAACCTATCGACCACTTTGACCACCTGTCTACCACTCGAACCCTTTTATCTGAACTACATTGGTCTGAGGCCCTAAGACTGGGGCTATGTAGGCAGCACTCAGATGACACGACCGTCTTCTGGGGTTAGCTCGACCACCCTCGTTTGTTCGTATCCTTGATGGACAAACCATTCTATCCTTCGACCATAACCTTGACCTTGACCAAGACCAATTCCATCCCTTTGACCCTTCCTCCCTTTTAGGGAGAACTACATTGGCCTGAGGCCCTTCCAACAGGGGCTATGTAGGTAACACTCAGTGTTCTGAGGTTAGCTTGGCCACATTCCTTCGTCCATTCATCCACCTCGACCAATGACCCTCAGAGATCATGACCATCTCCTCCGACTTCGACCACATCCAAGACAATGTTGCCTTGGTTGTTTTTGCTTGTATGCTACCTCATGACTGGTTAGCAAAATTGTGTGCAGACTATTTTTAGACCCTCACAAGTATAGGATTACAAGCTGGTTGATCTACACTATTTGTGACTTTTTCATGTTTCTGGGAGCACTTCCTGAGCCTGGGATACCTAGAACATGATGACCCATTAGAGCTTTAGCTTAGATTGAATAACCCAATCAGTAGATGACTAAATGCTGGGGCCCAATTACTTCAATTTTGGCACTCCTTGACCCTTGACCTGTGACACTTTGACCTGACCATCTCGTGTAGTGGTATGCACACAATCACAACTTTTACAGCGTTCACCCTCACCCTTTTTTCATCCACTTTTTATCAAATTAGCACCCAATTTCCGGTTCCCTTCCCTCGACTCCTGCTTTGAGGGGGAATACCTCATCCATAATCGAGGCAACCAATCCTCCTATTTTTGTCTTGTAGTTCATTCGAACGACCAACAAGATGAAATTGACCTTATCCTACACCTAGGGCAATCACTCTTATTTTTGTCTTGCAGTTCGTCCAGAACAACCAACAAGACAAAAAGGGGCAAATGTAGACACCGAAATCGTGTCTACCCCTTGGTCCTTTCTCCCCCCTTGGTCCCCTTCGTCCACTTAACCACTCCTAACCCATGTTTTATTAATTTGAAATAAATATCCTATTTTAAATTAATAAAATCCCTTTTTCCTCTCTCCCTTACCACCTCACCACCCTAGGATACCCTCCTTAGATTCCCTTCATTCCCCACATGGCCATATTTAACACCTAGACTCCCATTCCAACTTCTCCCCTCGTCCATTTAATCCCCTTCGACCATTTCTCCCTCGAACTAGCTGACCCGACGGTTGGAAAATGGATGAAAGGTTATTTTTAGCTTTTTTCCAGTCTTTTAGCTATCGACATCGGTCAACTATCGACTGACGTCGGCGATATTGCCAGTGTCAGCACCTTTCATAACGGTTTTCTCATCCATTATCCATATCCTCTTCAGCTCTCATGCTCTCTCTCTCGCATCACAAGACTCTGGAATCTTTACATCCGCCTGATCATCAATCCGTTCTTGGACCCTATTACTCTGCCAACCTCTCAACCAGACTTCTAACTCTCTCCCTCAGGTGCAACAACAGGAACTCTACCTCAACAACTCCATCAACGATAGGTCCTCCACATAGGCTGCATCAACAACAAGCACAGATATCAACACCACTCCTTCAGCAAGGCATAGGTAAGTTCTTTATTTGTACTTTCATTTGTATTTTCATTATGTCTTCTAGCTATTGCTTCCAAGTGCTATGAAATAGACCCAGCCATCCTTGACCAGATCACAGACCTCATCAGACCACTCTTTCTTCCCTGTTGCTCCTGGCTTCTGTCTGGGCACTCTTTTAGACCATCCTTTCTACCTGCAAAGACTCAGACTCTTAGACTCAGACCCCTAAACCATTCAACCACGCCCAAACTCTATCTCAAACCCATCCACAAACCTGTCCACAGTCTAGAAACTTGCCCAGACTTTGACTACAGGCCACTGCCCTGACTGACGCTGGTCATTACCCCAAATGACGTCGGCAGACTAACTGACATCAGCAGACCTCGACAACTGACGCCGGTAGGACCACCGACACTGGCGACTGTGACTTGGCCGACATCACCTTTTAGGTAAGCTTTTGCTTCCATTTTCCTTCTCAGTCTTTTATCATATCAGTATTTAATCATTCTATCTTTTACCAGACTTTTCTTTTATCAATTAGTGGGTTGACCTCCCTTAAGGAAGTTTTCATACTTTTGGGAACAAGCTTTTGCTTGGCAACCCACCATCTATCCATCTAACGCCTTTTTGTCCAAGTCTCTCTCCTTTGCAGGTGTCATTCCTCCATAGCCAAAGAGGAGTTCTCACAGCATCTGGATAACGGTGCACACGACTTCATCCAGGTACTTCAAGCCTTGACCATTTCTTTAAGTTTCTCATTTTCTCTCTTTGAATGTGAAAGCAAAAATCTAGCGTAGAAACAGTGCTGACTAAAATCTTTCTCAAAAATAAGCTCTTGAAAAGATATGTAAAGAGAGGGGATTTGAAATTCAAGAGGTAATACTACCTCTATTATGAAGTCTAATGAGAAAGGGGTAACACTTGTAGAGGTTTTAATGCTAATATGATAGACCAATAAAGTGAATGGGATGTGTAAGTGTCAATCCTGACCTAAAGCACTAATAGATTTGGTGAGCATTTTATTAAGGATATTGTTAGAGGCTTCCACTTGTTTATTTACTTGTGGATAGTAAGGTGAGGAAAAGATTAACTCAATTCAAAATGCACCACATAGCCATTAGACCTAGAGTTTTTGAAATATTTACCATTATCATTGATAATCTTATGAGGAACACCAAAGCGGTAGATGATATGATGGTTGATAAAGTCAACAATATTCTCCACTCTAGTCGAGATAAGATGGATAGCTTCCACCCATTTGGTGAAATATTTAGTGGCTATGATGATGGAGCTATGTCATTATGAAGAATGGCAGTTAATTTCCCCAATTAGATTGAGCCTCATTGAGAGAAATGCCAAAAGTCCTTAGATACCTGGAGCCTATTGGTTGGCATGTGATGTAAATTAACATGTTGAAATTTTAAAAACTTTTTTACATAATCACAATAGTCTTGGTTGAGGGTGGGCTAATAGTAGCTAAGGCAAAGGATGTGTTTAATGACTGCTAGGCTGCTAAAGTGTCCCCCACTAATCCCATCATGTGTTTCTTTGATGGAATGGGAAGCTTCATGGTTGTGTAGGCAATAAAGAAGAAGACCATCAAAACCATGTTTGTAAAGGATTCCCCCTAGAATGGTGTAATGAGAGTTACTCTGAACAAAGGCTCTTTGGGCATTCATAAAGAGGTTGGGAGGAATGATGCCTAGGTTAAGGTAGTTAAGAGTTTGGTCATACCAAATGTTGGGTGAGGATTCCTCTACACTAAAAATGGTAGGGAGATTCAATTGGTTATAGGAGGGAGTGGTAAAATGATGAATGGTGACAAGGATTTTGGAATTGGAAGGCTAAGAATGGATTTGGAAAGCAAGGCAAGCCATCATATCTATAAATTTATTAATAGATCAAGGAACATATTAAACCAGGTAATATTCAAATGATGTTAAGAGTTTATCAACTAAAAGTTTATATTTTTGTACGACATCATTTATACATTAATATGATCATTTGACCTAGTTGACCATGAGCTAGGAATCACCAAAGACATGGATTATCTGAATTCTCAAGGCTAGAGTAGTTTGGAGACCTATCACTAGGGATTCATACTCAGCCATATTATTGGTACATTCAAAGTCAAGTTTAAAGGAGAAGAGGAAGGGTTTCACCATCAAGAGGAATGAGGATAACTCTAGTACCCCTTCCTTGTTGGCACTTTGAGCCATCAAATAACATGGTCATTTTTTATGTTATGCCATCCTCTTGAAAAAGAGTCACGATAGCTTCATCTAGAAAGGCAAGAGGAGGTGGTTGGTTGTTTGGTAAAGGAGCTTTGGCTAATTGGTCATCAATAACCTACCTTTAAATCGACTTATATTGGAGAAATTTAGGTTCAAATTTAGCTAAGAGCATGAACCACTTAGCCATATGCTAATTTTGGTATCGTTTAGTGTGCATGTACTTGAGTGGGTTAGTATTAGTGATGACATAGGTTTTATGGTTAAGAAGGTAGTGGCAAAGTTTGGTGGCCATAAATGTCAATGCCAAGTAGAGTTTCTTAGTATGTGTATATTGAGTCTCATATTCTACAAGTGTTCAACTAATGTATTATATGACTTACTCTTTATGTTATTCATCTCGATGAGCCAATATTACCCCTAAGGAATGGTTAGTGGTATAGATATATAGGTAAAAGGGGTGATTATACTTAGGAAGGGTGAGGACATGTGGTGACAAAAGTACTATTTGAGAGAATCAAAGGCCTTTTGACAATCACCATTCCATTTGAAAGAGACATCCTTCTTTAGAAGGTGATGGAAAGGTTGGCACCAGTCTGAAAGTCGGGAAATGAAATGATAAATGGATTGAAGTTTTCCCTGTAGGATATAGAGCTACTTAAGGTTGGTTGGAGGAGGCATGTCCAAAATTACTCTAACTTTATAAGGGTATACTTCAATTCCATTAAGAGCGATGGTCAATATAAGAAGCTCTCTTAAAAGGACCTAAAAATGCATTTCTTAGGATTAAGACAAACATAATAATAGATGAGGCATTCAAATGTTATTGTAATAATAGTCAATTGATCTATTTGGAGTTTGGATTTCCCAAGAAGGTCATCCAAAAAGTCTTCTATAATATTATGGATGATATCATGGAAGATGTAAGTTAGGAAACATTGATAGGTTGCACTCGTGTTCTTTAACTTGAAAGGCATGACTCTATAGCAAAAGGTCCCCTAAGGGGTGGTAAAGGTAGTTTTATGCTGATCTTCAGGAGCAATAATGATCTAATTATAACCTAAAAACCTATCCATGAGAGATAACATCTCATGGCTAGTTGTGATATCAATAAGCTAGTCAATTCTAGGTAGAGGAAAGTCATCCTTGAGGTAGGTGCGGTTAAGGTAACAAAATTCCACACAAATGCAAAGACCCTCATTGAATTTGGTGATAGGTATAATATTTGAGACTCATTAGGGATAGTTAATGGGTTGAATGAAGTTTACAGAGAGGAGACACTGAAGCTCTTCTTTGACAAGAAGGGCTATATGAGTATGCATGCATCAAAGTTTCTATTTAATAGGCTTGGCATAATGATAAGTGACTATGTTATGGGTAGCAATGGTGGGGTCAATCCCAGGCATATCACTATAAGACCAAGTGAATGCTATGTTTTAGTTTTGGAGGAATGAGGAGAAGTCCATAAGTTCCTTGGCATTTAGTGATTAGCCCAATTTGACAATGTGGGGGTAGTCTAATGTACCCAAGTTGATATCCATGGTGGATTCATTTGACATGGTCGAGGCTTTAAGAGGAAGGGATTTATGGATAGAAGAATCCCTTACACTGAGGCAGGTAAGAATGGAATCGTCATCTTGACGTTGGATAGTGTTGATGGTAGGAGAATCATTTTCTACCATTTTAGGATGTATGAGTGTAAGGACTTTGGTTTAGCCACCCTTTTGGTAGATGAGATGGCCCAAACTAATGGTATTGCCTACAAAAAATGTTAGGGGGAATGATGTCAAGATATTTATGTGGGGAAAGTGGTTAGGTTGGTGAGGATGGGATATCTTCCTTAATGGTGGAAATGGGTTTGGGTGAATTAGTGGGTTATTCAAGTGGTTCATACCCAAGGTCAAATGAATCATGAGGTTACAAAGTTTTGATATGGGGTAACTCATGAGGCCCTTGTTCATAGTGACGAAGGCCAAATCCTTTCCAAACACATCTATGAAGATGTAACTAAGCAAACTTTGGTTTGCTAAGACAGGAAAATTTAGAGGTAAATGGTTGGATGGATGAAGTAGTGGTAGGGGCTAAAAGTGGCTGATCAAGTCCCCCATAAATGAAATTTGTTTGATGGTTAAGGAGTTTGAAGGGGATGATGGTTCCAATGTTAGGGTCATAAGAAGGGTCATGTCTAAGATTCCCATATTCTTGGCGAGTAGAGAAGGCATCCAAGGCTAAGAGTCTATATTACCCAAGGGAAAGATGTTGGAATGTGGTTACCATGGGGTTCTCTATAGGAATTTGGGAAGAAGGGATAGATGAGCTAGTAGAATATTCATTAACATTTGGTATGGAAGTGTCATGAATTTTGGTTGGTGGGGTTATGTCATTAGCAAATGGTTGTGAAGTGGATGAAAGAGGAAGGAGGATGTCATTAGGCTGATATGTCATATTGTAAGATGTGAAAGGACTAGGGTAAACCTAGATAGTCACAACTTGCCCTTCATGCTCAAATTAGACACATCAATGTAAGGTGGAAGGGACACAACTCATGGCATGAATCCAAGGGTGCTTGAGTAAAACATTGTATTATAATTCTCCTTCCACAAAAATAAATTTTTTTGGGAATGATATGGGGCCCCATACAGATATGGAGGACAATTGTGCCGAAGGTAGTAGCCATTGTATCATTGAAAGAATGAAGGACCACTTTGTTTTTAGACATGATGTTTATGGGTAAGTGCAATTAGTCATAGGCATTTCATACTAGCTCCTCCATCAATCATCACCATTTTGATTTAGGTTTGATTAATGTATGTCATAATGAAGAGTGGGGGGGTCAGGATCCTCCATATAAATAGAAGGCATTTATTAATCTTTGAAGGTGACAAGGTTGAAAGTTCAAAGGGCTCCAAAAATGGTGGTAAGAGGTTGAGGGTCATTGGGTTGGACCTCGATGGATTACAAGGCTTCTATGAGTGTTTGGTAGTGATGGGGAGAGGTAGAGACTAACTCATATAAGCTCATTTTTTCTAGAGTTTGGTGAAGATGCTTAAGGATAGCTTTCCAAACAGATATTACATATGGGTTAGGGTATGGAGGGTTAGATGGGGAGGCACCTAGGATAAAAACCCTGGGTTTGTTTGAAGATATAGATGGTTTGGTATTGTTTGCTTGGGAGTTCAAGGAGGGCTAAGTCCAAGGAACAAATTCCTTAGCCTTCCCTTTATCCTTCTATTGGGCTTGAGATTAGGTAACCATATGAATAGTGTGGATAAGGGGGGTTTTATAGATTGGGTGGTTACTTTGGTTCCTCCTCTTTAATTTTGGGTGAGACTAAAGATTAGATGGGTTGAGTTAGTGGTTGGATTGGCAATGGGGATGAAAAAGGTTTGTATAATAATAGATCATCATCTTCATACATGTTATGAAAAAGTGTTTAGAGATCTTTATAGTTTTTTGTGTCATGTCCTGGTGCCTTATGGTATGCACATATCAAGTTATCATTGAACTAAGAGGGTTTGGTAAATGAAAGGTTAAAGGGTTTGATGGGTGGTAAGCTCAATGAAGAATTTTGTAATAATCACTAGAGAATGGTTAAGTAAGATTTGGCTAAAGGTGGTAGAGGTTTAGTAGTTTTTGTTTTGGGTGTTGAAGTAGAAGGTTGTGTGGACACAGGTTTGGTGTTAGGTGTCTTGGGTAAAGTGGTATGATTGGTTGATTATTTTGTTTTATGCAAAATGGTTGATGAGTTGGAGGTAGAGGAGGGAAAGGTAGGTAACTTAGGAATTGTTGGTGTAGTGAGGAAAGGTGTCTTAAAAAGAAATTATGAAGGTGTGACCAATAAAAGTGGTGGGTTTTTGGTAAAAATGATGGACTTCATATTCAAAGTAAAGTGATGAAGACCCAAAATGGAGGGAAAGGTTAAGGGAGGTTAAATTTTGGGTTTTGGGCCTTTTGGTGGTTTTACTTCTTTGGTTGTTTTAGTTATTGGTATTGGAGGGGATTTGGTCACTTTAGTTGTCTTAGTGGGTTTAGGTTTTTTAGAGTCAATTAATTTGGAGGAGTTTTTGGTTAGTTGGGTGGAGGTTTTAGTTGGTTTAGAAGGGCTAGGCTAGTTTTCCAAAGAAGGGGTTAGAAGTTCTAGTTTGGTTCCCTTACCTTTATCTTGACCTCTAAAAGGAGATTATGAAATTAGAGGTTTGGTAGATGGAGTTATATTCTCTTATGAGATAGCTTCCAAAGAGGGAGTGTATATTTTTATGATAGGGAAGGTAGGTGTGGTATCCTCCAATGGAGGTGTGGGTACAGTGGCTTCTTTTATTTGGGTATCAAAAGGAATAGAAAGTAGTTTCTTCACTTCCATTAGGGGGATGGGGAAATAGGTACTTGAGGTAATATATTTTTTAACAATGGGTTCATCAGTAACCACATTAATAGTATGTGCCTCATGAGATGGGTCTAGTTTATTGTCATGGTAAGAGGTAGAAGGAGCATGATTAGGAAAAGGCTTGTGGAATATGTCAAGGGCCTAGTTTGATGGTGCATTGGGATTGTCCAACATAATCTCCCCCTTGTTAATGAGGGATTTTACAAGGTATTTGAAGGTGTTGCACCTATTGATGTCATGTATTATGACTTGGTGAAAGGTGAAATGGTCATTCTCATTATATCTATTTCACTCAAATTTTGTTATTTTTTAGAAGAAGGTAGTAAAACTAGAAATATGGGCTATGGTAGAAATAATTGATAAAAGGTGTGCATGTTGAATTAGAATATTGTGAATAAATCCTCTTTAGTTGGGGATGAAAATGTATAGATAAGATAACACTAAAGCAAATTTGTTTGTTAGGTAATTAGTTAGGTGGATTACCTAGTGCTGGCTAGATCCTGAAAGCATGGGCTTCTTTAGGGGCTATCAATCCACCATTTTAAAAATAATTGAGCTTATAAAACTAAATATAAGGTACTTGCATCAATAATCAAAAGATATTTGAAACTAAATAGCAAGGATACCCATAAACACACCATACCTGCTTTGGAAACTAACAGGTGTATCCCAATGGGAGAACTTCCTACCTTGGATACCCTCAAAAGACACAAACACATTTTTCACAATTTATGTTACCCATGCTTGGTTATTTTTACCACATTAAACAACTTTTCCATGTTACCTATACACATTTTTCACCACCTCATGCACAAACCTGAGTATGGTGAAAAATGTGTATAGGTAACATGGAAAAGTTCTTTAATGTGGTCAAAATAACCAAGCATGGGTAACATAAATTGTGAAAAAAAATTGAGGCAAAAATGATCAACATCAAGGTGGACATGGGAAAATGGGTGGTTATGGCTGGGTACAATTGAGCTGACTCTATATGTACTAGGTAAGTAGATGCTAACTACATAGGTGAGGGGATGCAAGACCCCACCTCACCTTCAAGCCAAATGTAGTTTTGGTTAGGAAAGGTAGGTTTATTATAAATAAAATGGGTTATGTATGTGTTTAAAATAGGTAGGTGAAGGAATGGGATGTCCAAGAATGTCCTATGATAAGGTTTGCTAAAGGTAAGATGGGTAGATAAAAGGGTAAGGTAGGGTAAGGTGTGGTTAAAGTAATGTGTGAGGGAATTTGTAAACTAGTGAGCTAACCATTGATAGTTAGGGTTGACCATCGATGGTCACCTTGATTCTTGATAGTTAGGTTAAAACCCTAAAAGTGATAAAAGTAAAAATGGAAACATTTTTTTGTTATTTTCAACTTTTTACTCGAATTGAGATTTTGTCATTTTACATTGTGATATATCTTATTTGTTGACTTTGAGAGAGGGGATTATCTTGTGATTTGAGAATTTTATGTGTGGGATCAATGCTGAGTGGGATGGATAAGGGAAGAATGATCCAAGTGGATCCATGTACCATTCTATTTTGAAAGTTTTCAAATTCTAGTTAAACCATTTTCACATCAAAGAATTCATTGAGAGCTTTTTGGTGCTTCTTTCAGAACACAAAACGGAGTCCAGATGCTCAAGGTATAGATTGTTGAAGTATTCTTATGATAGGGTAATAATAGGTGTCAAAAAGTGACGTGGCATTGTCCAAATATGCCAAGTGGACCAATAATCATTTGACACATGGAAATCTAAATTAGAGCAAAAAACTAGTTTGGTGTATGTTTTTATCCTCCTGTATTTGACAGGCGGTCATATGAGGATCCATGGGCCCCACTATTTTCTCGCTAGGGGCCCTCAACGAGGGTCAGCACACTCTTGTGGAGGGGTGCCTTGGCCTCTTATACTTCATATGTTATTTTTTTCAACATTGTATTTAACTCACATAGTTTACTCAAACCCCATCAATGTGAGATATATATTTAAAGCTTTGTAAAGAGTCTAGCAAACCAAATCTACCACACCAACCTATCATGCCATGCAAACACCATGAGTTAAGCCACATATCTCCACACATTGACCTAAATATAGGCTTAGCCAAGCTTAGCATCTAAATTAGGCATCATGATAAACCTTGCACCTAAGTCTCCCCCAAAAGGGATGTTGGCACTCATCAAGGAGGCTGCTAACCTATTTAAAACATATAAACAGTTCAAAAACTCCCAATGTGAGATAAAAGGATAAGTTTAAAGCACCAAAAAGAAGGCTGATGATTTGAACCCACCACTTCCCATGCAAAAATTATTAGCCTTGACTACTTATGCTATGGGGGTTGAAGTGTTATATAAGGAACCAAATTTTATTTGAAGGGGATTATGCAACCGACTGTGTAAAATAATTAAGAAGGTTAGAGAATTAATTAAGCCTTGTATAGCCTTAGGCCATTAATGTCAAGTCTAATAGATGTTTATACAGGCAAGCAAAGACTAGGGAAGGTGAATTGAAGACTTGTGTTGATTTTGGAAGCCATTTGTTGCACAAAATTAATGGAAATAGTCCTCACTTTGAATAGACCCGAAGATGTAGGCTATTGAAGCTGAACTCCATTATCAATTTGCTGGTGAAATCTTTTGAATTTCTCTGTTATTTATTTTAATTCTAATCTTCATTTAAATTTTGGTTTTTATTTCATGATTAAAAATTCAATGTAAAATTTGAGAAAAAGTAGATCTTTTAAATACGATAAGTGTTATTTGATTTTGTGACACTTTCATTTTCATTTTTTAGATCAGATTTTTGGTATCAGAGTGGTTGTTATTTAATAGTGGTTGCTAGTGTATGTTGACAAGGTCTAAATACCAAAAGGGTGAATGAAAACTCATTAAGTATAATCTAGAGATTGGCTCAAGGCATGTTTTAAGGATGGCCAAAGAAGAGGTGGAATCCTAACAAGCTTTCCACTGAGCCTTCATGGAGATGAGAAGCATGGTTGAGGAACTATACCATGAAAAACAATGGAAATCTGAGAATGAGAAAGGTGATTCATAAGAATCAAATGGTAAAGAAACTGAAAAACCTTCTTCATCAGATGATGGTAAAAAAATTGTGGAATCTCTCCCTTCACTCAAATTGGATATTAAGTTTGAATTACCAATGTTTAATGGTGAAGTTAATGCTGACAAGTTGGATAATTGGGTCAAGCAGATAGAGGTTTATTGTAGGGTCCAAAATATTGCAGGGGATGAATCAAAACTTCATTTGGCTACTCTTCATATGGGAGGCACAACTCTCATCTGGTGGGAGAGTAAGTTGAAGGAAGTCGAGCTTCAAAAAGGTAACTTGATTTCTACTTGGAATGAATTTGTTAAATAACTCATAAAGCAATTTTATCCTTTAGGCTATATGCAACAAGCCATGATGGATTGGCAAAGTTTCAGACAAGGAAAAGGCCAAAATTTTCAAGATTATACACAAGAATTTAGGAAAAAAACTTTACTTTTGAATGTTCCTCTTCACACACAAGAAACACTGCTAAAATATACATGTGGGATACATAGTTACTTAAGACATATGATTCTTATGTTCAATCCCACTAATTTAGATGTAGTATGTGTACAAGCCACTCATTTAGAGGTTAGAGGAAAACAATCAAAAGAATCTCTTCCTAAAGCTAAAAGTAAGCAACCTAATGTTAATCAATCCAAAGGGGAAAGTTCATCAGGAAAGGGTAAATAAAAATCTGCTTTTACTGTTAAAAAAGAAGAAGGAAAACCATTTTGTAATCATTGCAATAAAAATCATGATAAGTTTAAGTGTTGGAAACTACACCCTGAGTTAAGGCCTAAAAGGTTTCAAAAGAAGGAAAAGAAAACTAATGCTATGGTTTAGGACTTAGGTTCAGATTCAGGTGATGAAACTAAGATCACAGCTATGGGATTACATAATGATTCTTCTCTTTTAGTTTCTAGCACTAAGTCATCAAATGATGCATCTTATTTTAAATAGAATTCTATGCATGTTGATAAGAAAATAAATGAATTGTTCCACATTAGATTTGTTTCAAAACATACTAATATTGACACTCTATTTGATAGTGGTTCACAAGCAAATTTAATTTCTGAAGAGGTTGTTAAGAAGTTAGGCTTACAAACCAATCCCCATTTGAATCCTTATCCACTAGGTTGGGTGTGTGAAAATACAAAGCTACAAGTCTCACAAACTTTTAGACTAAGGATTGCCATCACATCCAAGTTCATAGATGAGGTTGAGTTGGATGTTGTCCCATTGGACATACGTGGGATTGTTTTGGGAAGCCCATATCTTTATTATAAAAAATTAATCTTTTATAGAGATGAGAATAAGTACTTGCTTGTTAAATATGGCATTGAATATATAGTTAGAGCACATCAGATTAAAACAAGTATTTCCTTGGTAAGAGCAGGGCAAATGAAAAGACTAGTTAATTCAAGTAAGGCTTTTTATCTCATGTTGATTAAGTCTAAGGAAAAATAATATTCTCAGGCTTTGGAAAATTGTGATCTTAAACACAAGAATGAATTGGTTGAAATCATTTCTACTTATGATGATGTATTTTAGGATCATAAGGGTTTTGCCCCTAAAAGGGGAGTTCAACATGAAATTCAGCTATTGCAGGATTCTCCTCTCCCTAACATTGGCATGTATAGGTTATTAGTGGTGAAAATGAGGAAATAAAAAAAAATGTAATGTATCTATTGGATAGAGGTATTATTCATCCAAGTTCATCTCCTGTTGGTTTGCCCATTATTTTGGTGCCAAAGAAAGATGGCACTTGGTGAATGTGTGTTCATTTTCATGCTTTAAATAAAATTACTATTAAGAATCATTACCCTCTTCCTCATATTGATGATTTATTGGATCAATTAAAACATGATATTTATTTCACTAAGCTAGATTTGAGAAGTGGATATCATCAAGTAAGAATTAATGAAGGTGATGTGTGGAAAACTGCCTTCAAAACAAAATAGGGATTGTTTGAATGGCTTGTTATGCCTTTCAAGTTGTGTAATACCCCAACTACATTCATAAGATTGATGAATGATGTTTTTAGATAGTTCCTAGATGATTTTGCCATAGTTTAATTACATAATATATTGATTTTCAGCAAGTCTTGAGAAGAGCATGTGATCCCCATTAACAAAGTCATGGATGCATTACAAAAGGAAAAAATTTATTTAAAAATGTCAAAATGTGAATTTGGCAAGACCTCTTTGATATACTTGGATTACATTGTAGGACATGGTGAATTGAAAATTGATCTTGTAAAAGTAACATCCATTGTTAACTAGCCTACACCCACTAATACAACTAAGGTTGGAAATTTTCTTGGTGTAGTAAAATTTTGGAAAAAGTTTATTGCTCAATTTTCATATATTGCATCACCTTTGCATTCTTTGACAAGTGTGAAATAGGTCTTTCATTGGGGAGGCAAACATCAAAAAGCCTTTGACACTTTGAAATAAAAGATAAGTACTGCTCCAGTCTTGGCACTTCCTGATATACAACAACCATTTGAGATTGAGACAAATGCAAGTGAGTATGCTATGGGAGCTATTTTAATTCAAGGTAAGAAACCAATTTTTTATCATTCTGAAACCTTCACAAGTGTAGTAAGAAAATATCCAACTTATGATAAGGAATTGTATGCATTGGTTCAAAGTGTTAAAAAATGGAAACATTACTTAATGGGAAAAGAAACAATAATACATACAGATCATCAGCTCTTACAATATCTCTAATCACAAACCAAACTTCAACAATCTAGACATTTTTGTTGGGTGGGTTTCTTACAACAATTTCATCTTATGTTTAAGTATAAAAAAGGTATTCAGAATAAGGTTGCAAATATGCTATCTAGGCCGCCTATGGTTTTTGCATCTATTCTTTTACAACATGGCTCTTTGTCTCATGAAAGTTACAAAGAATAGTATGTTAATGATTTTTATTTTCAGGATGTTTATAAAGACTTGATGAGTAGTAGACAAGTAGAAGAATTAGACTATCATGTATACAATGATCTTTTGTATAATTTGCGTAAACTTTATATTCTTTAAAATGAGAGGGTGCACATGATTAGAGAAGAATATACTTCTCTTATTTCTGGTCATTTTGGAGTTGCTAAAATAGTTGCACATTTGAAAATGTATTGTTACTAGCCCCGAATGCACTGTTGCCAAATATATTAAGGGATGTACTCTTTGTGCCACAAGCAAACCTAGTAATAGGAAACTGGGACTTTACACTCCTCTCCCTGTTCCTACTCACCCTTGGGAAAGTATCTCCATGGATTTTGTGGGGATTTTGCCTATGACACAAAGAAAACATGAATATTTATATGTGGTTGTGGATATATTTTTCAAGATGTGTATTTTGATTCCTTACACTAAGAAAATTACTAGAGAAGGCACTACACACTTACTCTTTAAAAATGTATGGGTTCATTTTGGTTTGCTTGCTTCAATTAT
The DNA here is from genome assembly GCA_037957365.1 of Torreya grandis. NCBI lineage: Eukaryota > Viridiplantae > Streptophyta > Pinopsida > Cupressales > Taxaceae > Torreya > Torreya grandis. The sequence goes on from JARHVA010008811.1 coordinate 40,610, forward strand.
TTCTGATTGGGATTCTCAATTTATTGGGGAGTTTTGGTTAACTTTGAGGGGACTAATGGACACTAAATTAAAAAAGAGAACTGCATTTCATCTACAAATCGATGGGCAAATAGAGGTTGTGAACCGCAGTATGGTACATTTGCTTAGGGGTTATAGCAATAAACATCCAAAATTATGGGATGAATAATTGTGTTACATACAACATGCATATAACTAGGCACTTCATTCTTCTACTATGAAATCTCCATTTGAAGTTTGTTATGGATACTTGCATAAATCTCCCCTAGATGTTTGCTATGGATAGGATACAACTGTTGGTAAACCAAAAGAATCCATTTGAGCTAAGAAGTTCATTGAATAAATACAACTCATACATTAGACTGTTTGTACTCAATTAGAGAAAAGTCAAGCCAAGTATAAAGCCAGACATGACAAACATCGTATTGATCACCAATTTGTTGTAGGTGATATGGTATGGCTTCACATCAATAAGGAAAGACTGATAGGTGAAGGTAAACAGTTGAAACCAATCCAGTATGGTCCTTTTTAGATTATGGAAAAAATTGGCACAAATGCTTTCTGATTAGATTGACCATCTTACATAAAGATTTATTCAGTTGTAAACATGGAAAATCTGAAATTGTATGAGCCTTCAATGATTATTGATCATGATGAAAGTGTATCCATTCTTTCTGTTGATGATTTTGCTTCGAAATATCTAACAAAATTACAGGAAGATACTATTCTTGATAGGAATGTGTGGACTTTACGAAGAGGTGACGTTGAATATCTTCATGTTGGTCTAAAATGGATGCACCCAAACATGACCAAATGGATGGAAGTTGAAAGGGTGAGGGAGAAATACCCTCACCTCATTACCAATTAATTTCAACTTTTAGAGGTCTAAAAGTTCCTAGTGGGGAGGAGTGATCTAGGTGGATCCATGTACCATTCCATTTTGAAAGTCTTCAAATTCTAGTCAAACCATTTACACATTGAAGAATTCATTAAGAGCTTTCTAGTGCTTCTTCCAGAATGCAAAATGGAGTCCGAATGCTCAAGATATAGCTTGTTAAAGTATTCTTGAGATAGGGGAATAATGGGTGTCGAAAAGTGACATGTCATTAACCAAATACACCAAGTGGACCAATAATCATTTGACATGTGGTAATCTGAATTTAGAGCAAAACAATTGGTTTGGTGTATGTTTTTAGCCTCTAGTCTTTGATAGGTAGTCATATGAGGATCCGTGGGCCCTGCTATTTTCTCAGTAGAGGGCCTCAGTGAGGGTCGGCACACTCTTGTGAAGGGGTGCCTTGGCCTCCTATACTTCATATGTTATTGTTTACAACATTGTATATAACTCACAAAGTTTACTCAAACCCCATCAATGAGGGATATATATTTAAAGCTTTGTAAATAGTCCAACAAACCAAATCTACCACACCAACCTATCATGCCATGTAAACACCGCGAGTTAAGCCACATATCTCCACACATCAACCTAAATATAGGCTTATCCAAGATTAGCATCTAAGTTAGGCATCATGATAAAATTTGTGCCTAAGTCTCCCCTAAAAATTATGTCAACACTCATCAAGGAGGCCGCTAACCTATTTAAAACATATAAATAGTTCACAAACTCCCAATGTGGGATAAAAGGATAAGTTCAAAGTACCAAAAAGAAGGCTAATGGTTTGAACCCAACACCTCCCATATAAAAAGGATTAGTCTTGACTGCTTATGCTATGGGGGTCAAAGTGTTATATAAGGAACCAAATTTCATTTGAAGGGGATTATGCAGCTGACTGTGTAAAACAATTAAGAAGGTTAGAGAATTAATTAAGCCTTGTACGGCCTTAGACCATTAATGTATAGTCTGAGAGATGTTTATATAGGCAAGCAGAGACCAGGGAAGGTGAATTAAAGACTTATATTGATTTTGGAAGCCATTTGTTGCACAAAATTAATGAAAATGGTCCTCACTTTGAATGGACCTAGAGATGTAGGCAATTGAAGCTGAACTCCGTTATCAATTTATTGGTGAAATCTTTTGAATTTCTCTGCTATTTATTTTAATTATTATCTTCATTTAAATTTTGGTTTTTATTTCATGATTAAAAATTCAATGTAAAAGTTAAGAAAAAGTAGATCCTTTAAATATGACAAGTGTTATTCGATTTTGCGACACTTGCATTTTTAGTTTTCAGATCAAAGAGGGTGTGGTGAAGTGGAGGGATGCAAACTCCTTCCATGACACAGGTTTTATAATGAGGTAGGGGGTGTTTTAAATTTGTTATCATTGGTAGAAAAGTTATTGGGTAAATGTGAAAATAAATTTTGTAAATGATATAGGTAAAATATGAGGGTTAAGTTTAGGGTTTTTGCATGGGAATGCCCTAGATTTTAATTTAGGTTAAAATTGGTGAAATCAAAGAATTGGGGTGGATGAAAAAGATAGGTAGAGAATGAGAATGTAGTGTAGATTCATGTTAGTTGTGAAATTTTGACCGTAGGTGTGGATTTGGGGATGGTTAGGGTATGAAGGGTCATGGCCTAATGCTACATAGTGACCATCGATAATCACCTCGACTATCGATGGTCAAGGATTCAAGTCAAAAAGTGCCTAGGGGACCATCAATACTTAGGAGAACCATCGATGGTTGGCCCCTAGTGCTAAATAGAATATTTTTTAGCCTTGCCTAAAAGTTGTTACATGTTTTGTTTGTAGGAGTTTAAGTGTGAAATAGGGGGTGAATATAATATTAGGAGGAAATATAGGGTGTTTATGCCTTAAGGATACTTAGAATTATTAAGATAGGATATGGTAGAATGTAAAATAGGATTATAGCTTAGGTGAATTCTCACTGATAAGAGAATTCATAGAGATAATTTTATTTGTAAATATGTTAAGATGATAGAATTAATAGATAGTGGCTTTAGGCATATGTGTTTAACATGTTCAATGAAATGTAGGCCTGAGAGTAAATTCACTTGAGGGATCATGTTCTCATACTCTTTGTACATGTATGAGATGTGATGAATGATGAGGAGTGGAAACACATAGAGGACATAGGCTTAGGTTTAGTATGGCATTATCAACACATGGTCTAAGATCTTGGGATGTTGGTAGCACTGATCAAGTGATGGGGCCCATTGATTAACATGTTTTGGTTACCGAGAGGTGAGGTCATGATACTACTAGATGATGTTACAAGGATCAATTGGTTACCCATCCATGAGGATCTGATATACCATATAGAGAGTGAGGAGTAGGACTACTATATGGACTATATTTATGGTGATGATCAGAGATAGGTAGAGTTCCATGTAGGTGGTTTTAGGTATGGTCTTATGTATCAGCTCATTATTGATGACAGGTACTTAGTTATGATGATGATGGCTCTGACAAGCTTCATGCTACCAAATTTAGTTGGTGGGTGGTTTCCATATGTGTTGCTCAGTGTGTTGGTCAAGATCATCCTAGGGAGGATTATATTCAACTAGGCATATGTGTTATTAGTATAGGGATAGAGGGAGCTATCAGCTTTCATCATATATTGGTGTTATGGGATCAACATCAACTTATTGCTACATTTTTGGGTATATGAGCATATTGGGGTATTGATGCCCTTGCGTATACTTGATGATACCTATGCATCGATAGATTATGTGGTTATTTTTATGTGATGGATGAGGTTGTCTACCTATATAAGAGTAGGAGATGGGGTGAGGGATATGGATTGGTTCAAATATTCTCTCAAGGGTTTGGTGCCTAGGGATGTGATATGGAGGTCATATGTTGGATGACCATAGTGGGTAGGGCTGAGGTATCATATGATAGGGTTATAGAGATGGCACTAGATATATAGTCAATGGGAGATAGAGATAGAGATGATCCCTTTTGAACATGTACAGAGATAGTTTAGGCTTGTATAGGGGATTCCTATTCATATGGCATATTACCAAAGGGAGGAGGGAGAGTTCTTACTACCTAAGTTATAGCCATAGACATAGTTCAATATTTCAAAGAGTTTTTAGTGAGGGCTCACATTGATGATGTGGGGACTATTGATAGGTACACTACTTGGTATCAGGGTTAGTATTCCATAATAGATTTTGGTTGGGGAGATAGGGGCAATAGGACATGGATGTGGATCTAGCATAGGCATTGGCATAGGCACAGGGTGGCCCTCAAGTGATGGATATTTTAGAAATGGCCTAGGCATAGGTTGCCTTACTATAGGGATAAATGGTAGAATTACAAGGCTAGGTGGCCACCTTGTAGGGATAGATTACTACTTTGTAGGGGTAAGTGAGCACTATGATAGGAGAGAGGGATCAGGCATAGGCACAGGCACAAGTGATTACTTTATAGGCATAGGTAGTGACATTATAGGGTTAGATTGGTGATCTTTAGGGGTAGATTGGCATACGAGGAGCATGTGTTATTTTAGGAGGGTCAATAGATATAATACCATGGGCATGGTACTTAGCCATGATACAGGTGTTATGCTACTATGAGGTAATGGTACTAGAGCAACTACCCCATGCCATAAGATTTATAGAGTATAGGGCTAGCCTAGGTGGTGTGGTAGAAGCTACTCCTAGTCAGTGGGCATCTAGGGGTAGTGGTCTAAGTGCTCTCGGGGCTTGATATTTATGAGATATGATATTTAGATATGATTTTGATTCTAGAATGCATGCTTATGTAGTGAGATGTATATTATTTTGAGAGAGAGATACCTACTTATTTATGTATTTCCAGCTGAATTCTACTTCATATATATATATATCATGGGTTTTATTTATATTGTGATGATACTTATATAATTATCATGTTTATGGTAGATTGATCTAACTAGGCATGTGTTGAGATAGTGGTAGTTTGTTTTAATGATATGTGATGATGATGTTTTGCTATGATAATGGACATGTAGGGGTAGATATTAATTATTTCATTGATGATGAGTGATTTGATGTTGACATGGTATATGGATGTTCAATTTCATGTGGTGTGAATGATATGATTATGATAAGATTGATGAATTTTATGATATTTGCATAGATGTAGATTGGAAATAATCCTAATGGGTTGTGATTTTGTTTTCATTTAATGGATATTGATATGAAAATTATTTTATGTTTGATTGGTGTACACATAAGATGATAATAAATTAGAGGGATGTTTTTGATTTGATGTGATATGATGCTCTCTATTGGTACCTTTCATGAAGATAGCTAATACAGATGCTCATGGTTTGTTATGCTTGATGTTTATTTTGATTTTTAATTAGAAAATATTGATATAAAACTCAAAGGTTAGATTGGTCTTAGTGAAAATGAACCTATAATACACTTTGCATTAACATGTTTTAGTTGTATAACGTAGGTATCCTAATCACTACATATCAAGTGAGCTCATAGTCCCATGCATATATGATAGATGAGGGGAGAATTGATGATATTGAAACTTATAATCAAGATATTATGTCTTTCCTATAGATATCCAAAGAATTAAGGTAAACAAATTTATGCCATAATATATATAAAATGTAAACTGGTCGATGTGGGAAGTATATGAAGGAGGGCAAATTGTATATTTCCCTATATGATTTGATTTTTCATGAGATATGATTGTAGCTTTCAAAATTTTAGATATCTTTTAATTGAGGATCTTGTGTTATTTTTCTTATGTTTATGATTTTAAGGAAGTTGATCAATGTGGGAAACTTTTAGAAATTACTAGAATTTTGATAATTTCATAGTGATCCTTTTTGATTTATACTTTTTGATATCTATCCTTTGAGGGAGAAATACACCTTATGTTTACAATTTCAAATTTTCCAACAGTTTTCCTTAAGGGAGCAGTCTATGGTTACTATAGATTGACCCATGATACAATGATTTTGCTTTTACTTTTGCTTGTTCTTGATTTTGATTTTTGATATTTTTCTTTGATAAAGACTTGTTTACAAATGGTAAAAGTATTACTTTTATGAAGGAAAAAATATGCTTACATAAACATTCAGTAGTAAAAGGATTATACAAACAATAACCATATGAACCACTCCTTAAAGGAAGAGGAAGTACTATGAGAATCATGCCTTGAGTAGAGTCATGGTACCTAAAGTTTAAGATTAGGGCACGTTTTTGTGATGGATAATCACATGATTCAATTTTAGTTGGTTGTCCCTAGAAGAGGGAGATGCATGTGGTATGTAAGGGATGAGCTTAAGCTAGACAAATAGTGATTTGATGTTCCTTCATTCAACAATAGAAAGGATGCAGATGTAAAGTGTTAAGAGGCTCAAGTTATAAGTGTCCTTCAAGAGATGATAATTGGTAAGCTCATGATCCATACTTATGAGTTATGATGTAGGTTACAAGCCAATTGAAATCAAATTTGCCTCACTTGCTCTTCTCCATATTTGTGACATGTTGAATTTCTTTTAGGAAAATATCACCAACATTAAATTCATGTGATTTGAGGTGTTTGTTATAGGCACATTTAACACACTCTTGATAGACATGAATATGGGTGAGAATGGCTAAATGCTATTTGTCCAATAATTCAAGTTGAGCTAACCATTCTTGATGATAGTCATTTCAAAGATGAGGTCTCATAGAGATATGTAGAGAGATGGAATTTAGACCTTGAGAGGGAGTACAACCTCTTCTCCAAAGACTAGAGAGAAAGGTGTAGCACCCATAGGGGTTCTAATGCTGGTACGATAAGCCCATAAAGCAAAGGGAATATGCAAGTGCCAATCCCATCCTAAGGCATTTACCATTTTGGTGAGCATATTGTTAAGGTTTTTATTGGAGGCCTTAGCCTATCCATTTGATTATGGAAGATAAGGTGATGAAAAATTGAGTTTGATGCCAAACAAGTCACAAAGAGCTTGGATCTACTTGTTTTTTAAATATTTATTGTTATTGGTGATAATTTTATGGGGAACACCAAAGCAAAAAATGATATGGAGATTGATGAAATTAATGATTTTATTGGATTTAGTTGAGATAAGAGGGGCTAATTCTACCCACTCAGTAAAATATTTAGTTATGGTGATGATGGATTGATACCGCTGTGAAGAATGGGGATTAATTTACACAATAAGGTCTAAGCCCCATTATGAGAAAGGCCAAAATTCCTTAGATAATTGAAGATTATTGCTTGGTGTATGATGAAGCTTAGCATGTTGTTGACATTTCAAACACTTTTTTACATAATCACAATAGTCTTGGTTGAGAGAAGGCCAATAATAGCCAAGGTGAAGGATACACTTAGTGACGGCAAGACCACTAAAGTGACCTTCACAAACTCCATCATGCATTTCTTTGATAGGAGGAGAGGCTACATGACTTTGTAGGAAATGAAAGAGAAGGCCATCAAAGCAATGATTGTAAAGGACGATCCTAAATATGGTGTAATGAGAGGTGCCTTGGATAAATGCTCTACAAGCATTTCTAGAAAGATTAGGGGGAATGGTGGCAATGTTAAGATAGTCAAAAGTTTGTTGGTACCAATGGTTAGCTAGGATATCTATTACATTAAATATGGTAGGAGAGCTAGATTTGATGAAGGATGGATTGGTAAGGCAGTGGACAATAATAGATAATTTAGAGTTTGAAGGAGTAGATGGGATCAGGGAAGTAAGGGAAGCCATTGTATCGACAAACATGTTTATGGATTGAGGGGTAGTTTGGATTAGGTAGTGTTCAAATGACATCAATAATACATGAGCTAGAAGTTTGTATTTCTATAAAACATAATTTTTACACTATTATATGATATTGGTTTGGATAACCACAAGTTTGGAATCACCAAAGATATTGATTGTTTTGACTCCCAAGGCTAAGGTAATTTGGAGACCTATTACTAGGGCTTCATATTTAGCCATGTTATTGGTACATTCAAAGTCAAGCTTAAAAGATAGAGGTAAGGGATCTCCATCAAAGGGAATTAGAATAATTCTTGCTTCTCCACTGTGTTGGCATTTAGATCCTTCAAAGAACATGTTAACTTGGTAGGTAAAATCTGCCCAAGAGAGGGTAGTGATATTCTCATTAGGGAATTCCAAAGGAGGAGGTTGGGTATTAGATAGAGGGGCATCAACTAGTTGATCGGCTATCACCTATCCCTTTATTAATTTGTTTTGAAGAGACTAAAGTTCAAATTTAGCCAAAAGCATAATGCACTTAGTTATTAACTAGTTTTAGTAAGGCCTAGAGTGCATAAAATTGAGTGGATCAGTATTAGTAATGATGAAAGTTTTGTGGTTAAGAAGGTAATGACAAAGCTTGGTAGCCATAAAGACTAATGTAAGACAAAGTTTCTCGGTATGGGTATATCAAGTTTTATAGTCAATAAGTGTTTAGATAATATAATATATGGATTACTCTTTACATTGGTCATCCTAATGTGCAAGCATTGCTCTTAGGGAGTGGTCAGTAGTTGAAATATATAGGTAGAAAGGTTCATCCTCTTGTGGAGGAATAAGAACTAGTGGGGAGAGGAAATAGTCTTTAAGTGAATCGAAAGCCATTTGGCAATCCTACCCTAACCTAAAAGAGGTGTCCTTATTAAGAAGGTGATGAAAAGGTTATAAATGGTCAAATAGTTGAGAAATGAAACATCAAATGGATTGGATTTTCCCTTGAAGGCTACAAATTTGTTTAAGGTTAATAGGAGGCATTTCTAAGATTACTTTGACTTTGGCTATGTCAACTTCAATTCCATGAAGATAGATGATAAAACCCAAGAGTTTAATTTATAAGACCTTAAAGATACACTTATTGGGGTTTAGGCAAACATGATAGTGGATAAGGCATTCAAAGATGATTTTAAGAACAACTAGGTGATCCTTTTAAAGCATTGATTTGTCAAGGTCATCCACATAGTCTTCCATAATTTTGTGGATAAGGTTATGAAATATGTAGGTCATTGCACACTGGTAGGTTGAACCAACATTATTTATACCCAAAGGCATAACCTTATAGCAAAAATTTCCCCAAGGGGTGATAAAAGTTGTTTTGTGCTGATCTTCAAGGGCAATCAAGATTTGGTTATAGCTTGAGAATTCGGCCATGAGTGAAATCATTTCATGAATTTCTATAAGATCAATGAGATAGTTAATGCTAGGTAGAGTAAATTCATCCTTTGGGAAATTGAGGTTAATATCTCTAAATTCAATGCATATGTGAAGTCCCCTAGTGGATTTGGTAACTAGGATGATATTGAAAACCCATTGGGGATAATCGATAGGTTGGATAAAATTGATAGAGAGGAGCTATTAGAGTTCCTCCTTTACAAAGAGAGCTATGCAAGGGTACATTCATAAAATATTCTATCAAATGGGCTTAACATCATGATGAGTGAAAATGTTATGGGTAGTGATGGTAGGGTCAATCCTAGGCATGTCAGCATCTGATTAAGAAAATGCTATGTTGTAGTCATGAAGAAAGGTTAAAAAGTCTTGTTTTTCCCTAGAATCCAAGGATTGCCCAATTTTGATGACGTGTGGACTCTCATCAGTACCCAAATTAATATATATTATGGATTCATTTAGTATAGTGAAAGTTTTGAGAGGGAGAAATTTGTGGATGCAATGATCTTCTACACTGAGGTAGGTGAGTACATAATGATCATCTTGACACTAGATGGTGTGAATGGTAGGGGAGTCCTTTGAGATGAGTTCAGGATGCATGAGAGGAAGAGTTATGGTAGCCCCAATTTTTTGATAGGTTAAGGATCCTAGGCTAATTATTGAGATGAAAAAAAAAATTAGGTGGGATGATATCATCATCCTCACTTAGAGGTGGAGGTAAACAAGATGGGGGAGAAACTACTTCTCCCTCAATGGTAGGGAGAGATTTCATGGTTTTATTTTATGGCAAGATAAAGTTGAGACCATGATTCTTGTGTGGTTTTCAAGTTTCAATTGAGGTGATCTCATGGGGGCCATGTTCATATTTTCCCAAATTGAACCCCTTTTAGGCACACCTATGAAGGTATGTCTTAGCGAAGGAGGGCTTTTGTAAATAAGAAAAGACAGTGGTATGTGGGTGAGGATATAAGGTGTTGATGGTGATTATCAAAGGCTTGTCAACTCCTACATAGATAAAATGGGTTTAAAAAGAGGGATGTATAAGAGATGTGATTGCTCCTAGATTAGGATCATACCCTAGTTGGTTGGTAAGCTACCCATACTCATGATGGGTAGGGAAAACATCAAGAGCCAAGAGGTGGTACTCTCCTAAAGAAAGACACTAGAAAGTCAATTCTAAGGAGTCAATTATTGATATTTTCTCAAAGGAGAGAGATGTGCTGGTACATGCTTCATGAGAAGAGGAAGAAAGGGTTTCTTTAATAGGTGATGGAAGCATATATGGTTTGGATTAATATTTGGTAGAGGGTGGCAAAAGAACATCATTAGGTTGATACATCATATTGCATGCCATAAAAGGGCTTGGGTCAACTTGTATAGTAATCACTTGGCCCTCATGTTCAAATATAACACAATGATGTAGGGTAGAGGGGACATAATCCATATATTAGATCCAAGGTCATTCAAGTAGGACATTATACTAAAATTCCCCCTTGACCACATAGAAAATTTTAGGGAGCATATGCAGTCCCAAATGAATGTTGAGGACAATAGTTCCTAGGGTAGTGGACAAGGTGTCATTAAAAGACCAAAGTAAAACAAAGGTATTAGACATGATGTTGGTAGGTAGCTTGAGTTGGTTATATGCATGGGATGAGATGATATTGATGCTGGCCCCATCATCGATCATTACTCACTTAATATAGGTTTGGTCAATGTAGGTAGTGATAAAGAGGGGAGGATCAGGGTCTTTATAAGGTATCTTCGAGTCTTTAAAGGTGAAAAAAGTAGAGAGATGTAGAGTGCCAACAAAGGCCTCAATAGGTTGGGTATCACCAAGGTGAACTTTAATGGCTTGTAAGGCCTTAATTAGTGCTCAAAAATGATGAGGTGAGGTGGACATGAGTTCATATAAACTCATCTTGGTAGGATTTTAGTGTAGTTACTTAAGGACCACTCACCTAATTGATTTATAAGGGATTGATTCAGTGGTACCTAAGATAGTTATTTTAGGTTTGGGTGATGGTAAAAAGGTATGGGTTTGGCCAAGTTGAGATGTGGAAGATGGGTATGTCCAAGGAATGGAAACTTTATATTTTCCCTTATCATTCTATTATGCTCATGTAATAACATTAATAGTGTGAGAAGTGGGGATGGTAGATGATTGGTTTGGTTTCTCATCACTTTTATGTGAGAGTGAGGAGGTGGGTGAGAGTTGGGCTATAGTTGGTTGTTGAAGTGACAAAAGGGTAACCAAAAGTTTGTTTGATAATAGATCATCTTCTTGATAAAGATGATGGACAATACTTAGGAGAGACCTAAAATTATCCATGGCATGTCTTGGGGTCTGATGGTAGGAACAGATTTGATTGTCATCAAAGTAGGCTAGTTGTGGGTGAGAGGGGTTGAAAGGTCTGATGGGTGGAAGGCTTAAGGTAGAGTTTTAAAATAACCTATGAAAAATGGTTGAATAGGATTTAGCATAAAGTGATGACATACTTAGAGGGGGAGATTTTACAAAATTATGCCTTCTCATGGAGGGATTAGGTTTTGGGTTAGTTTTGGTAGTTGGTCTTAGGTGAGGTTGGTGGGTAGATGTTTTGTTGGAGATAGATGGTATAGAAGATGAAATTTTAGGCATAGATGGGAGGGTAGAAGGAACTAGGTTATCTAGGAAAGAGGGATTGGTAGAGGTATTTATGGATGTTATTATAGAAAAGGGGGTAAGTTTTCTAGATGAATAATAGGTAACTAGGAGGTTAGAGGGATGGGGTCCCAAAATAGAAGGTAACTAGGAAGGGAGTTGTCTAGACCTAGTGCATGGTTTGGTCTTGGGTATTTTTGTGCTCATGATTACTTTATTTAGTAATTTATTGGTCAAGGTAGATGGAGAAATATCTATTAATAAAGTTGGGTGTCTAATACTAGGTGTAGGAAGAATTCCTAAGGTCTGGGTAGATTTCATGAGGAGGGCATGGGATGATTTGGGTGGAGGTGGGTGAATGGCCCTATCATGGCTTGTTTGAAAGAGAGTGATGGATCTACAATGGGTATAGATATTCTAGGAGATTTTATTTGGTTGGGGAGACTGAGATGATGCCAAGAAGTGGCTCTATCCATGTTAGGTTGAGAGAGAAAGTCTAATTTTTAAACTATTTGAGAAAAAGGTTTATATACTAGTTTTGTACCTTGGGTAGCTAGTTTAGAATAAAATTTGATAGGAGGAGGAGAAGAAAGAGGGGTAACCTTATCCTTATCTTCATGTAAAGGGGAGATGGTTGATGGAGGAAGGTCATGGGTTGATGCTTCTTATCTAGGCATAACATCCATATGAGGGATGATTGGTTGATTGTTTGGAGGTGGTGTGGTTATGATGGGCTTATCAGGTAAATATATTGATGGAGTTTTTGAGGATGCCATGACCTTCATGAATGAATCCATGGTAAATGGTATCTCCTTAATGTCAATTTTATAGCTCTAGGGAAGGTGGCTACTTTTCCTCACTCAAAGGAGTAGGTGAATTTCTTGGGGAGGTAGTTAGTTAATTCATAATTGGAATATCAATAATCATATTAACCATATGAGTGTATTGGAGCCTTCTACTTGGTTTATTTCTTATTTTTATGGAGTGTGATTGGGAAAAGGTTTCTTGAAGATATCAAGAGCCTAGTTCTAGGTGCATTGGGATTGTTAAAGACAAGTTCCCCCTTATCAATAAGGGATTGGACAATGCCTTTAAAGGTATTACACCTACTAACATCATTCCCAACTACATGATGGAAGGAATAAAGATCATTCTCATTGTACTAGTTTGGAGGAGGATGAGAAGAATCAAACTACTATGGGGGTTTAATTGGTGGAGGTTGTATGAGATTGGCTTTCAATAGTTTGTCCAAAATTGAGGCATAAGATTCTCCCAGTGGGGTAAATTGCTTTGGGTTGTTTTGGTTTGAGTTTCACATGTTTTGGTTTGGAATATTAGAAAGTTTTGTTGACTGATATATGGTGGAGGATCCATTTTAAGGACAACCATATTCATAATTGCCTTGCCCTTGGTTCCTATATTGGTTTTGTTACTAGGTTTGGAAGAAGAAGTCTCATTGGTTTTAAAGGTGGATTTTTTTTTTGCGTAACTTCAATTTATCTTCATCTATGGCTCTATTTTCCAATTTACATGTCATGGTAAAGGCTTCATAAAAAGTTCTAAAACTCTAGACAAATAGGGTGGAAGAGATGTGCTTTACAAAAGCACGAGAAAAGAGTTTGATCAGTTCCAATTGAGGTAAGAAGAATAATAATTGGTTGATGAGACTTCTCCAATGAGCTACAAAATTAGATAAAGAATCATTTTTTAATTGGTGGATGGCATAAATATTAGTAATTGAGACCTTCTTGGATATGTTAATAGAGAAATGGTATAAGAACATATGAGCCAATTGGTTGAAAGAAAAGATAGAATGTTTGGTAATGGCACTATACCAGTCCAATGTTGGGCTATAAAGTGAGATAGGAAATGTATGCAAAAGAAGAACATCATCATAAGAAATCATGTAATAGGAATGCCTAAATGCTCTTAAATTCCACTGGGGATCTTCTTTATTTTTGAATTTAGTAAATTTAATAAGTTCCCATTGGGTTAGATATGGTGTGATAGGGACCAAAGGCTGAATTGGTTTATTATAAATGTGATCATAAGATAAGAGATTATGGGGTCCAAAAATGGATGAATCTAGGTTTGTCATCTTGTCCATGATCATTTTCATCAGATCCATTTGTGGTGGTAGACCTAGAGGATTATAGGTCATAAATTGTGGCTAAGAGGGGGTAATATATTGATAATTTGTTGCTAGTTGGGGGATTTCCCTATATTTATAGGTAGGTATAGATGATTGGGTTGAAGGTATATGAGGATAGGTAATAGTTGGTGGCTGAGTGATGTGGTAATGTCCTTGTGGGTTAGATACATATCCTAAATTGGGTATGGTTTGAAATTACTGAGAGGTGATCATAGGTTGGGTGGAAGATATATAAGGCTAAGTGATGGTTGGTGGTTGGGTAACATGAAGATGCCTTTATAGGTTGGGGACATAACCTAGTTTAGATATGGCTAGTAATCATTGAGAGGTTACTGTAGGTTGTGTGGGATTCATGGTTGTGTTAACAATTAAGGTTGAAGTAATGAATTTGGTATTAGTAATAGGTGTAGTGGTAGGTATGGTCATTACTAGATTCTAAAGAGGGGTAGTGATTAATTGATCAGGGTTGGTAAAAGGAGGGTTTGACCTACCAATGGTAGGCACTCCCAAGGCAGAGGAGTCAATGGTAATTATAAAAGGTGTAAGGGCAATAGTTGGTTGGATAGTTTTATTTCCCCCATGGTGTCAAAGGGATTGGTGGATGAAAACATTTGGGTAGCTAAAGGCTGGGTAGTAATAATGACTACTAAAGGATTTGGCATTAAGTAGGATGGAATGCCATAAAGAGGCTCTATAGGTGAGTTGAGATAGGGGTTCTGTGATGCAAAGTATTAATATAATGTTGTAAAGTGATTGGGTTGTTATCCAAAAGGGAAACAAAGTTAAAATCCCCTTGAGTAAAAATCTCAAGGATATGGGAAGGTTCAGAAAAGTGAGATGAACTCTCTGCATTTGATCGATAGTCATCTATAGAAGAGGAGGTGGAAGAAACTAGGTAGTCTATAGATGGGTGTTGACTTACTAAATCTCTTTGTTATTGTTGGGTAAGTACTATATAAGGCTATAAGATAAGTACCAATAGATGATTTCAAAATTTAACATAGAGAAAACAAAAGAAAAACCCAATGAAAAGTCAACACACACTAAGGTAATTAAAATCCTTTGATTGATTAATTATCTTATTATGTGGCTTATACCTTAATGTGAATAATGTTTAGTAGACTGGTTTGTAGATCAGGTACTAGATAAGTAGTCTAAAGATAGTTCTAGGTTAATTCTAGTGCTCAAATAATTAATGCTAAATTAGGTATGTGGCATGGTGCTTGGGACTTGATCCCCTCACTTCATGATCTTGAAGTCAAGCTAGGTCACTTATCCAATATATACCATTTATTTAGATCTTATACTTAGCCAAGGAACTGAGTGGGTCCTCCATTTGGTGATGAAATCTAAGTAGGATCGCTAGGTAGGGTAAGGTGATCTATTGAGTGGTGAAATCCCAGTTGGGCCTTATCTCAATTATGTTATGATGTTTAATTGATTTCATGATTTGGTTATGTAACATAATTGGACTATGCTTAATCCTGATGTTGTTTAATTAAACTAGGTGAGCTTATAAGAAATAGGCAATCAATGTATGTAGTAAGTTTTAAAACCCAAATGAAATTTTTAGATTTCAATTATGAGCACATAGATAGAGATAGAAGGATACAGATGTAGCTAAAAAAATAAAACCCAAGTAAAGACTAGTGTCCCATCGGGCATGCCATAATGTTTCACTCAAATTTTCCTATTATTCATAAGAAGGTAGTTAAACTAGAAATATGGGTTATGGTAGAAATACCTAATAAAAGGTGTGCACATTGAATCAAAAGATTTTGAAGAACTCTTTGGCTAGGGAGGAAAACCTATTGATAAGATAAAACTAATGCAAATTTATTTATTAGACAAGTAGTTAGATGGATTGCCTAGCACTGGCTAGATTTTGGAAGCATGGGCTTCCTTAGGGGCTGTTAATCCATCATTTTAAAAATAATTGAGGTTATAAAACTAAATATAAGGTACTTACATCAATAATCAAAATATATTTGAAAATGAATAACAAAGATATGCTTGATAAAGTAGATAGAATAAAAATGATCTAATTAGTGATAAACTGATTAGTACTAGTGGGTGAAGGTGTGATTTAGGGAATCTAATAGAGTTTGGAGAACATGCAAAAACTTAAGAAGAAGGATCTGGTTAGAAAAGAAAGGGAATTTTAGCTTGCTATTTTTTAACTTACCACATGTGACAGTTGATGGTTGGGGTGATTATTGATGGTTAGGCCTAATTATTAATAGTTAAGATGATTGTTGATGGTTGAATATCTAATTTTAGACTTATCAACAGCTGGTGATGGGATTAGGAAATAAATTATGATAGTTTCATGTAGGTTCTATTAATTGTAAAAGGGATAAATTATATAATTGGTAGTAATCAAGTATTTGACTTACTAGAAATGGATTGGTTGATTGGTAGCCATTATTGATTCATAGGTGAAATTTGGTTTGATTCTAACATAATGATGGTGCTTAAAACCTTGATTTGATAGGTAATGGTAGATTAGCTCTCTCAAATATATGTTTGATGATGCTTGATAATGTTGGATGACCTACAATAAGGAAACTCTGAGTACCTAAGCTCTTGATAATAGTTATAGATGGCTTGATCTCTTACTACTCTCTTCTTCTTATAGGGAAGGGCCAGAGGCTAAAGTGGAATTTCAAGAGGTGTTTCTAATTATTAATTTCTCATGCAAGGTCTCATGAGAGATTTGCACACATTATATTTAGAAAAGGTAAGTGGTTATTTTTTGGTGTTTTCATGGAAAATTCTAGGTGGTGGGGCCTAACCATCAATGGTTATGCTAACCATCGATGGTTATCCTAATCGTTGATGGTCAAGGCTAAAAACCAAAAGTAGCCAAAAAGGGTGTTTTTAAGTCTGATTAGTTGATTAGTTAAAAAATGGGTTTCGGTTCATTTAAAAGTTTCAAGGAATTATTTAGGGGTTCAACAGTTAAAATGTAATGTGTGGGATTATGGTGTCTATAGTACCACCCTAGTATGGGGTGAGAAGCATCAAACTATTATGGTGGTTTAATTGGTGGAATTTATATGATATTGGATTTTAGTAACTTTTCCAAAATAGAAGGATAGGGCTCCCTAAGTGGAGTTAACTGCTTATGATTATTCTCAGTATGGTTCCTTTGGTTTCAGCTTGAATAATTAGAGGAGATGAAGGTTTGGTTCCTTGGGTTATATTTGTTGGTAGATGGTGGTGGTGTGGATTTAAGGATAATGGAATTGGTGGTTGCTTTGTTTTTAGTGTTTGGATTGTTTTGGTTGTTCAATTTGGAAATAAAGGGCTAACAAGGTTTGTAAGTTGGGTTCTTGATTTTCAAATCTAACTATCCTTCATCAATGGATTTGTTCTCTAGTTTGTGGGCCATGGTAAAAGCTTCATAAAAGGTCTGAAAGATTTGGACATATAATGTGGATGAAATATGTTTTTCACATGCCCATGCAAAGAGCTCTATAAGCTTAAGTTGAGGCAATGAAAAGGAAAGTTGGTTGATTAGGCTCCTCCAATGAGCCATAAAATTGATAATAAATTCATTTTTGAATTGTCAAATGAATTAGAGGGTAGTAATATAAATTTTATTAGATATATTGATTGAAAAGTGATTTAAGAAATTTTGGGCTAATTGGGTGAAAGAGAGGATGGAATGTTTGGGTATGGCACTATACCAATCCAATGCTTGTCCAAATAATGACATAGAAAAGGTACAGAGGAGAAGAGCATCATCATGGGAAATCAAGTAGCATGAATTTATAAATGCTCTTAAATGTTTTTGAGTGTATTCTTTATTGTTAAACTTGGTAAATTTTGGAAGTTCCTATTGGGCTGGGTAAAGTTTGATGGGGACCAAATGGTGAATAGGCTCATTGAAAAAATGATCATAAGATATGAGATTATGGGCTATAGAGATAGATGATTCAAAGGAAGTCATCTTATCCATGATCAAATTCATAAAATATGCTTGAGGTTATTAGGATGTGTAGTTATATGGTATGTTTTTTTGAGGTTGGATAATGTGTGAATAATTAGTATATGGTTGAGATGACTCAATGTATTGGTATGTGGTCCTTGGAGGTTGGGTGGAATATATATATTTGTATGTGGACATTAATGGTTAGGTAGAGGTGGGTGGTTGGGTAGTGGGCATATGCCCTTGTGGGTTATGGAGATAACTAAAGGTCACTTGTTGGGTAGGAGTGATAGTTGGGTTAGTGGCTGATGGAAGGGTGGTGACCCTTGTCCTAATTGGTGGTAACATGGAGGGTATGGACACCAAAAGGTTTGGAATTGAAGTAGTTTTTTATGGATTTTGGGTAACTAGAGAAATATGGGTGGTATTAGAAGTAGGCACTCCTATTATGAGGGAGTGATTAGTATGAGGCATAAGTGTAGTAGTAGTTTGGGTTGGTGGGTTAGATTCAAGGGAGTTGTTTGTTGATGATAAAATTTGGAAAAATATAGGTTGAGTAGTTCCCATGGTAGTGGAGGTATTCCCCATGATATGAATAACAATGCCATAAGGTGGATTTATGGGTGGGGTTGAAACTGGGATTTGGTAAGACATGGTTCTTAGGTAGTGTTGTAAGTCTACATGGTTTTTGTTTAGGAAAGCATAAAAATATACATCGCCTGGGACTACCTAAGTAGGACTTCCTAGAGAGTGAGGGGAGTCTATGGGTTCAAAAGTGTGTTCCATGGATGAATAAGTGGAAATTGGTGATGGTTGATTTGGTGGTGGATTTTGTTCCTCAAGGTCCTTTTGTTGTTGGTGAGTGAGAACCATACGATAAGGTAAGAAAAGGATGATATGTTCTCACACCTCAAAGAAAGAGAAATTAAAAAAACACTTGAGGAAAACAATGCATTCACTAAGAGTGTGTTAAATTCTAGGATTCTTTTTTATCTCTCTTTTGGCTTATGCCTTAGAAAAGTATGAAAAGGAAATTGGTTTGAATAGGTCCTAAACAATGTAGTCTATGTTTGGTTTCAATTTATGTTTAGGCAATCAAGAAAAAGTCTATATTAGATTGAGTATGTGGCTTGGTGCTTGGGTTTTCCTCCCCTCACTTCATGATCTTATAGCTAGTGTGGGTGATTAGCTAATATATGTTGACTATTAGAGTTTATAATCAACTAGAGAGTTTAGTTGGTTATCCCCTCGGTGATTAAATCTAAGTATGACAACCAATAAAGGGTAAGGTGATCCACTAGATGATGAAATCCTAATCGGGCCTTGTCTCAAGTGAGTTTTATGTTTTTTTTTGTATAATTGGTTTGGTTGTGTAACATTTGTGAACTACAGTTAATTTACTTTGCTTAATTAATCTAGGTGAATTAGAAACAAGTAAGCAACAATGGATGCAATGGTTATTTTAAAGCCAAAATAAAATTTATGATTTCTTCAAATTCATAAAAAATGTCTAAATTCAAGATGAAAATCCAAGTCCTAATCCTGGGATGATTTTTCTTTTTATTTCTTTTTAAAAATGGAAGGAAAATAGACTTTATAGCTTTTCTAAAACAAAAATGCAACTAAAACTTGTGTTTTTGTTTTTTATTAAGAAAGAAGGAAAGATTAATTTTCCTATAATTCAACTAAATTAATTTCATTAATTCAATTTTAAATGTCATAAAACATCTATGAGCCTAAGAAAACTCAAGGGTTCCATTGGATGTGCCAAAATGTTTCTATCTAATTTTTGTTTTTTCTTAAGAAGGGTATGTAGAATAATACCTATTGAATGCATGCATGTTGAATCAAAACTATGTAAAAACTCATTTTTATCTAGGTAATAATGATCTACAATTATAAATCACTACTAAAAAACTTATTGGTTAGACAAGTAGTTGGATGGATTTCCTAGCGTGAGATAGATCCTATAAGTGAAGGCTTTCTAGGAGCTATCAATCCACCTTATTTAAACATTCAAGCTGGTAAATAAAAATAAAAATATTTTCATAAAATTAAAATAATAACAAAAAATAATATCAAATTAATTAAGAAAACTAGATTCTTTGCTTAGATGGTTAAAATAAAGCAACTAGTTTAAATAATCTAATGCTGAAAATTGATTAAAACAAAGGTATAGTTTTTGGTTTGGATTGATTTGATAAAGGTCAAAAGAATGATTTTTTTGGGGTTTGGAAATGGTTGGGATTGTGAAATGAAATATTTTTAAGAAAACAAGAGGGATAAATGTTCAAAAATAGGTCCAAGAAAGCAAAGGGGTAAATGGTTAAAATATGGCCAAGAAAGAAATTTTTGTGGCCTTAGCTTGGCCATTACATTGTGGATGATTAGGTGTGGAGAATTTATGATTGATTTTAAATTTATCATAAAGTTGTTTGACATCTTTATTTTTAAATTATCACCATTATTTGAAATGATAGTATGAGGGACACCAAAATGGAAAATGATTTGATTAAGGATGAATTTGGATATGGTTGTACCAATGACATTAACAAGGGGAATATATTTGATCCATTTGGTAAAATATTCTATGGATGTGATTATAAATTCACACCCATCTTGAGATCAAGGTAATTTTCCTATGAGATCTAATCCCCACATGGAGAATGGATAGGGAGATTCTATAGTTTGAAGCTCAATTGGAGGTGAATGAATTAAATTATCATGAAGCTAGTAAGGAGTAAACTTTTTATAAAATTTAATGGCATGATTTTCAAGAGTGGTCCAAAAGTATCCCATACATAAGCATTTATGAGCTATAGTGTGTCTACTATAGTGGCCACCATAAATTCCCCCATGTGCTTATTCAATAAGTAGAGGAACCTCATCTTGCATAACACAGTGGAGTAAGGTAAATTTAACATTATGATAATATAGGATGTTATATCAAAATACATACTTAAAATATTGTTTGTGAATATGAGTCTTTTCATGGTAATCTAAGTCAAGAGGATAAGTTTGGTGTTTCACAAATTGAATGATGGATTTATACCATAGACTTTGTCAAATGGTGAAAGCCTCAATGTGGAAGATTAACAAATCTTGTGTTTGAATAGAATTTGGAGATTTTATTATTTGGATAAGAAAAGTGGGATCAGTAAGAACTTAGTGTGGATGAAAAAGAAATGCAAAAGAAGTGAGGGAATCGATAATAAAATTTTGATGTCGAGGGATAAGCTCGATGCTAAAGGAAATGAAATATTTGGTGAGAGTAGTTTCAATTTGATGATAAGAAATGATATTTTTGATTTTGCATTAGTAATTACCATTAACTTGATGGAAAATAAGATGAGAATATCCTAAAGCATATAACTATTGGAAATCTAAATTAATGGAAGCTTGTATGCCTAAGATTAAAGCTTTATACTCTATCATGTTTTTAGTGACATCAAATGTTAAGTGAAAATCTAAAGGGATGATTTTTCCAAGAGGGATGGTAAGAATACAGCCTGCCCTAGCTCCTTGAAGGCATTTATCACCATCAAAGTGAAAGGTATAAGCATCCTCATGTAAATTGACATTAACTTTAGGAATTTCTTTGATAACTACTTTTGGTTTAGTAATATCAAGGAAGATAGTGGATTCATCAAGATTACTAGATTCAATATTAGTAGTAACATTATGAAATTAATCTCTAATGGATATGTCTTGGTTAAGACATTAAATATAGAGGATAATATCATCATGAAGATTATCTTAAATGTGGTCAATAATGGGTATAGGAGCTATATCAAGCTCATTAACAATGATTTATCCTTTTATAAATTTTGAGTAATAATTTGGAGATCAAATTTCATGAGAAGGACCATCCATTTACCAATTATATCTCCAAGAAGGAAGGATTTAAAGAAGAAGTGATGAAGGGGATTGAAATGGATGATAACATAAGTGATCTTATAAATCATATAATGTCAAAGTTTTTTATATACAAAATATATGGTAAGGTAGTCATGGTTAAATTTTGTGTAACATTTCTCATAATCAATGAGACCTTGATTGATATAGTATATGGCATAATCTCTTCTAGTGTCATCTTGTTGGGAAAACATTGCCCCAAATGATATGGGTGTGGAAGAAGTAAATAAGATTAAAGGTTAATTGTCTGATAGGGGACATAGCATAGGTGGATGAAGAAATGATTATTTTATATTATCATATGCTTTTTGATATGTATCTAACCATTTTAGAGCATTACCTTTCTAGGAAGAGAATTTATGGAGTGAATACGATAAGCCATTTTAGGGATGAATCATCTGATTTCCCTACATTTATTGAGATAAGTGTGAATGTCCAAAAAGGATTGAGGGATGGGCATGTTGATGATATCATTAATCTTAGTAGGGTCAACATTGATGGCTTAGAGAGAAACTAATAATCCTAATAGTTTACCAAATGTGATATCAAAAACACATTTGTAAAGATTTAGTCTAACTTTGTATTCAAGAAGGCAATCAAAGATGATGGCAAGATCAAAAATATGAGTTTTATGACATTTTGAATTAATGATGAGGTCATATACATAGGTTTTGACAAATTTTTGAATAATATCATGAAATATATGGGTCATTTCTCATTGATAAATAAATCCAACATTTTTGAGTTTTAAGGGTATTTTAACATAACAATAGGTGCCCCATTCTATGGTGAAATTTGTCTTATGTTGGTCTTCAAGGGTAATGTGAATTTGGTTATATCTAGAAAAAAAACATCTATAAGATAAAATTTCATAACAAATTATGGAATCAATAATGACATTTATTGAAGGGAGGGGGAAATTATCCTTGGGACAAGAAACATTAAGATTGCAAAAAACAATGAAAATGCAAATGGCCATGGTGACCTTTTTTGAACAAGAAATATGTTAGAAACCCATTCATAATAGTCCACTAATTTAATAAAATTAACATCAAGAAGTTTAATAATTTATTTGTGACATAAGGTGGAAACCTTAGGTGGAAATTTGTGTTTCTTTTGGCACACATGTTTAGTGTTGGGATAAGTGATGATATTATGCACCATAATGCTAAGTTAAATACTAGGCATATCCTTATAGGACCAAGCAAATATATCATGATATTTATCAAAAAATAAGTTAAATTTATCATGTTCAATAGGTGTGGGTTCATGAGAAACTATAATAGGTTAAGGGCATGATGGAGTACCATATTCAATACAAGCAGTTTCTTTGATAAACATAGCATTGCCATCTTGGAAGTGGTATGGTACATTGGGTAAAGAATAAATTGGATTAGATTTAGGTTTGATTATAGTGATGAAGTTGTTGAAATAAGGGGCTTTGTTTTTTAAATTCTTGAGTTTTTAATGCTACTAAGGAAGTTGAGCTTTTCAGGCATGAAGTAATTCAAGGATAGCTTCATCGTTAGTCAGAGTTGGAAGAGGGCCATAATACTCAACATATACTTCAAAATCTATAATTTGATTACCATGGCTATCATATTCATAATGTGTTTAATAGACATCTATGGCCTTGACATGTAATGTAATCTCATGAATAGAGGAGTAGATTGATTAGATGAGATTGGTTTGTCATTAGTTTCTTTGATGGGGGAAAAATTAGAGAAAATGATGGGATCTATATGTGGTAGAGGAAATGCAAGAATTTTTAGAGGTTTGGAAGGTATGATTTTTTATACCACCCAAGAAGTATCAAGAAGTGGAGAATTAACTGGAGGTATATGACCTTCAAGATCTAATTCATGATTTGTAGAAATGGTGTGGACATCCTAGTTGAAATCATGTATTTGAGCAAACATTTTTTAATAATGTTGAACATCCAAGTATCAATATTGAGCTTGGCCCATGATTTTGTTATCATCATAGGTTGGATAAATGGTACACACTTGAGATTTAGGAGGAGTTTTATAAGGTGAATTATGAGGTCACTAAACTTTCATGGAGACATGATTAAAGGATATTGTAATAATTTGACCACTCTATAATCATTATATAAATAGGCATCTTTTGTTAAATAAGGTTCCTAAGTATTAAATGGAGGGGGAAAAATAGTTGATGAGGCCACTGATTGATTACTTTTATATCCTCATCCATGCTTAGTCTATGTTTTTTCTATATAAATCCCATAACTATCCGTCACTAATACAAATGAATGAATGAAGTTATGATTTTGTATGTTCATTAATATTAATATTAATATATATATATCTCTATGTGTGTGTGTGTTATGTTATGAATTATTGATGCTTTTTCTTGATTGAATTATATTGGTGTGACTTTATCTAACAATAATTTGAAGGGTCATGTAGAGATATAGAATCTTGCTAAGCCATAACTACTACAATATACTTGTAAAAACTATAGGCTTCACCTAAAATTTGCTTGTAGCCACTACAAATTAACCAAAGAAACTATAGGATTCACCTATAATTTTCCTATAGCCACTATAAAATACCCATACCAACTATAGGATTCACCTACAAGTTGTCTACAACCACTATAGAATACCCACAGTAACTATAGGCTTCACCTATATGTTGCCTACAACCACTACAAAATGCCTATAACAATTGAAGGTTTCACCTACAAGTTGCTTATAGCTATTGTAGAGTGCCTACAACCACTATGCAAAGTAGAGTCATTATTGAGGATATCTTGTAGACACATCCGGCTATCTTGAAAAACCAAATGAATGATTGGGAAGAATCATAGTTGTTGTATGGATTCCCTATATGCAAGGATACATTAGATGTGATAAAAAATATGGTAAAGACATGGATAATGAGAACAAACAAAAGGAAATAAAAAAATAAAACAATATTCCTCAGCTCTAACCCAATCAAACCTAAAACAAGTAACTTTAGTTACTAACTACTTGAGGGTTGACTGGGGTAATTTCTAAGTATTTGTATTTTTTCCTAGTTTGGTGTTTTTGGTTAAGAGTCAATAAACTACCTTTTGCATTTAAAGGTATAACCTAGATTAGACTATGAGTTAGATAATTTTGAGGAAATAATATTAAATGTTTTTGAACTATAGAATTTATATTCATAATTAATCTAGAGTAAAAAATACTCTACATTTCATTCTGATTTTCAGTTGCGCACTACAAATTTTTGTCTCCACACACTTTGGTTTGAGATGGTGAAGTTTTGACTCAGAGCTTGGGCTTGATTTTATTTTGCCTCATTTTCTCTAAGTGTTAAAGTCAAGCGGAAGCTGCCAAGTGTCATAAGCTAAGGCACCTTTCATAATTTCTATAATTTGGTTGGGACATGCCACGTATCTCATAGTAACTCAGTGGAATGTGTCAAGTGTCAGCATCCATGTTTCATACCGGCATCCGCATTTCAAAACTCTTTTAAGTAGAAGGTTTCAACAAGATAAGTATTAGGATCAAGCGGAGGGTGCCAAGTGGCAATCGTGGAAGGTTTCAATTTTTTTTTCTAAAAATGATGAAAGATGCCACGTATCTCAACTGAAGAGAGAAAAATACACCATGTGTCAACCTATGAATTATCTTCATTTTGTTACAATGATATAGTAAAGACTGTGGTGGATCACAGGTTTTGTTTCTAAAGTAAGCGGAAGTCGCCAAGTGTCGTTCTCCATGTAAATATGAAATGAGGCTCGATTATTTTTATAATGTAAATAAAGTGACACAGAGACCAGCACATGTCACCTTCCATAGGTTTCTCAAAAGGTGGCTAAAATAAGTGGAGATTGCCACATATCTTTAGTTAAAAAGCGGAGATTGCCATGTGTCCTTTGTTGAGGCAAGTAGAAATTGCCACATGTCCCTTTGCCCTTTTTAAAGTTGCTCAAGAGAGAAATGTTGTGGGTCTTATTTTCTATTAAGTTGTTAAAATTTAGAAGAAGTGGATTGTGATAGGTGTCAAAGGTGGAAGATTCCTGAGCAAAGATACAATAAAAGTATAGGTAAAGCAGAAAGTGTTGTGTGTCATTTTCTGGTGCATCCTAAATAAAGAGAAGGTTTTCAAGAGGAAAAGGGGAATTAGCCAAGTTTCCTCTCCCATTTGATAGTGGGAAGCATCCTGAGTATTTACTTCAGCCAATGAACTTGTAGAGAAATATAACATTTCAAATATAGGAAATATCTTGTGTTAGATACTTCTAATTTAGTTAGAATTCAGTTTGGCTATTAGATTGAGAACATGAAAATAATCTAGAAGGAATCCAAGGCTATAAATAGGGGTGAAGATATCACCAGTGAAAGGGGAGGAGAGATCCAGAGAGAATCTAGAGAGAATTTTTTTAGAGAATTATTGTCAAGAGTTTTAGACTTTCTAGAGCTATGATTAGGAATATCATTTGTCTTTGTTCCATTTTCTTGAGTTGGAAAGTTTATGTAACTGTGCATGTTTTTGTGCCTCTTATGTGACTAGAGAATTAATAAAAATATTGAATCTTGTGCCTTTGTTGATATTTTCTGTGTCACTGCAAAATTAGTCTAAGCTGTGAGCCTCTGTTTCTATTGTTTTCATCTTTTACATTGATCATGCCTTGTTTGCTCTTAAATGTAATTTAATCTTACATATAGTTTCATTATGCTTAGATTAGGGGTTGAATTACATTTAGGTGCATCCCCATAGTTAGATTTTCTTTCTTTGCATTTGTGTTTCTGTTAAAATTCCTATCCCTTTTCCTAGTATACGCTCGATATAAAGAAGAGACCAGCTTCTTAAAAATTTGGAGGTTGTTTCAAGTTGCAAGTCCCACATTCTTGAAACTTCCCATTGTTGGTGTTAGAAACAAAGCACAATTTTAACCATCAATAGTTTTTGGCATGCCTGGTAGGACACTATATTGAATTTTCTTTCAAGACCGTATGAACCAGAGAGCTACAAGGAGTCAAAGCTGTGGACCAGTAACCAGATCACAATTTGCTATAAATATAGGTATTCTTTTGCCACCTTTGGTAACTAGTCCTAGAAGAAGAGTTAATCAGTTTATACCAATACCAAGAGTAAAAATGGGAGCCCCTATACACCTAAGGAATTACACAAGTTGGAACACTAGTAGTCCTTTAATTCTCCCAATACCACCAGCCACTTGGGACCCTATCCCAGTGAATACCCTGAAAGCTCTACCCAAATTCAGTGGGCAAGACTTCAAAACACCTGAAGAACATCTACAGGATGTATCAAATGTCTATGTTATACATGTTGTCACATAGCAAAATGTGGCCATAAGGTTATTAGTAGCTTCTTTTAAAGGGAAGGCTCTAGAATGGTACCGGTCCTTAACCCAAAATACCATATATACATGGGATCAACTCAGAGATCTTTTCTTTGAAAGATTCGAAGAGAAGGGTGATAAGTCTTCTTTATTATAGCAATTGATTACCATCCAAAGGGCACCACAAGAAGCGATGACTGACTTCAATTCTAGATTTCAAAAGACTTGGGAAAGAATCCCTACTATAGCTAGACCATTACCAGGTATGGCTATATTGTTTTATCTAAAGGCTTTAAATTCAGACATATCTATTATGATTCAATCGCTTGGAGGTTAGACTCTGCCAGAGGCTTTTTGACTATGCAGTCAGAGTTGAAAATAATTTGATAGATGCTGGAAAGTTGTCTCAAAGGCCTCCCATGCCCATGTTTCCAGAGATTTCCTTACCATTACCTCAAGAAGCCCCTAAATCCATAGCCCCACCTATGTCTATGTACACATATCCTTAACCACCTGCTAAATAAATTGTTCCTACCTAATCATCTAAGCTGGATGATATCAAGAACATCTTGAGGACATTTTCTAATGAGTTAATTAACATAAAGAGACATCAGAATCCTTACCCTAGACCTCCATATCAAGGTTATCAAGGAAATATATTTTCATCACATCTAAACCAATAACAGGGTCCTCAAAGGCAAAATAACCCTCAGCTAGCAAACCAATTAGTCGCAGTCCCTACACCCTCACAAACTATTCCCCCCAATTCGAATATGGAGATTGTTCCAGGTCAAAATAATTATGTGGATAACACCAATGCCTGGTGTTTCCATTGTAATAATGCTCATTCTCATAGAGATTGTCCTATGGGTAATCTACAACAAAAGGTGGCAGAGCAAAGAAGAATGGATGGACAATTTGCAAGTTCTAGTGACAATCAAGCCTACCAATCTTCTGGTATGCAAAATTTAGTCTTGATGGCTCAGATGCAAGGGATGTCTTTGCAACAAGAAGAAAAAATAGCCTTAGAACATGCTTTGTTCTCATGGGTTAAAGATGAAGAATCAGTTTTCTTGAATGAAGCTTCCATTTCCAAGAAGCCAGTGGTGCAATGAGACTATTATACTAGATCAAAGAGAAGAATGGTGGAACAACCTGAGGTTGTAAACAATCAAGTTATGGACAATCCTCCAAATCAAGGTTAGAGAAACACATCTATCAAACAAGAAGTGCCTTAGCTGGTACATAATCAAGTGATTCCTATACAAATTCAAGAAAAAATAAGATATCCTTATTTTCAAAGAACTCAAACCCTGGGACCAATAAATGTGGTGGATCAATTCAATAAGACTCCAACACAAGTATCAATATGGGATATATTGGCTATTCCTGAACAAAAAACACTACTACAAGAAGCTCTACAAGGCCAATCAGTGCCCAAATGTACTGTTATCAAAGAAGGACCTGCTGAAAAAGAAAAGCTCAAAGACAGTTCATCTACAGACAATAACCCTAGTGAACAATGCACCAGAGTTAAGCAAATCCAAACCGGACCCCTTATATTTAACTTTGATAGTTGGCAAGAAACTACTACATAATGCAATGATTGATTTAGGGGCTAGTACTATAGTAATGCCTAAGTAAATAGCTGATGCTTTAAAAATAAAGTATGAACCACTCACTAAAGGAGTCATGCAACTAGATGGCAAGGTAGTACAAACAATAGGGAGAATTAAACAACTCCCATTACAATTATATGCTTGTCCCAATATAATTGTAAATCAAGATGTAGTAGTCATAGATATACCTCCTGTATTAGGCCTATGCTTATCTAGAGACTTTACAACCAAGATAGGAGGATATATGTCCCTTGATTGGTCTCATCTCATCTTAAGAACCAAATATGGTTCAAAGATGAATATATTATTTGAGCCACTATATAAGGATCACATCACCAATGAACCAACCACAAAATTAGAGGCAGCTCATGCAATGATGAATAAATAAGAAAGGGTTTTTTTTTAGGAGTTAGGTGAATGGAATGAACATGATCAAGAAGAGGAAAATGATCATTTGTTAGCTATGATGCAAAGTGACCCATATGGAAATTATGAATCCATTGGTCTGGGCACTTACATCACATTTGATGAAGATCATAAAATCCCAAATGTTTTAGAGGAAGAAAACTCAAAAGATACCTCTTCTATTAATCCTTGGGTCTCTCAACACAAATTCCATATTCCAAGTGAGAAGTCACAAGCGTATGCCTTAATCTCTGATGAAGAAGAGATAATTTCTAACTTTCTTCTTACTTGGCAAGATGATGTGGAGGAGCATGGACATTTCCTTGATCATGATTTGAATGACTTGTTTGTAATCATTGGGTCAGGTTATACTATTCTTCAAGGAGGCTGTGAGCTAGTTGCAGATGAATAAGATAGCATTGAGACTCAAATAAATATGCAAAATTACTGCCAACTTTCAGAATTATCCTTTCAAAAAGTTGGTAATTTTGAAGTCATTAAAGAGGATAATCATGCAATAGAACTTGAGTTTGAGGTAGAAGGAGATAAGCCAATAAATGATATATATCAAAGGGATTATTTTTATGAGCAAATAGTCATTAATTTCTTGATAAGACATGCTAGTATCAAGAACTAAAATTTGACAAGCTTCCAAGAACAAGAAGATTTTATATATGTTGGAAGCATGTTTGACTCATACTCACTCAAATGTAGGCCAATAAATGTGGCATACAAAGAGAGCAAGCCACCAAAGCCACATCCAATTCAATCACTTGTCTGGAAACATAAGTCATCTTGTCATGAAGGAGACTTTAGAAATTCTTCTTTTGATCCAGGAGGGAGACAAAGATACTTGGTTAATGTATTATAGTTAGATAGTTTCCCATTTTTGTATTGCTTTATTTTCCCACTTTTCTTTTAAATAAGTGTTCTTTGAACACGTAGGCAACAGCTCAGAGTTTTCAAAATTTTAAAAAAAATTCAATGCATTGAATATCTCCTAAATCTTTAGAAATCCCCAAGGTACCTTGCACTGCCACTTGCATAACATGTCTATCTTGCTGTCCCATAAAGATTGAGTAAGATTTGCTAATGGTTATCTGAGTTTAATGCCACTTTGAGACTTGATAGGTCAATAAATACCTCCTAGCAAGAGTTAAAGCTACAATTTCTCAAACATTCCTACATCTACAAGAAAATATATTGCTACTTGCATTTTTAGTTCCTAGTAAACTTGCTTCAGCAAAAGTGTTTCTATTTTACAAAAGTTCATACCAGTTATCACATAATAGATATAGAGATGGAGGGAGCACAGTCTTCACAACAAGGAGCTGGGATGTATGAATCCCTTGATAAGTTTCTTACAAGTAAGTCATATGCTTTAGCTCCCGTGCAACCATTGAAGACCTATCCACAGACCAAAATCTTTGAAGTTGCTCAAGCAAGTGACCCATTAAAGATAAAAGATTATGTAGATGGAGTCATGGACCCAATTCTTCAAAGAGATAGTAGCAAAAATCTTAGAGAAGGGGCACATCAAAGGTGTCTTTAGAGGGCTAGAGTAGGGCAATATGAGATGTTTGTAATGAGGATATAGACTTCACAATTGGCACAATTTATTGTCCCAGGTGTGCATCCATGCCCTGACTTGGTCGAACTATGTGTAGACTTGTTCCATGCACCCTCAAGCACCATTCAACAAGGTCCATTCATGGTGAAAATCACACCGTAGGCTATCATAGACATGTTAGCCTTGTATCATGATAAGACAGCTACATTTCCCACTATTGCTAAAATGCAAAGAATGTGGGCAAACATCAATACTCAGTTGAGGTTCTTAAAATCTGAATTACAAATGGGTGATGATGATACTACTGTGCCTACACTCCCTGCAACAAGAGCCCAGTTCGCACAAGCTAGCCAAGATGCATTGTCTATGATGGCTTTCATCTACAACATGAAAGATGATATGGTAGTTTATGGAGAACAAATAGCTATCCTCTTCAGACTGAATACCGTTGACAAGACTTAGGAGTATTGGCTTGACTTTTCTAAACAAATTACGTAATCAATGGTGGAACAACTGGCCCATTTAAAATCAAAAGGAGTTTTTAGGTACTCTTCTTATTTGTTTCACCTCATGCTATATCAAAACTCTGACATCTTTGCCCAACATATGCATCTTGATATTTATGACCCAAGTTTTAATCTCCAAAGGACCACTCCTGTGTCTGCATGGACACATATTTTGTCAAAAACTAGTGACCCATATGAATTCTGGGAACTGTTTGTTACTCCTGCCTTTTGCCACCTGAGCCTGAAACCAGTTATAAATAGACTATTCCCAAGTGTTTCAAACCTTTTGTCCAGTTGTCCAATTCCTTGTGATTTCTATTTTGGATCTCACCATACAATTATTAGAGTCCATGGTTTTTGTGGGGAACTAATGTTGCTACCCAAGATTTTGACTCTTAGGTTAGCATTCTTAGAGGTCACCAAGCAAGTATCTATAGTAGACAATGAATATGGCTCTAGGAAGAGGAAGAGAAAAATTTATGACCTCCCATGGATGAAAAACAACATGGTACTAGAAACTAGAGATGTAAAAATTGTGTTGCTCAAAAAGCTAGCCCTTTTGGGTTTCAGACAATCCTGGATTTTATGTTGGGTTAACAGACTTGCCACTTCCACATAATAGGCCATGGGAGACATTCTATGTTAAGCAGAGAGATTATGATCGTAAAGTCAGAATGACTTCTGGCTTAAGGAGAGCATTAAAGAATAAATATTGGGATACTAAGAAAATAGAGGCCTATTGGATGTATAGGCAAGAAATTTGTCAAACAACCCATTCTTATAGGAATGTAGACACAAATGAAAGATGGGAAGAACTATGGGATGAGTGTCATCTCTCCCCTGTATCTAGCCCATAGATAGGTAATTTTCCTACACTGGGTGAAGAATAGGAAGCTAGGGTTGGGTCAAGCCAAGAGTCACAAGGCTCAGAGTAAATTGCAGCTGCAGTAACTATATTAGTTTGGCCCCAATCTCTCAGTGCCATAGAAATGTAGAAAAGTGTGGTTCCCACACAATCACAAGATTCCCCATCAGTCTCAATTATAGATATTCCTAGTTCCCCACAAGCATCATTAAAAGTAGTATAAATGTAGCCAAAAGAAGAGACACCTAGGAAATGAAAGAGGGTGCAGTTTCAATTTGCTTTAGAAAAGGAGACATACACCTCACAGCACTAATTATAGGGTAATGTAATTGCTCCTCAAGTAAGTATTACTCCTCCCTCCCCTTCTCAGTCTATTTCTTCTCCTATTTGCATGATGACTTCATCTAGCTAGATGACATCCCCTACCACTTCTGCCATTCCCATTTCTCATTTTGCCCCATCAGTGCCACCTCAGGCCTTAACATTACCTCATTTCTCCCCTTCTATTCCCAAGAAACCTTTCCCTCATATTGACCATAGCCAACAATTGGCTATTCAATATGGTCTTTCATAAGGATATCCTTTTGTAGGTGGGCACATTGCCTCTCCTTCCACCTTCTAGACCCAAGCAGATGCTACTAGGAAGGTAAGGGAGGCTTGAAGAGAGAAGAAGAAGATTAAGGAGAATAAAGCTTTGGCTACACCCCATTTGTGGTCACAATTTGACCCCATCCAATAGTAATTGATGATGACTCATTTTTCACCAAATTTAATAAAGCCAACTGAGCAAATGTAGCTAGAGGATTACATGATGAATGCAGTAGCCATCGACATGTCACTCTTCAAGCCACAGGACAAAGTTGAGCTACTGACAGAATCCACTTCTACAGTTATTGAAGACTACTTAAAGATATCAAGAAGGCTATAGAAGATGGAAGATGAGTTAGCCAAGGAAAAGGCAAACTATAATAGTTTGACCTTAGAGATTAATAGAAAAGATAATGAAATAGAAAATCTAAATAAATAATTGCAAAATACTGTTTCTACTCAGACTCACTAGGCAGTTCAGGACCAAAATGATCCTTTAAAGGCATAGCTCAAGCAGGTAAAGGATGTGGTGATGACCCTTAGGTGCGAAAAAGTATCATTGCAAGAAAAGAGCGAGGAGCACCTATTGCAGGTTACCCAATTACAACAAAATATATTGGCTAAATAGAATAATGTTGCAGTCATAATATCCCAATTTCACTCAGAGTAATAGAGAGTAGCATAATTGACACTAGAGCTGGCTAATATGCCAAAGTGTGTTAGAGTATTAAGTCTGGTAAGGGAGCTATACAAATCCATGTGGAAGATAATTTCTTTAGAGATTATTTATCTCAGGACATCTCTCACCTTCCTACTAAATGCACAGGAATTATGTAAAAAGGTGGAGAGTTCAGTTGTAAATACTCTGGCTACAGTCTCTGAGAGAGTAACAGACTCACAAACATTGTTACAAAAGTTGTATGATGCAACAAATGCAACACTATTAGTAGTAGGAATCAAGGATAGAATGGTTGCTGCCAAGTGAGTAAATGAGGTCCTTAGCTGCAATTCTAGAGTCAATAGTTGTAAGGAGCTTCTAGATGTTATGAAGGAAGGAATCAATGAAATAAAATAACATGTTGAAGATCTGGTACAATTAGGTCTTCCTTCTCTATTTATTGATGACAATACCGTGCTGATGGTAGAAGAAATTAAGCCATTACTGTTGGCCAAACAGAATGATCAAAAAAATTTCCAAGATCTCAAGGATGATTCATCAATCCCTGAAATAGAAGTTATCTTGGTTCCTGTTTCCCAACATGAATTCAAATTGAAGGCTACTGTTTAAATTTTGCAAAATTTTTCACACAAGGATATCATTAACCTTGATTTAGCCTTTAATGAATTGCAAAATAAGCAAGGGTTATCTAATGAAGAGTGGTCTGCTTACCAGACAACATTGTTAAAGCTATGATTTTAAAATTTTGATCTAGCAGGAGTTGTGGTTTATTTTTTAGCAGGCTCAAAAGTCCTTAGGGTCACCAATAACTATAGAGTTATAAATTACTCTACATTTCATCCTTTTTTCTAGTTGCATGCTACCAAATTTTGTCCTTGCATTCGTTGGTATGAGATGGCAAAGTCATGATATAGAGCACGGGCTCTATTTTCCTTTTGATTCATTTTTGTCTAAGTGTTGGAGTAAAGTGGAAGCTAATAAGTGTCATCGTCTAAGGCATCCTTCTCAGTGGAAACCACCAAGTGTCATCATTTGATGCACCTTTTATATGTTCTGTAAGTTAGTCAGAATGTGCCACGTATCTCACAGTGACTCAACAGAATGCATCAAGTGTCAACATCCATGGTTTCATATCAGCATCCATGTTTCATCTCTTTTTAGTAGAAGGTTTCAAAAAGCTAAGTATCAAAATCAGGCAGAACATGCCAAGTGGTAGTTACAAAAGGTCCCAGTGTTTCTTTTATAAAAGTGATGGAAGATGCCATGTACTCTAGCAAAAGAAAGCAGAAGCCACCATGTGTTGCACTCTAAATTATCTTCATCTTTGCTTCACTGATATAGCAAAGACCATGGTGGGTCCCAAGTTTTGTGTCTAAAACAAGTGGAAGCTGCCAGGTGTCACTATCTGGGTAAGTGAGAAATAAGACCCATTTATTTCTATGGTATTTGTTGACCTATTTTGCCCGCAGGCAAAATTATGGTCACCTTCTTCACCTGCTAGTCAATGCCAATCATTTTTCAGGTTCAGCAAGTTTAATGAATTTAGTTCATAGCTAGGTTCAATGGTTTTTGGCAAAAGTTAAATGGTTTAATTCAAATGGTTCATCAGCTTTTATATCCTTTGGCATCGGTGCGCAATGTTTGAACCAAATCGTTGAAGCATTTTTTGGTTCAACGGGCTTGATTCAAAGGTCTATCCTTGGCAAAAGGGTAGTCAATGGTCAAAGTTCCCTTTCAGAGGGTGAACACTTCTTTTCAAAGATTTTGGGCACACTTCAAAATAACAAAGGCCGAAAGGTGCCGAGAGAATTAACAAATGGCAGAGAAGTGCCCGAAGGCTGCCAACATGTACTTGACTGCCAGCATGGGCTTGACATCTCCGAGGCCATCAAATTTAATGAAATAGAATATCCTTTGGGTTTTAAATTTGGAAAATTGCTAACATGGAAAAAGAGAAGGAGCCAGAATGTAGCGACCCGCCAAGGAGTTCGCCTAAAGGGCCAAGCGGCTAGAAAAGGCAAAGATGCAAAAGAAGACAAATCACAAATGACAAGCAAGGAGAAATGATATGGCATAGAAGTGACAAGGCAGTCTAAGTGGCAAAGTGCAAGCAATTTATTGCTTGATAATCCCCAAATGGCACAAACAGTGAATAACATAGCCTGTGCATTTAAAAGGGAACAAATTTCAGTCTGTTGGCAGAAAAGAGGCATGATCCACACTTCCACATTAAAACTCAAATGCCAAAGTCAAATTTGGTGATTATACATCATGGTTCTAGTAGGCTTCTTATAGAATGATGACAACACAACAGTGTTTCCTCTTTCAAATGGGACACGACAAGCCAACTTGTCAAAAAAGTGCCAAGTTTGTCTCTTTTCTTCTATATATTGTAACTTCTCATTTTTGAGAAGAATTGGTTCTTCCACTTTTGTAAAGGTGGAGCCTTGGAAAAATTTCACCTGAATCAAATAAAATGCAATTTTTTTACCTCCATTTGGATAGATGTTTTAGAGTATGCATTGAATGTTTGTCTGTGTCCAGTCATTATTTTTTGATGCTCTCACATGTTTAACACTAGCAGACTTGTCATCTTCAAGGTGCCATTTCTGTAGCTGAAAGGAGAAGAGCTGACATTTGAGAAGACTAAAACATAAGGAGTTACAGTGTGCATTTCACATCACCTCAGTGATTTTTTGTCTCATGTGTTTTCATGAAAGCCTCCCTGCTAGTCTTTGCAGCCTGGTCTTTTTTGCCAAATGTGTAGAGTATGTGTGTATTTATCTAATTTTTAGAGTGGATGTGTGAAGGTTGACCTTGTTTTTAGTGCATCACCTCTTTAGAGTAGGTTTGTTTTCTTGCATCTTTCTCCCTTCTCACCCCCCTTTTTAAACTATATATATACCTGTTAACCTTGTTGGAAACAACATGATGCATCAAAGGGAGCTAGCCCTTATCTAGAGACTCTCTCCTCCAGCTTCACTAGTCCCATAGGTGAGAGGAGAGTTACCATGTTGTGAGGAGAAGGTAAGAGCTAGGCCTCCTACTCTGGGTGCAATCTCTAGCATCAACAGTTTTGGCATGCCTAGTGGGATCAACTGGGATAGGTTTTGTCCAAAGAGTTGAAGAATTTATAGTGTGTTCTTCAATCGACCAGCCTTTAGAGGCTTTTGCATCAACACCAATGGTGAATCCAAGTTGAATCTATTGGTTAAGTATCCTAGTGCCATCAAAAATCACTTTCTTTATGTATAATCCCTTTGCACAAAATCATGGGCCTTATATTCCTTCATATTACCATGATCAGACTTAGCCTCTTTATGGCATCCCCTCAAGCAACTCTCCTAGTTGCCCTGCAATGATAAGGGAGGTGGTGCTGGAGTTTGAGAAGTAGATAATGGAAATCGACAGGCTAGAAGAGCAGTACAAATATCAACATGAGCTAATGTATAAAGAGGAGTGTTTGTTTAGGCAAGCACAGGCCTTGCAATCCATGGAAGAGGAGGTAACAAAATGGAGAAATCTATCTTTTAAAGGTAGCCAACCTTGTGCACCCCCTCATATTCCAAAAAAAGCCCCCTCTTTTACACCAAATCCTTTCTATCACATTGCACTTGCTCACTCTAGCTCATCCAATACACCTACTCCCAACCCAGTGCACCTGGCTTTCCAACATCAGATGATATCATAACAGCCTCCCATGGGAATGAACTTTCTAAATTCCTTGGATTGCAAATTTTCCACTGGGGAAATGCCACGAACCAACACGTCTCTTCTAATGCTGATCCTACTCAACAAGATGATGCAGGTCATCTCCAAGAAAGACTCTTCTAGGACAACCTAGCCAAGCAAATTGAAGATTTAGAGGCTAGTATAAAGCTGCTTCTTGAAGAAGAGAAGAAATTGTCAGACCTTGTAGAGGAGCCTCAGGACCTTGTGGAAAATAAAGTTACTGCCTGTTTGCATGAGTAGAATTCTAATTCAGAGATCCTAAACTGGGGAGAAATAGTAAAATCATGGGGAAAAAAAGAAGAGTAAGGTTTTTCTCAAAGCCTTGAAGAAGCTGAAGGTGCGCCTACTCATGATAATGCTAGAGATCTCCAAGAAAAGCTTTTCCAAGCAGATCTAGCCAAGAGAATAGAAGAGTTGGAATCTAAAGAAAAATTCCTCAGCCAATGTGTGGTGGATGGTTCAGACCAAATAGTGCATTCCATGCCTGAACACACCCCACCTACACATTTCCAAGAGATTTATCAGGCCGTGCATGATATTGATGAAGTTTTGATCAAGTGGAGAGAGGAGAATCATTCAATTCTAGCTCAAGGACCGCTTCCTCTTCCACATGTTTTCTCCACTTTGCCCCTTCTTAAGGAAGAACCTATTTTTCAAGAGGTAAGTGAGGAGCAAAAAATCCAATCTGCAAGTCTTCAAGAGGCTATTATAAGTGATAATGAAGAAGAAATCATCATTGATGCTCCTTGTGAAGACCTTATCAATAGTGAGGAAGATGCAGGTCTTGCATATATGTAGATGTTCCAGCAATTTGAGGAGGAACAGATGCATGGTAAGATCTCTTCTCCTCTGTTTGATGAACTTCCTTGCTATTTTGATGATGAGGATGACTACGTTGAGGAGCCTGAGTTGGAGGAAAGAAAGGAGAGGTTTGTCTTCCTAGAGGAACGCCTTGAAGAAGAGAGTTGTGAAGAAAGAGGCGATGTTCTGTGGGATGAGCAATCTTTTTGTGAGTCCATTTCAGACATCACCATAGTCATCCTTCTTTAAGAAGGCCAAGAAAAATCAGAGGATGAGTCTGATAGGATTTTCAACAAAACAAAAGGAAACAAGTCAGACCATGATACATTGCAGAAGAAATGTTTAGATCAAAGGGCTAATGGTGATAAGCTAGTAGCCACTAATTTTTTGGTGAAGAGCACCAATATGATGAACCAACATTCAATAAGCCTCCAAGAACAAACAGAGTATACATATGTTGAGAGCATGTTCAAATCTGTTTCACTCAAATACTAGCCAATGCAGGTGACATGCAGGAAGAGCAAGTCACCAACTCTTCTTTTCATTCAACTACTTGCCTGCCACCATAAGTCTTCTTTCCAAGAAGGGGACTTAAGAAATTTTCTCTTTGATCTAGGAGGGAGGCAAATTTTCCTGGTTAGTTGTACATAATAGTTTGCTTTCATTTGTTTTTCCTATTTTCCTTAAGTGTAGTTGCATAGGTAGCAATTTTAGCCTTGTGTGTTTCCCTTTGCTTGGGGATAAAAGCTTCATGTTTGATTCTTGAATCTTTTGGGCTGTTGATAATTATTTCATAGCTACATTTAACTCTGCACCCAATGGATTTTAAGGCAACTGGTTCTAAGCATAACATGCATGCTTCCCTTGTGAGTCGCTAATTGTTCACCTATTTTTCCTGTAGGCAAAATTGTGGTCACCTTCTTCACCTGCTGCTCAATACCAGTCATTTTTCAGGTTCAACAGGTTCAATGAATTTAGTTCATAGCTAGGTTTAATGTTTTAATGGTAGAAGTTCAATGGTTTAATTCAAATGGTTCATCAGCTTTTATATCCTTTGGCATCGGTGCGCAATGCTTGAACCAAACCATTGAACCATTTTTTGGTTCAACGGGCTTGATTCAAAGGTCTGCCCTTAGTAGAAGGGTAGTCAATGGTCAAAGTACCCTTTCGGAGGGTGAACATTTCTTTTCAAAGATTTCAGGTGCGCTTCAAAATAACAAAGGCCGGAAGGTGCCAGGAGAATTAACAAATGGCAGAGAAGTGCCCAAAGGCTGCCAGCATGGGCCCGACGTCTCTGAGGCCATCAAATTTAATGAAATAGAATAGCCATTGGGTTTTATATATGGAAAAGTGCTAACATGGAAAAAGAGAAGGAGCCAGAATGTAGAAACCTACCAAGGAGTTTGCCTAAAGGGCCAAGTGGCCAAAAAAGACAAAGATGTAGAAGAAGACAAATCGTAGATGACAAGTAAGGAGAAATGATATGGCGTAGAAGTGACAAGGCAGTCCTAGTGGCAAAGTGCAGGTGATTTATTGCCTGATAATCCCCAAATGGCACAAATAGTGAATAACACAGCCTATGCATTTAAAAGGGAACAAATTTTAGTTTGTTAGCAGAAAAGAGGCACAATCCATGCTTCCACATTAAATCTCGAATGCCAAAGTCAAATTTGGTGATTATACAGCATGGTTCTAGTAGGCTTCTTCTAGAATGATGACAACACAACATGTTTCCTCT
The DNA here is from genome assembly GCA_037957365.1 of Torreya grandis. Taxonomy (NCBI): domain Eukaryota; kingdom Viridiplantae; phylum Streptophyta; class Pinopsida; order Cupressales; family Taxaceae; genus Torreya; species Torreya grandis. The sequence goes on from JARHVA010008811.1 coordinate 80,187, forward strand.
TTCAAATGGGATGCGACAGGCCAACTTGTCAAAAAAGTGCCAAGTTTCTTTCTCTTTTCTTCTATATATTATAACTTCTCATTTTTGAGAAGAATCAGTTCTTCCACTTTTGCAAAAGGTGCAGCCCTAGCAAAATTTCACCTGAATCAAATAAAATGCAGTTTTTTACCTCCATTTGGATAGATGTTTCAGAGTATGCATTGAATGTTTGTCTGTGTCTAGTCATTGTTTCTTGATGCTCTCACAGGTTTAACACCAACATACCTATCATCTACAAGGTGCCATTTTTGTATCTGAAAGGAGAAGAGCTAACATTTGAGAAGACCAAAATAGAAGGAGTTACTTACAGTGTGCATTTCACAGCACCTTAGTGATTTTTTGTCTCCTGTGTTTTCATGAAAGCCTCCCTGCCAGTCTTTGTAGCCTGGTCTTTTCTACCAAATGTGTAGAGTATGTGTGTATTTGTCTGATTCTGAGAGTGGATGTGTGAAGGTTGACCTTATTTTTGGTGCATCACTTCTTTAGAGTAGGTTTGTTTTCCTACATCTTTCTCTCTTTTCACCCCCCCCTTTTTTAACTATATATATACCTATTAACCTTGCTGGAAACAAGACGATGCATCGAAGGGAGCTAGCCCTTATCTAGAGACTCTCTCCTCCAGCTTTGCCAATCCCACAAGTGAGAGGAGAGTTTCCATGTTGCAAGGAGAAGTCAGGAGCTAGGCCTCATGCCCTAGGTGCAATCTCCAATGTCAACAATATTAATAGAGTAAAGTGGAGATCGCCAAGTGTCATCTTTTGCCAATTTCTAAAAGAGTGGCTACAAGCAGTGGAGATCACCACATAACCCCAAGTGAGAGAAGCAGAGATTGCCACATATCTTTTGATGAAGCAGCAGAGTTTGCCACCTGTCCCTATGTCCTTTTTTAAAAGTTACTAGGGTAAGAGATGTTGTAGGTCTCATTTTCTTTCAAGCTTTTGAAGTTTTGAGGAAGCAGATTACGACAAGTGTCAAAAGTGAAGCAGTCATGAGCAAAGACACAAAAGAGTATAAGGTTATGCAAAAAGTGCAGCGTGTCTTTGATAGGTGCTACAAAACACACAAAGTGTCATTTTTTAGTGTCTCCTAAGTAATAGAAAGATTTTCAAAGAATTGGCTAAGTGTTACATAGCATTCAAGATAATGGAGTGTCAGGCAATCTGTTTCAGCTAATGAACTGCCAGTTCAGTAAGGGGAGATTTGATTTGAGCCATTAGATTGGGAACAAGTAGACAATCTAGAGTGGATCTGAGGCTATAAATAAGGGTGTAGAGGTCACCAAGGGGAATCATCCATTATCAAAGAGAATTTTTGAGAGAGAATTATTGTAACAAGTTTAGACTTTCTAGAGTTGTGGCTAAGTAATATCATTTGCTTTTGTCTCATTTTCTTGAGTTAGAAGGTTTACATAATTGTACATGTTTTTGTGCCTCTTATGTGATTGAAATATTCAAATAAGAAGATTGAACCCTATGCCTTTGTTGATATTATCTATGTCATTTGCAAAAATAGTCTAGGCTGTAGACTTTCCAGAGTTGTGATTAAGAATGTCATTTGCTTTTGTCTCATTTTCTTGAGTTGGAAGGTTTACATAAATGTACGTGTTTCTGTGCCTCTTATGTGATTGGAAAATTCAAATAAGAAGATTGATCCCTATGCCTTTGTTGACATTTATTATATCTTATCAAAATAATTCTATGTTGTGAGCCTCTATTTCTATTGTTTCAATCTTTTACATTGATCATGCACTTGTTTTCTCTGAAATGTAAATGAATCCTACATATAGTCTCACTGTGCTCAGGATTAAGGTCAAATTACATTTAGGTGCATCACCATAGATTAGATTTTCTTTCTTGCATTGTGTTTCTATTAAAATTCCTACCCTTTTCCCAGTATATACTTGATTTAAAGAAGAACCAGCTTCTCTAAAATTTGGAGGTTGTTTCAAGACGCAAGTCCCACATCTTGAAACTTCCCATTGTTGTTGATTAGAATCAAGCACAATTTTTAATCATCAACAGATACTCCTATATTTTATGTTGAATTAATAGATTTGCCCTTACACAAAATAGATGATGGGAAACTTTCTATGCTAAACATCAGGATTTTGATTCTAAAGTTAGAATGACTTCTAGCTTAAGAAGGGCACTAAAAAATAAAGATTGGGATGCTGAGAAAATAGAAGACTATTAGAAATATAGGCAAGAAATTTGTCAAACAACTCATTCTTTTAGGAGTGTCGACTTAGATGAGAGATGGGAAGAACTATGGGATGAGTTCCATCTCTCCCCTGTATCTAGTCATGAGACAAGCAATTTGCTAACATAGGGTGTAGAGTCAGAAGCCAGAGTAGGGTCCAGCCAAGAATCACATGCCCCAGGGCAAACTGTAGCTATAGTAACTATAACAGTTTGGCCCCAATATCTTAGCATCATGGAACAACAAAAGAGTGTGGTGCCTTCACCACCAAAAGCTTACCCATTGGCATCAGTTATTGAAGTTCCCAGTTCCCCACAAGCACCACTGATAGTAGTGGTAAATATTGAAGAAAAGGGAACACCACAAAAAGAGGAAACACTAAAGAAGTGAAAGAGGGTGTAGTTTCAGTTTGATTCAAAGGAGGAAGTAGAACCTTCACAATGCTAATTACATAGTATCGTAATTTCTCCTCAAGTAAGTATTATTCCTCCTTTTCCTTCTCAATCTCTTTCTTCTCTTATTGGCATGATGATTCCATCTAGTCAGATGACATCCCTTGCCACCTCTGTCATTCCGATTTCTCACTTCACCCCATCTATCCCTACTCAAGCCTTAACATTGCCTCACTTTTCCCCTTCTATTCTGAAGAAAATCCCCCCTCAAATTGCCCATAGCCAATAATTGGCTATTCAATATGGTTTGCCACAAGGACATCCTTTTACGGGTGGGCACATTACCTCTCCTTTTACCTTCCAAACTCAGGCAGACACTGTTAGGAAGGTGAGGGAAGCCTAAAGAGAGAAAAAGAGGATCAAGGAAAATAAGGCTTTGGCTACACCACATCTATGGTCACAATTTGACCCAATTTAGTAGCAATTGGCGGTGACTCATTTATCACCAAATGTCATAAAGCCAAGTGAGTAGATGCAGCTGAAAGACTACACAATGAATGCAGTGGCCATAGATATGTCCCTATTCTGGCCACAAGACAAAATTGAGCTGCTAACAAAATCCACTTCTACAGTTGTTGAAGACTACTTGAAAACATCAAGGAGGCTATAGAATATGGAGGCTAATTTAGCCAAGGAGAAGGCAAACTGTAGCAGTTTGACTACAGAAATCAATAGAAAAGACAATGAAATAGAGAGTCTAAATAAATAGTTGAAAGATATTGTTTCTCTTCAGACTCACCAAGTGTTCTTAGCCCAAAATGATTCCTTAAAAGTAGGGCTAACACAGGTAAAAGATGTAGTGACAACCCTAAGATGCAAAAAGGTAGCATTGCAAGAAAAATGTGAGGAACACCTATTATAGGTTATTCAATTACAATAGAAGCTACTAAGTGAACATATTAATACCATAGCTATACAAGCCCAATTTCAAGTAGATCAACAAAAAGTAGAGTAATTGACACTGGAGCTGGCCAATATGCCAAAGAATCTAGGAGTGTTAACTCTGGTGAAGGAGCTCTATGCATCAATGTGGAAAAGAATCTCTTCAAAGATTATTCAGCTCAGGCCTTCTCTCACCTTCCTACTAAATGCATAGAAATCATGTGAAAGGGTGGAGAATTTAGTTGAAAACACTCTAGCTATAGTTTTAGGGAGAGTATTGGAATCTAAAATGTTGTTGTAGAGGCTTTATGATGTAACAGATGGAACATTGTTAGTAGCAAGAATTGAGAATAGAATGGTCACTGCTAAGCGAGTGAATGAGGTTCTTAGTTGCAATTCCATAGCTATCAATTATAGAGAGCTTCTTGATGTAATGAAAGAGGGAATTAGTGAAATGAAACATCACATTGAAGACCTAGTTCAATTAGGACTTCCTTCTCTATTTGTCGATGACAATACTGTACTCATGGTTGATGAAATTGAACCTTTGTTGTTGGCCAAATAGAATGATCAAATAGTTTTTCAAGCTTTAAGGGATGATTCATTAATAGCTAAAGTAGAAGCTATTTTGATTCCTATTTCCTAGCTTGAATTCAAATTGAAGGCTACGGTTCAGATTTTGTAAATTTTTTCACACAAGGATATTATCAATCTTGATTTAGCCTTCAGTGAATTACATAATAAGTAGGGGTTATCTGATGATGAGTGGTCCACCTATCAAATAGCATTGCTGAAGCTATAAATTTTGACATTTTTGATCAAGCAAGAGTTGTGGTTTATTTTTGAGCAGGCTCAAAAGTCCTTGGGGTCACCAATAATTGTAGAGTAAAAAATACTCTACGTTTCATTCTAATTTTTAGTTGTGCACTACAAATTTTTGTCTCTGCACACTTTGGCTCAAGACGACAAATTTTTGACTCAGAAATCGATCTTAATTTTCTTTTACCTCATTTTCTCTAAGTGTCAAAGTTAGGTAGAAGCTGCCAAGTGTCATCAGCCGAGGCACCTTTCATAATTTCTATAAGTTGGTTGAGACATGCCACGTATATCATAGTAACTCAGTGGAATGTGATAAGTGTTAGAATCCATGTTTCATATCGGAATTTGTGTTTCAAATATCTTTTAAGTGGAAGGTTTCAACAAGTTAAGTATCAAGATCAGGTGGAGGGCACCAAGTGACAATCATAGAAGGTTTCAATTTGATTTTTTTAAAATGATGGAAGAAGCCACGTATCTCATCTGAAGAGAGTGAAAGCCACCATGTGTCAACCTCTAAATTATCTTCATTTTGTTTCACCAATATAGTAAAGACTGTGGTGGGTCTCAGGTTTTGTTTTTGAAGCAAGCAGAAGTCATCAAAAGTCACTATCTGTGTAAATATGAAATGAGGCTCGATTTTTTCTATAATATAAACAAAGTGATGCAGAGACTAGCATGTGTCACCTTCTATAGGTTTCTCAAAATGTGGCTAAAAGTAGCAGAGATTGCCACATATCCCTAGTTAAAAATTAGAGATTGCCACATGTCTTTTGTTGAGGCAAGTGGAAATTGCCACTTATCCCTATGCCCTTTTTAAAGTTGCTTAGGTGAGAAACGTTGTGGATCTTATTTTTTGTTAAGTTGTTAAAATTTCAAAGAAGCAGATTATGATAGGTGTCAAAGGTGTAACATTCCTGAGCAAAGATACAATAAAAGTATAGGTAAAGCAGAAAGTGCCGTGTGTCTTCGGTAAGTGTTATGGAACATGATAAGTGTCATTTTTTGGTGCATCCTAAATAAAGAGAAGGTTTTCAAGAGGAAAATGGGAATTAGCCAAGTGTCCTCTCCCATTTAAAAGTGGGAAACATCCTGAGTATTTACTTCAGCTAATGAACTTGCAGAGAAATAGAACATTTAAAATACAAGAAATATCTTGTGTTAGATACTTCCAGTTCAGTTAGAATTCAGTTGGGCCATTAGATTGAGAACATGTGAATAATTTGGAAGGAATCCAAGGCTATAAATAGGGGTGAAGAGATCACCAGTGAAAGGGGAGGAGAGATCTGGAGAGAATCTAGAGAGAATTTTCTGAGAGAATTATTGTCAAGAGTTTTAGACTTTCTAGAGCTGTGATTAGGAATATCATTTGCTTTTGTTCCATTTTCTTGATTTGGAAAGTTTATGTAACTGTGCATGTTTTTGTGCCTCTTATGTGACTAGAGAATTAATAATAAGATTGAATCCTATGCCTTTGTTGATATTTTCTATGTCACTGCAAAAGTAGTCTAAGCTGTGAGCCTTTGTTTCTATTGTTTTCATCTTTTACATTGATCATGCCTTGTTTGCTCTTAAATGTAATTTAATCTTACATATAGTTTCACTATGCTCAGATTAAGGGTTGAATTACATTCAGGTGCATCACCATAGTTAGATTTGCTTTCTTTGCATTTGTGTTTCTGTTAAAATTCCTATCCCTTTTCCTAGTATATGCTCGATATAAAGAAGATACCAGCTTCTTAAAAATTTGGAGGTTGTTTCAAGTTACAAGTCCCACATTATTGAAACTTCCCATTGTTGGTGTTAGAAACAAATCACAATTTTAACCATCAACAATTAAGTAATGAGAAAGTTGAATTTGTAAGAAGTTTGTGAATTCTCTCAGAGAGGGATTGGAGCTCAGTTCTGAATGAGGAAGGTCCCCCTCAGAATGAGATGGTATGAAGATCATGACCCTCTTTAATTATTAGTGTGATGTGTAAGTTGATTTTACTATTAATTTGATTATATAAATGTGATGCATGTATGATAAATAAGTTTGGAATAGTTCTATAATTCTATCACAACAGTTTCATAATATATCTATCTAGTAAATTTTGCATAAATTCTTTGTACTATGATTGGAAAAGAAAGTTTATTTATAAATTAGTAATGCATATATAGTGTTGATACTCTTTAAAATATTACACACCTAGAGTTGACAATTAATGGTTAATCAAATTGGTGATATAGTAATCACTAGGTAATTAGTCTGCACAAGATTTGGCACCATTATCATGGAGGGTGTCAAATATTGTTTCTAAAATCAATCATTAAAAATTTGTTTTTGGTTAATGAATTATTCTACCCATACAAGTAAGTTGAGTGAGGACACTATGATGTCTTATGCTATATGTCTAAGTTCCTGGACATATAGTTCCAACTGGGCAAGTTGAGTGAGGGCACTATAGTGTCTTATACCAAATGTCTAAGTTTATTGAAGTAAACAGTGTATACATTACTTAATTCTTGCTTGTATAATTTATTCCCTAAAAAGTGATTTATTTTTGGCAAAGTGTGCTTTTAAATTTTCCTGCTTTATAGAATAAATTCTCTTGCTTTCTAGAATAAATTTTCCCACTTTCATTTCTTGCTTTTTAGAATAAATTTTCCTACTTTCGAAAGTTAATTTTATTACTTTATAGAAGTAAAAATTCAATTCCTATTGTTTTGATTTCAGCATTCCTTTTTATTCTATATTATTTTTTAAAAAATGGTCTAAAACAACCCCCTTGAAACACATGAAAATGAAAAAAACTAAATCTATGTTAGAATGGATAGGATAGCTGAAGGAGTGGCATAACATTTATGTAGAGAAAGAGATTATTGAGGGATATTCCTACCAAACAAGCCACAAGTTGATGCTGGGAAAGAACCACAAATACCTGCATCAACTAAGAATCCTGTTGAAGAATATACCATAAGCTGAAAGGCTCTTAAAGAAGAGAAAACTACAAATAGAAGGAGCTAACTTGTAGAAGAAGCACTATTAGCTCTAATAAAGGAAACATAAGTAGAAGAAGCATTAATTGAGCTGATAAAAAGCAATGAAGGATAGGAACTACACAAACTAGACACTCTAGAGAGTTACATATTTACAATATTTTGGTAAAGCTTTCTTAATGAAATCAAAGGGAGATCAGGAGAATCTTTAGACCCTTAATCTAATAAAAAGACTAAGGATTAGTAGATAAATATTTATTATCATGTTGACTAAAGGATTGAGATAGAGTTTGAGGATGAGATCCTGAGTACCTTTGGTATCCATATCACAAGAAGAGTCATCCTGAGCAGAGAAGGAGACTTTGTGGAGGACAATGGGACTCCAGACATAGTTAATTTTGATTTTCCTATTCCAAATGAAATAGGTGTAACACAAATGAAAAACATTCCACCCTCAACCTTACCTAATTGTAGAGGTACATTATCAGAAGACCCAGACACATTATTGTTTAAATTTGATATCCTCTATAGAAGCTATGACTATAGGTAGGATGCACAAAAATTGAAACTTTTTACAGCTACTCTCATAGACTCAACACTTCAATGGTTTATGGGACTGAGTAGTGATTTAGTCTGCACTTGGAAGGACAAGAAAAATAAATTTTTGTCTAAGGAATATGGAAGAGGAATAATTTAAATAAGGAATGACATGTTTATAATGACTCAGGAGGGGGATAAATCCTGGGAAGATTATGTTAAATAGTTCATGTTTAGTGTATAAAAATTCAAGTGAAGTACACTTGGAGAAGAACCCTTTAAACTCATCTTCCTAAAAGGAGTCAGAGAAGATTGTCTGGAAGCCTTGGACCTAATGAGTAGAGGAGATATTTCTCACCTACCATTCTTAGATATCAGATATCTAAGTAAGAATTATTTTATATCTACCATAAACAAAGATAGAAGCAACAAGATTCCATTGATAGCTACAAATGGTCTATCAAAAATTGAAGTTAGTAACCTCTTACAAGACATGAAATAAGATATCATTAGCCATTTGGTAATCCAACTGGATAACTTGTACTCAAGACAAAAGCAATCAACTTTGGATCAAGCCTTGAACATTTACTATCTAGACTATAAGAAAGAAAAGGTTGATTATAGATGTTATGAGATTCAGGCTAAAGTAGCTCACATTATAGATTAAGAACTAGAAATAGTAGAGCTACATGTTGTAAGAGGAGATACTGACTAGGTTTTCTATGTTTCATAAAGAAATCCATGGGTTTAATGACCACTTTTATCAAGGTATGGGACAAAATCCACCTTTTTAAAATCCTACCTTAATTCATAATTTGTAAATACTACTCCCAATTAGACTAGTCCTTGGATGAAAATTATACCTCTTAATTCTAGTTGGCATCCACTTAAAGAAAGCTACCCCACCACCTTTTGGTAGCCTCTACAACATGTATCCCCATCTTGGATACAAGCTTGGCAACCACCACCAGTCCCACCCTTCACAAACCAGTGGCAATAACCCTTGACACCTAATCAACCATGGGGTGTCTCTCTAAGAGGATATACTCCACAATAGAAACAACAACCTCCTACTATTATGCCAAATACACAAGTTGCACCCAAGCCTAACTATCTACCTACCCAACCTGTATAGAAACCTATAAATAAGTTGGTGTAATCCACATTTAGTACTGAGCATGTTTAGTATCCAACATATACAATGAACATCAATGAAGTTTACCTTCATTTAGAGAAGGTTATACCACCTTAAACACCACTCATAATAAGGGAGTTAAATGATGAAACCATAGAATAACATGATAACCCACCTCCATTAGTTCAAGAACTCTCTAACCTAGTAAATAAAGTTGTTGATGAAACAACTCCCCCATTTCTAGAAGGTCTCAGCCTTTAATGCCATATAATTGAACATAAGTTTGATTTCATGGGATAGCTGAAGAACCTTTGCATCAAAATATCTCTATTCCAAACCATCAAAGATGTACCCATATATTCCAAAGCTATTAGAGACTTTTATCTATAGAAACTAAGAAGGAAGAAAAAGATCAAAATACTATACATGTGACTGGCTAGCTAGCAGATATCATGCTAGGGAACACCCTACCAAAGAAGTATTCAAATCTTGGATTCCTAGTAGTAATAGTCTAGATCCATGACCAATAGCTATCTAACACATTGATCAACTTATGGGATACAATAAATGTAATGATAATTGAAACTATGCACAAACTACAATTGATTAATATTCATCACATATATACACTACTACAAATGGCTGATAGGTCTATACTTAGACTAGAGAGAATAATTGAAGATCTTGTCATCACTATAGATTCTTGGGAATATCTTATAGATATCATTATGCTACAGCTTAAGTCTAATTTGGGTGGATACCTCCTTATCTTAGGATGACCTTGGATTTCCATAGTTGATGCATTCATCAGCTATAGAATATGTAACATGATGATATCCAATGGCTACCACACTAAGTAGTTAGCTATTTATCCCCAGCATAGCTAATTTTTACACCAAAGCCTATATTATGGGCTAAATAAGATGGGGTCAATCAGCCTTCCTTGATTCTTGTATTTACCATATACCATGCATTCACATTGGCTAATCAGGAGGAAGATACCATCCTCTCTTATGTTCTTCAACATAATTAACAAACTCCTTCTATAGATCTCAACCACTTTCATTGTGTGGAGTGCCCATTTTCTAGCTTCTAAGAATTGGATAATTATGATGCATCTATACAAAAAACATTCCACTAATTTTTGTCTCATAGATATAGCTAAATTAGATCCATTATAAATATGGAAATAATGAAATCACTGTCAAAGTAAATTAAAATCTCTCCAGGGAAAACATTGCGTATTAATAACAAGTTGGAATTAAATGAGGAAAATGCCTAGTAACCATATTGCATTCCAACCAATGTGATTTTACATGGGATTATGAGGATATGCAAGGAATTAGTCTAGAAACATGAACACATCATATTTACATCAAACAAGAGTGTTAACCAATCAGTCAACTGCAATGTAGGATGAATCCATCTCTTTAAGAAATAGTCAAAAGGGAATTACAAAAACTTTTGACTATTGGATTTATATATCCTATCACTGACAAAGAATAGGTGTCACCATTGGTAATTTTACCAAATAAAAATGGAGAATGGCATATATGCATCAATTAAAAGGAACTCAACATAGCAACTAGGAAGGATCTCTTTCTTCTACCCTTCATTAACCAAGTGTTGGACACATTAGTAGGGAGGAAATATTTTGCCTTTCTAGATGGCTTCAGTGGTTACAACCAAATTAGAACTTCTCCTGAAGACTAGGAAAAGACCACCTTTACTTGTCCTTGTGGTACTTATGCTTATGTTGTATTTCCCTTTGGGATATGTAACACTACTACCACATTCTAGAGGGATGTCATGAGTATCTTTATAGACATGGCCAATGAATGTGTCAAAATATATATGGATGACTTCATTTTCTATGAAGAGATATTTGATGAATGCCTCAAAAACTTGGAAAAAGTTTTGAAACATTGTTAGTAACACCATCTATCTCTTAACCACAAGAATGTTACATGTTTATGATAGAAGGTATTGTATTAGGCCACCATGTATCTGCTACAAAAATTAATGTTGACCTTGTAAAAATTAGTATCATTAAAAACTTTCTTGATCTTCCAAAATATAAATATGTTAGAAGTTTTTTTGGCCATGATATTTACTACAAGAGATTCATAAATAATTTTATTAAAGTAGCAGCACCATTATTCACCCTTCTAGCTAAAGTTTTTGAAATTCTTTAGACACTTTCTTGTGATACAACCTTCAACTAATTGAAGGAATTATTGACCACCACCACTATTCTACATGGTCTTAATTGGAAGCTTCCTTTCCATATTCACGCAGATGCTCTAGATACTACCCTCAGAGTTGTGCTCGACCAAAATAGGAAGAACTCAATTATGCCATCTATTTTATAAATAAAAACCTGTAGGTAGTAGAATTAAATTACACATTTACTAAAAAAGAGTTCTTAGTGGTAATTTATGCTATCAAGAATTTTTTTCACTACATCTTAGGGTATTAGGTCTTTGTTCATATAGACCATGCAGCCATTCAATACCTTATAAATAAACTAATTATTCTAGCCAAATTGATAAGATGGTTGCTCTTATTATAGTAATTTGATATCATCATTGTAGATAAGTCTAGCAAGGATAATGTAATGGTTACCTTTTTATCATGCCTATAAACCCATAAAGAGGATACCATAGTGGATGACTCATTTCTAGATGAGAACTTATTCTCTCTCACCCTTACCACACCTTGGTATGCTGATATTGCTAACTACCTTGTAATAAGGTTACTTCCATGGCACTTCCTACCCAAATAAAGGAGAGCATTGATTCACAAAAGTGTTAGATATTCATGGTTGTACAGATTCTTTTTCTATATTGGGCCTGACTCTATAATCAAAAGATGTCTCAAAGAAGATGAAGTTACAAATATCCTCAATGCTTGCCATGATGAACCCTGTGGAGGACACTTTTTAGCCAAGCATACAATAGTCAAAATTTTAAATACATGATACTATTGGACCTCACTCCATAAAGATGCAATAAGATATACTTCACATTGTGACAAATGTCAGCATATGGGGAGACCCACACATTTAGATGAAATGCCTTTGCAGCCTTATATGGTGCTTAAACCATTTGAAAAGTGGGCCGTAGACTTTGTAGGACCTTTTAATCCAATATCCAACAATAAAGTGTACATCCTTATTTGTACTGACTATGTCACTAAATGGGTGGAAGTAAAGGCTCTTACACATGTTAGGGATGAGAATCTAGTAGATTTCCTCTATGAATAAATATTTACTTGATATGGTGTGTTACACAAAGTAATCACTAATCAGGGACCCTAATTCACTACTAGTTTAATTACTTCCTTAGTCCCACAATATGAAATTAGGTATAATAAATCAACTCCATATCATCCACAGTCTAATGGATAGTTGAAAGTCACTAATAAGGGGTTAGAAAATATTTTGATAAAGACTATTAGTCTATCTCATAAGGATTGGGAGGCTAGGCTTCCTAAAGCTATGTGGGCTTATAGAAACACATGGAAGACCACTACAAGCTTCACTCCATATGAGTTAGTCTATAGAAATAAACCTATCTTACCCATAAAATTTGAGCACAAGACCTTACAGATAACACTAGAACTTAGGATGGATATATCTAGAGCCCAAAAATAAAGGCTTTTGTAATTGAATGCCTTAGATGAATATAGACAATAAGCATTACAAAACATATAACTTATACAATAACAATGGATTGGATGGCATGACATGCACATTAGGACTAGGTATTCCATATTATAGATTGGGCCCTTCTTTTTTACTCTAAATACAAGGAGCACAAGGGTAAACTTTAGACCAGATGACTTGGTACTTTTGAGATTGAGAATTTTTTTGACAATGGAGCAGTTCAACTCCAAACCATTGATCTAATGAGATTTTATCTTCTGGTCAATGACCATAGACTCAAGTTGTACAAAAATTCACATATGCTAGTAGTTACAATATGGATACAATGATGTCTTTGATAGGCAGGTTGCCCCACCAAACAATGAGAGCACCAGCCCACAGTCAGCTAAAAAAGGAGAGGAGAACATCCTTACCCTCCTCTATCATGATGAATGAGACCTTCCACTAGTCCTTGAAAAGTCACATTTCTTATTGAATTGGATAGAACACTAAATAAAAATTCTACTATAAATAGAAATTAGATTCAAAAAAATCCAATAATGAAAACCCAAATTTGGGCATTGTTGGTAGCTTCTGGGTAGAAAACCAATCTATTAGATACCTAGATTTGTAAATAGGACCTAAGTATAAAGTTATCTTCTTGGCTATTTAAGGGTAAAAACAAAAATAAATAAATAAATAAATAAATAATGGAATGTGAAGAAGGAAGTAGAGAGAAGGCAATCCCTCAAATTCCAGCTATTCATAAGTTTTCTCTAGTTACTAAGAATATTTCTAAAGCTACTACAGGCACCTTATACATAATTGGCCATCACTTTGTATCTTTATATGGGCAGTTCTATAGCTACTATAGGTACCCTCTCATGCCTATTCTCACCTTTCTACAAATCATACAAGATAGATCCTCCTATGGCTCTCACCAATGGCTTGGCTATTGGATTTTGGGCATTGCATGAAAGTCATCAAACAACCCCTTGGAATAATGAAGGAATATTAGGGAAATAAATTTCATATCTATTGTCTAAAACTAACCCTCAATACCAAGATACAGATCCAAAACAAATTATACAACTTCACTTTCCATGTGGAAATGTTCTAGACCAGAATTTTTGCCTGAAAGGACACTCATGATTCATTTGCAGTTCTAGTCATTTTTTTTAAAGATCATCTCACTATGTTGACTAGTGAGATATCAAATTTATTTGGCACATATGTTCCATATTGAATACCTTGCTGATTACTATAGCTAATCCCCAAGCATAAAACCTCCAGGGCATACGTAGCATCCAAACTCCTATCAGGTGGTTCATCTAGATGAAGGTTACTAAGTAGTAATGCCCTTCACTACCTGCTCAAGATATTCTAGTCCATCACTTGGATCACTTAAATTTTTAATTTCCACCTTATGGTATGATAATAGTCATTTATCCTCCAAGTATTAGACCCTTATTCCATGTAGACTATCTTATATCACATATATGTGAGCTATAGACATCATCAATGCTTAATCACCAGTGATATCCCAATTAATTCACAAAGGGTCAACTTCACTCTAGTTATAAATACCAACCCAATAATTACATTTATTAATAATTCACATGCAAATATTTACATGCCAACACACATGTGACTTCCTAAGCATCACATCTAGAATAGTGTTATTAAAAGGTACATCATATCTTTCATCATTGAAAATGTCATTCATTAATATAATATAACATGTATCATATTAATAAATAATATTTAATTATGGATTTAATAATTCATTAAAAACTATATCAGATCAACATTAAAACCACACTTTTATTCCTCACAATGACCTATCTTATCCCATACTTCCTACTTGGTCCACGTCACTTGAAGACATGTGGCAGCTCAAGTGGGGGGAGAATGCTATGGGTTAAACCTCACATGCCACAAGAACCCTTTAGATAGCATAATTTAAAAGCTAAAACATCACATCGACCATTATTAAGCCATACCTTTCAACCTACAACCTCACATTCACTATTTTTGAGCCAAACCCTACAACTTGCAAATCCCATATTTGCCATTTTAGACCAAACCTACTATAGGTAGATTTCCATAAGTTTAAAGAGTGTGAAACTAAATATTGGTTGAAGGTACTAATAGAGAAGTTAAAATGGGAGGTTCATTCATATAGAGAGAGACCTTAAACCATATGCACTTATGGGAAACCAAGCCAATTAGGATGTCTTCCATAGAGCTGGTTGGACTACCTATTTTAAATGGTTACAACATTATTTAAAGCCTCTTGCCAGGGAATTTGTATGTTATTTTGATGGAAACCAAGCCACTATATGTGGAATCATATTTTCTATTACTGAGACCTTGTTGATCCAAGCAACTAGGCTACCAAGCATGGGGGAAAATTGGCAAGATAGACCTAATGGTCAAGAGGCCAGGCAATAGTTTTGCTAGGCAAATGAAAATTGGTATTAAATAGAGGAGGTATGTAAATACTTATTATACCTATAGAATGGAGAGAGATAACATCATATATTATTAGGTACATGACTTGTGAGGGAAGGTATTCCCTCATTTACACTCTCTAGTATAAATTTTTAAATTATTTAAGACATAATAAAGTCATTAATGTTCCCAATTTTTTATGGAATATCTTGAAAAGAATGTCCAAAGAATATTATAAGGGAACTAAAATATCCCTATCTCACCACTACCTCATATGGCTCATAATTAAACAAGGAATAGCTTCTATCACACTTTAACCTCACTTGCGAGCAATTTTTGGCCCTAGAAAATATTACACCCTAGTAAGCAAAAGGAATTGATGAGAGGGAATCCCCTAAGGAGAAACCCTAACAAAATATTAAAGAAGATGTTGAGGGAACCAGTGCTGCTAGTTAGCCTATAGCTAATGAAGGTCCATGTGAGACTATTATAGGAAAGAAGAGGAGAAGACTGGTCTTATCTCCTTCTGATATAGAGGAGTAAATCGTACAATAACATGTGCCTTATCCCATTATGTCCTCACCTTAGGTTGATTCCTCTACACTATCTCCTACTAGACAAGAATAAGTTCCCTTGTCAACTAATACACAAGAAATACAAAATCCATCATTCACACCTCTTGCAAGGAAAATGAAAACTAAAGGTAAGAAACCCATAGTGTCAAAAATAAGGAGACCTCCTCTTAGGAGATATCAAATGATGAATAAATAAAATACCACTATAGCCTCCTTAACCATAGCCATTAGTGATGATGATGAACCAATGAAAAATCCTAGGCTTAATAAAATTCTTGATTGATTTGAAATAGAAGAATGGTCTACTGATGAAGGATCTACTAAGGCAGAAGAAGAATAATGGTCACCTCTCCCATCTAGATTTACTAAGGAGGAAATTGATCTCCTTATAAACATTGGATACATAGACGAAGAATTTAGAGAGGTGGAGCAACATGCAAGAGAAGAAGAATTGGTTAAAGAAGAGGTTATGGAAAGAGGAAGAGAACATTTTTTTTCTCATGATTAGGAGTTCTAAACATTGGAACAAGATATGGAGGAAATATATAGACTCAAAAATGGGATAACACAATTGAAATGAAAACAAGGAATTGAAACACTTCTAGGAGTAGTAGAGTTTGTATAACCCTCTAGCGATAAAGAGAAGAAAGTGGAGGAACCTACAACATCCTCATCCAACTTGGCCATAAAAGCCCTTGTACCAAAGTATGATCTAGCTTTGGTACCCTTTTATTAAGTATGTCCTCTTCCATTACCCACTACACCAATATCTACTATAGAAGAAGTTATTGCTATGGATTTCTCAACCACCACTCTAGTAGAGATTGATGATCATTTGATTTTACTAAAGGAAACATTTAGTCATAATGAAGCATACCACAAGGAATTGGTGTAGAGATTCAAGGGATATGTTAAATCAAAATAATAACATGATGAATTATAAGAAAAATTGGAATTTATTGAAAATGGGATCAGATATCTAAAGGAAAAGATTGGAAAATGGCATGAAACTATTGAGTTATTATTGGAGTGCAGACCCCCTTTTAGAGTGTATGTTGTATGCTTGGAAGACAAATTGTTGAAATTTAGGTATGATAGGAGTTATAATGATCAATATTATATGGTATATGACCCTAGATCTTTCTTTAATGAGTATATACATGTTGATCCTAATATTCAAGCCTATCTAAGTGAATTCTACATTCACCAATATGTTGTTCCTAGTGATACAAAATGGAATCCCAACATCTATTTGGGGGATGTCCTATTAAATGCATTTTATTCATATGTTTTGAATGAAATTGAAAGAAGAAAACAAATGGAAGAATATCAAGGAAAGGAGAAAGAAGCCACCCTAATGATCAACAGTGATTCCAAATATTTAGATTTTGTAGTAGAAGAATGGATCTCCTTTATGAATGAAAATGCTCCACAAGAATGGGTTGTCAGAAAATAGTTGGAAGTCTAAAACCACTATTTGAGTCTCATCGAAGGAGATGGAAGATAAATTTTTGTTTTCTGCTATCACAAATGTGAAGAAATATTAGATGCCTTAAAATGAAAGGAACCAAACTCCCCTAAAAACCTTAGGGAGGCCATCCATAGAGTATACTTTTATATTGAACTTGTCAGGAAATGGAGAGTAAAATGGTTGGGATTAATGTTTCAACCCCCTATATTTTAGTTCCCATTCCTTGACTAGGAAGGAAATATTCTAGTTGATAGAGAGGCAGAGAAGAAAATATGGAAATACATTGAGAATGCTAAATGTTATTATATATTGGAAGGGTCAAGCTATCCTAAACCCCTAGAATTTAGAAAATTTTGTGGTTTTAGAATGCAAACAAGGCTTGCTCAAGGTCAAGGAAGAGGCTAAGTAGGGGGAAGTGATGAGGCCACTAATTGCTTTGTTTTACAGCCTCATCCATGCTTAGTCTATGTATTTTTTATGTGAATCCCATAACTATCCATCACTAATGAAAATGAATGAATGAAGTTATGATTTTGTATGTTCATTAATATATATGTGTTATGTTATGAATTATTGATGATTTTCTTTGATTGAATTATATTGGTGTGACTTTATCTAAAAATCATTTGAAGGGTCATGTAAAGCTATAGAATATTGCTAAGCCATAGCTACTATAGGCTTCTCATAACAACTATAGGCTTCACCTACAGGTTACCCATAGCCATTACAGAGTGCTCACAGTAAATGTAGGATTCACCTATAGGTTTCCTATAGCCACTATAGAATACCCACAATAATTGTAGGCTTCAT
The DNA here is from genome assembly GCA_037957365.1 of Torreya grandis. NCBI lineage: Eukaryota > Viridiplantae > Streptophyta > Pinopsida > Cupressales > Taxaceae > Torreya > Torreya grandis. The sequence goes on from JARHVA010008811.1 coordinate 98,185, forward strand.
CTATAGGTTGGTTTCAGCCACCAAAAAATGCTCATAGAAATTAAAGGTTTAATCTATAGGTTGCCTATAGCTACTGAAGAGTGCCTGCAACCACTATGCAAAGCAGAGTCATTTTTAAGGAGATCTTGTATACACATACAACTATCTTGAGAGACCAAATGAACTATTGGGAAGAATCATAGTTATTTTATAGATTACATACATATAAGGAGACATTGGATGTGCTTCCAAAGATGGTAAAGACAAGGATAATGAGAAAAGACAAAAGGAAATAAAATATAAAAAATAGTATTCCTTGTCTCTAGCCTAGTCAAACCTAAAAAAATTAACTTTGATTAATAACTACTTGAAGATTGACTAGGGTAGATTCTAAGTATTTGTATTTTTTCCTAGTTTAGTGTTTTTGGTTAAGAGTCAATAAATTGCCTTTTGTATCTAAAGGTAGAACCTAGATTAGACTAGGAGTTAGATAATTTTGAGGACATAATAATAGAAGTTTTTGAACTATAGCATTAATATTCAAAATTGAGTAATGAGAAAGTTGAATTTATAAGAAGTTTAAGAATTTTCTTGAAGAGGGATTAGAGATCAATTATGAATGAGGAATCCCCCCCTCAGAATGAGTTGTTGTGAAGATTATGACCCTCTTTAATTATTATGTGTAATTTGCTTTTAATATTAAGTTGATTATATATTTATGATGCATTTATGATACATAAGTGTGTAAATGTTCTATAATTATATCACAATAGTTTCATAATATATCTATCTAGTAAATTCAACATAAATTCATTATACTGCAACTAGAAAAGCAATTTGATTTATGAATCAGTAATGCATATATAGTGATGACACTCTTAAAAAGCTTACACACCAAAGGTTGATAATTAATGTTTAATCAGATGGTGAATCTGGTAATCATTGGGTATTTAGTTTGCACAATAATAGTGATCTCATCAATGAGAGGAATAATCCTATCATGAGGTAATAAATAAAGAGGAAGCCACTTTAATATATAAGGAGATAGGTTAGTAGTGTTGTAAGTCATTAGGTTCATCATCATCAAAATTATCAAGAGTGACCTATAAGTCTAGATTGATATTGATGAATTTAGGATAAGGAGCACTATTAATGGTAGGAATGGTAGGAATGTGATATTGAGATTCTGAATTGGGAAGTTGAATATTCCAAGGATTGGGATTAGCCTCATGCTTATATTATTTATCGTTATGTAGGAATTTGATGCATTGGATATTAGAAGAGGTGATGGCCCTAATTTTATGATTCTAAGGGCTATTGAGTAGTATGTTATAATATAGAGGTAAATCAAGAACCATAAGTTTAGTTAGAATGGTCTTAGGTCTAATTGTTAGAGAAATCCAAATACAACCAAGTGAATTTTGATTAGTTTTATCAAATCCATGATAGTTAAGTTGGGTTTGCTTGAGATGATATTTAGTATAGCCATGTTATTGGATGAGCCATAAGTATGTCACATTAATACTATACCTTTCATCAACTAATAATTTATGAATAAGGGTAGTATTAATGGCTATTTTAATGAATAATGGTATTTCATCAGCATGAAAAAGTATTTCAGTATTAATCATGTCCTCTTCAAGGAATTAAATAGAAGGATTGGAGGAAGGATAAATGGGCTCAATGGTATGCATATTGGTAGGTTGAGGCTCAATATAGGGTAGTTCTTCACCTATAGAATATGGATCTTTAATTTCCTATAATTGTTACATGAGGAACTTATGATGGTAAGGGGAAGTGGGATCTAACTCCATAAGTGTAATATTTCAAGGCATGGAGTTAAGTTATTCAATAAATTTCCCATGGGATTTAGAATAAGAACCACTATGAGGTTTAGAAGGTAAGGTAGATTTTGAAGGAATGGAAGTTTTTGAGGGTTTCAAAAAAGGACCTCATGGGATTCCAAAGATAAATGAGTGGATGTAGTATTTTTGATAAGTTGTTCTTCCAAAGATGGCTTCTTAGGTTTTGTGACATGATCTTTGTGAGATGTCTTGAAATGATAGTTGACCTTAGTATTACTAATATATTGAAAATTATTGTAATATTAGTCATAGTCAACATCAATAACACAAACATCTTTGGTATTTTTTTGAAGATTAGATGTGGAAAAATATTTTTGATTATTAGAAGAAGAAGCTTTGGAAACTTGTCATTTTTGAGAAGCTATGTTGTACTCTTGATGATGGGGTTGAATCATGGATTAATGATTAAAGGAATTACCAAGCATGTAGGAGATAGAAAATTTAATAATCCCTTGATAAGTTTCATAGGAATGACTAATGTTAATGGTGAACCAATAGAATTGATTAGGGTCATACCACTTAGGAGGATTATTAGGATAAGTAAAGGGTTTAAAGGGTGGTAAAAATTATTTCATTTGTTTTGTAGTTAGTGGTATGTTAGATGATGGGGGTGTCATCTTCACCAAATACTAGTTTGATTTGAGGAGTATTTTTAGTGATGTCATTGGTACAAGTTTGAAAATGTCCTTTAAGGAATTCATTATTGGGATTGAATTGTTTCATGAGGAAGTCTTGATGTTTAGCTTGGTCAAGAGATTCATTAAGTGTTTGAGGAGAAAAAGTTTGAACCTTATATTAAAATAGAGGAGTCAAAGTAGTTATTGTAGAATAAAAAATACTCTACGTTTCAATTTGATTTTCAGTTGCATGATCCAAATCACTATCCTTGAACACTTTGGTTTGAGACATTGAAGTTTTTGACTCAGAGCGCGGGCTCAAATTTCTTTTTGCTCAATTTTGTCTAAGTGTCAAAATCAAGTGGAAGCTGCCAAGTGTCATCAGTCGAGGGACCTTTCATAATTTCTATAAGTTGGTCAGGACATGCCATGTATCTCATAGTAACTCAGTGGAATGCGACAAGTGTCAGCATGTATGTTTCATATTGGCATCCACATTTCAAATCTCTTTTAAGCAGAAGGTTTCAACAAGCTAAGTATCAGGATTAGGTGGAGGGCACCAAGTGGCAATCATGGAAGGTTTCAATTTGCTTTTCTAAAAGTGATGGAAGATGCCATGTATCCTAGCTAAAGAGAGTGGAAGACACCATGTGTCAACCTATGAATTATCTTCATTTTGTTCACCGATATAGTAAAGACTACGGTGGGTCTCAGGTTTTGTTTTTAAAGCAAGCGAAAGCTACCAAGTGTCACTGTCTATGTAAATATGAAATGAGGCCTAATTTTTTCTATAATATAAATAGAGTGACATAGAGACCAACACATGTCACCTTCCATAGGTATCTCAAAAGGTGGCTAAAAGCAGTGGAGATCACCACATATCCCTAGTTATGTAAAGTAGAGATTGCCATGTGTCCTTTGTTGAGGCAAGTGAAAATTGCCACCTATCCCTATGCTCTTTTTTTAAAGTTGCTCAGGTGAGAAATGTTGTGGGTCTTATTTTTTATTAAGTTGCTAATGTTTTGAAGAAGTGGATTGTGATAGGTGTTAAGGGTGGAACACTCCTGAGCAAAGACACAAAATGAGTATAAGTTATGCAGAAAGTGATGTGTGTCTTCGGTAAGTGCTACGAAACATGCCAAGTGTCATTTTCCAGTGCATCTAAATAAAGAGAAGGTTTTCAAGAGGAATAGGGGAATCAGCTAAGTTTCCTCTCCCATTTGAAAGTAGGAAGCATCTGAAGTATTTGCTTCAGCCAATGAACTTGCAGAGAAATAAAATGTTTCAAATATAAGAAATATCTTGTGTTAGATACTTCCAATTCAGTTAGAGTTCAGTTCAACCATTAGATTGAGAACATGCAAACAATATGGAAGGAATCCAAGGCTATAAATAGGGGTGCAGAGATCACCTAGGATCAGGAAGAGAATCCAAAGAGAATTTTTAGAGAGAATTATTGTCAAGAGTTTTTAGACTTTCTAGAGCTATGATTAGGAATATCATTTGCCTTTGTTCTATTTTCTTAAGTTGGAAAGTTTATGTAACTATGCATGTTTCTATGCCTCTTATGTGACTAGAGAATCAATAAGAAGATTGAGTCTTGTGCCTTTGTTGATATTTTCTATGTCACTACAAAAGTAGTCTAAGCTATGAGCCTCTATTTCTATTGTTTTCATCTTTTACATTGATCATGCCTTGTTTGCTCTTAAATGTAATTGAATCTTACATATAGTTTCACTATGCTCAGATTAAGGGTTGAATTACATTCATGCACATCACCATAGTTATATTTTCTTTTTTTTCATTTATGTTTCTGTTAAAATTCCTATCCCTTTTCCCAATATACGCTCGATATAAAGAAGAGACCAGCTTCTTAAAAATTTGGAGGTTGTTTCAAGTTGCAAGTCCCACATTCTTGAAACTTCCCATTGTTGGTGTTAGAAACAAAGCACAATTTTAACCATCAATAGTTTTTGGCATGTCCGGTGGGACACTATATTGAAATTTCTTTCAAGACTATATGAACTAGAGAGCTACGAGGAGTCAGAGCTACCAACCAGTAACCAAATCTCAATCTACTATAAATCTATGTATTTTTTTGCCACCATTGGTAACTAGTCCTAGGAGAAGAGTCAATCAGTTTATACCAATACCAAGAGCAAATATGGGAGCCCCTATATCCCCAAGAAATTATGCAAGTTGGAACACTGGTAGTCCTTTGATTCTCCCAATACCACTAGCCACTTGGGACCCTATCCTAGTGAATGCCCTGAAAGCTCTACCCAAATTCAATGGGCAAGACTTTAAAACACCTAAAGAACATCTATAGGATGCATCAGATGTCTATGTTATACATGTTGTCACACAACAAAATGTGGCCATAAGATTATTAGCAACTTCTTTTAAAGGGAAAGCTCTATAATGGTACTGGTCCTTGACCCCAAATACCATATCTACATGGGATTAGCTTGGAGATATTTTCTTTGAAAGATTTGAAGAGAAGGGTGATAAGTCTTCTTTATTACAACAATTGATTGCCATCTAAAGGGCACCACAAGAAGCAATGATTGACTTTAATTCCAGATTTCAAAAGACTTGGAAATGGATTCCTGCTACCACTAGACCATTACCAGGTATGGATATAGTGTTTTATCTTAAGGCTTTAAATTCAGACATATCTGTTATGATTTAGTCACTTGGAGGCCAGACTCTGCAAAGAGGCTTATGACTATGCAGTCAGAGCTGAAAATAATTTGATAGATGCTATAAAGTTGCCTCCAAAGCCTCCCATGCCCATGTTTCTAGAGATTTCCTTGCCATTACCTCAAGAATCCCCTAAATACATATCCCCACCTATGTCTATGTACACATATCCTCAACCACCTGCTAAAGAAATTGTCCCTACCTAGTCATTTGAGCTGGATGATATCAAGAATATCTTAAGGACATTTTCTAATGAGCTGATTAATATAAAAAGATAGCAAAACACTTATACTAAACCCCAATATCAAGGCTATCAAGGAAATAGATTACCATCATAGCCAAACCAATATTAGGGTCCTCAAAGGCAAAATAACCCTCAGCCAACAAACCAATTAGTTGTAGTCCCTACACCCTCATAGACTATTCCTCCCAATTCAAATAGGGAGATTATTCCAGGGCAAAATAATTATGTAGATGGCACCAATGCATAGTGTTTCCCTTGAAATAATGCTCATATGCCCATAGATTGTCCCATGGTAATCTACAACAAAAATTAGTAGAGTAAAGAAGAATGGATGGACAATTTACAAGTTCTAGTGACAATCAAGCCAACTAATCTTTTGATATGCAAAATTCAATCCTAATGGCTCAGATGCAAGGGATGTCTTCACAAAAAGAAGAATAAATAACCCCAGAATATGCTTTGTTCTCATGGGTTGAAGATGAAGAATTGGTATTCATAAATGAAGTTTCTACTTCTAAGAAACCAGTGGTGCAATCAAACTACTATACTAGATCAAAGAGAAGGATGACGGAACGGCCTAAAGTTGTAAACAATGAAGTTATAGAGAATCCTCCATTTTAAGGTCATCAAAACATAGTTGTTAGACAAGAAGTGCTTCAACCAGTGCAGAATCAAGTAGTTCCTGGACAAGTTCAAGAAAAGGCAAGGTATTCTCATTTTCCAAGAATTCAAACTTTGGGACCAATGAATGTGGTGGATCAACTAAAGATGACTCCAACACAAGTATCAATTTGGGACATATTAGCTATTATTGAACAAAAGACACTGTTACAAGAATCTATTCAAAGCCAAGTAATGCCCAAATGTATTGGTATCGAAAAAAGACCTGCTGATAAAAGAAAGCTCAAAGACACAACTCATCTACAGACAATAGCCTTAGTGAACAATGCACCAGAGGTAAGCAAATCCAAACTGGATCCCTTCTATTTAACTTTGATAGTTGGTAAGAAACTATTGCATAATGCAATGATAGATTCAGGGGCTAGTACTATAGTAATGCCAAAGCAAATAGCAAATGTTTTAAAGATAAAATATGAGCCACTCACTAAAGGAGTTATGTAGCTAGATGGAAAATCAATGCAAATAATAGGGAGAATTAAAAATTTTCCATTGCAATTATATACTTGTCTAAATATAATTGTAAATCAAGATGTAGTAGTTATAGATATACCTCCTATATTTGGCCTATGTTTATCAAAAGATTTTATAACCAAGATAGGAGGAGATATGTCTCTTGACTGGTCTCACTTAATTCTAAGAACTAAATATGGTTCAAAGATGAAAATTCTATCTGAACCACTATCAAAGGATCACATCACCAATGAACTAACATAAAAATTAGAGGTAGATCATGCTATGATAAATAAGGAAGAAAGGGTTTTTGTTGAAGAGTTAGGTGACTGGACTAAGCATGATCAAGAAAAAAAAATAACCAGTTGTTGGCTATGATGCATAGTGATCCATATGGAAATTATGACTCTACTAGTCTAGGAACTTATGTTATTTTTTATGAAGACCATGAAATCCCTAATGTTTTAAGGGAAGAGGCACCAACTACTCAAGAATTTGAAAAAGATTTAGAAATATGGACCTTAAATGTTGATGGGGCTAGAAGTAAAAATGGTGCTAGAGCAGGAATTTGTCTTACTGCTCCAAATGGTGAAAAAATTTTAAGGGCTATCCATTTTCAATTTGCTTGTACTAATAATGATGCTGAGTATGAATCTTTAGTACATGGGATCCTATTAGCCAAGAAAAAGGGAATAAAGAATCTAATAGTAAAAGGAGATTCAGAACTAGTAGTAAAACAAATTAGAGAAAAGGAAATAGCAAAGAATGTAAGGATGAAATCATACAAACACATAATTTGGGACTTAATAGAATATTTTGAAGCTTTCAATATTGAATTAGTCCTCAGGATTCAAAATTTTGAAGCTGATATGATGGCATAGATTGGCTCACAATTTGATCCAGTAATTGGCTTATTAGTTAACAATGAGTCAGTAAAGGTTATAGTAAGGCCAACTATCCCAGATAATGATGAGAATTGGTAAGTATTGGAGAATGATTTTCAAGTACTCTCATTCTTGCAACAATCAAGGGAATTTGTTGATCAATTGCAACCAAAGATTGAAGAGGCATATGGAGATCAAATTATACAATTAAAGAATAATAAGCTTCCCAAAGGTTTAATCACTTTAGAAAACCTTTTTGATCGAGAAGATGTAAGCCTAGAGAAGAAAAGGTTCCAAGCAAATAAAGTAGATTATTCTAAAATAGAGGTAAGTGAAGGAAACAAATTAAAAGTTGGAAATTCTGTAACTCAAGTAGAAAAGAAAAGGCTAATTGAGTTATGCAAAAAATATGATAGAGTCATTTCCTGGAGCTATGAAGACCTTCATGGATATAATAGAGACATTATTCAACACACAATAGAATTGACTAAAGGATCTAAGCCCATCAAATAGAAATAGAGGCCAGTGAATCCGAGGATTGAGCCTCTAATGGTGGATGAGTTGCAGAAACTTTTAGATTTTAAAATAATGTTTCCAATCAGACACTCAACCTGGGTATCAAATCTAGTACTAGTTAGGAAAAATTATGGTGATATAAGAATTTGTGTAGATTTCAGAGACCTAAATAGAGCATCTCTGAAAGATCACTATTCCTTTGCCCTCCATGGAATAGATTTTACAGACTGTAGCTAGATCTAAGAGGTTTTCTTTGCTAGATAGTTTCTCTGGATACAATCAGATTTGGTTGGCTAATGAAGACCAATACAAGACTGCTTTTACTACTAAATGGGTAACATTTGCATATGCTAAGATGCCATTTGGCCTGTCAAATGTTGGGGCCACTTTTTAAAGAGCTATGGATGTAGCATTTGGAGAACTTATAAATAAAATCATCTTGATTTATCTTGATGATCTTACTATTTTTTCAAAGAATGTTGTTGATCATTTTGATCATTTAGAATTTGTGTTTAAAAAATGTCAAGAATTTGGAATATCCTTGAATCCTAATAAATGTATCTTTGATGTCCCTCAAGGTAAATTATTGGGACATATAGTATCTAAAGAAGGAGTCTCCATAGACCTAGAAAGAGTGGTAGTTATAATTAACTTACCTCTTTTAGTAAATAAGAAAGCAATTCAATCTTTCTTGGGAAAGATTAATTTTGTCAGTTAGTTCATATCTGACTTTGCATGCTTAGTAAGACCAGTGACACTCTTGCTAAAAAAAGACCTAATTTTCAAGTGGACTACGGAAGGAAGTCAATCCTTTGAAGAGGTCAAGAAAGCTATCTCAACAGCTCTAGTACTTAGAAACCTAGACTTTTCTAAGCCTTTTTTAATGTATGTATATGGAGGAGAACTCAGTATTGATGTTTTCCTAACACAGAAGGATGATAGACATGAGGGAGAGCTTCCAATAGCCTTTTTCTCAAGGACTCTTAGGGAATATGAAACTAGATATAACTTTGTGGAAAAACAAGCATATGCTATGGTAAAAGCCCTCAAAAAGTTTAGGCATATAGTATCAGGTAGTAAAATTTTGATACTTGTAGCTCATCCAAGTGTCAGAGAATACATCATGGAGGGTGAAATTACTAAAAAAAAGAGCAAACTGGATAACCAAGATCCTTGAATATGATGTATAGGTCAAACCCACTAAGTTAGTCAGAGGTAGGGGTTTGTGTCAATATATGACTCAAGAGCTTAAAAAAATGATACCTGAAGAAACAAATTTAGAAATAGAAGAGGAAATTATATTAAGAATATAAGAAGTTAATCAGGAATCCTAGGTCACAAGCAGGATTCATTTTATGAAAAATGGGATTTACCCAAGAGAACTCCCTCAAAATAAGAGAAGATACTATATGATGCAAGGAGTTCATTTTTTTTTAATTAAACAGGTTCTTTTCAGAAGAAATTTTGATGGCAAATTGTTAAGATGTGTAGAAAGGTTGAGGCTAAAAAAATACTACATGAAATACATCATGGAGTATCAGGTGGACATTTTTCTCCAAATACCATAGCTATAAAAATAAGTGAGGTAGGTTATTTTTGGCCTACTTTATTTATAGATTATTATCAACTAGTTAAAAAATGTCAATCTTGTCAATATTATGTGGGGATGAGAAGGAATGCAGCAATGCCTCTTAGTCCTATAATTATGGATGAACCTTTTGCTCAATGGGGTCTTGACTTCATTGGAATGATAAATCTAGTTTCTAATAGGGGTCACAAATGGATCTTAATAGCCATTGATTATTTCACCAGATGGACCAAGGTAGTGCCACTCAAAGAAGAAACAGAAAATGTGATCTTAGATTTTTTAGGGAGTATCACTACTCATTTTTGGGCTCCTCGCACCATAATTTCAGATAATGCTAAAGCATTTTTAGGGTCTAAAGTATCCAAATTTGCATTAAATCATGGAATATATCTAAAAACTTCCTCTAATTATTACCCTCAGGGTAATGGTTTGGTAGAATCAACTAATAAGAACCTAATTAGACTCATCAAAAGAATAGGGGCTGATCATCATAAAGAGTGGCACAAAGTGCTTAGTTTAGCACTATGGGCTGATAGAATGACACCTAAACAGGTGATCAAATGTCCCCATATGAATTGGTCTATGGAAAGCCTATTGTAATACCCCTTAGCTTGGAAATTCTTGCTCTCCAACTGATCAAACATATTGAAATTGAGGAAAATGGCCCCATGCAGGTCAGTCTCGTGAAACTTCTAGAAGTTCAAGAAAAGAGGGATGCATCACATGATTCATTGATAAAGCATCAAAAAATAATTAAAGACTATTTTGATAAAGGACTTCAAATCCCCATTTCAAAATAGGCTCAATTGTTTTGAAATGGGATGCAAGAGCCGCCAAGCCAGGTCAACACACTAAATTTGAAGCATTATGGACTGGCCCTTATAAAATTCATGTGTAAACAAAAAAATTCATTTGAGCTAGAAATGATGGAAGGTGAACCTGAAGAGATTCTTATGAATGGAATATATTTGAAACATTTTAGTTAAACTATGTTTTTTAGTGATTTTTGATCATGCGAGAGTTGTAGATTCTTTTTGAGCAGGCTCAAAAGTCCTTGGGGTCACCAATAACTGTAGAATAAAAAATACTCTATGTTTCATTTTGATTTTTAGTCGCATGATCCAAATCATTGTCCTTAAACACTTTGGTTCAAGACATCAAAGTTTTTGACTCAGAGCGTGGGCTCAAATTTCTTTTTGCTCAATTTTGTCTAAGTGTCGAAGTCAAGCGGAAGCTACCAAGTGTCATTGGCCGAGGCACCTTTCATAATTTATATAAGTTGGTCAGGATGTGCCATGTATCTCATAGTAACTCATTAGAATGCAACAAGTGTCAGCATCCATGTTTCATATCAGCATCCACATTTCAAATATCTTTTAAGTGAAAGGTTTCAACAAGCTAAGTATCAGGATCAGGCGGAGGGTGCCAAGTGGCAATCATGGAAGGTTTCAATTTGATTTTTTAAAAGTGACGGAAGATGCCACATATCCTAGCTAAAGAGAGAAGAAGCCACCACATGTCAACCTCCAAATTATCTTCATTTTTTCCATCGATATAGTAAAGATTGTGGTGGGTCTTAGGTTTTGTTTCTAAAGCAAGCAGAAGCCACCAAGTGTCACTATTCATGTAAATATGAAATGAGGCCTGATTGTTTCTATAATATAAATAGAGTGATGTAGAGACTAGCACATTTCACCTTCCATAGGTTTCTCAAAAGGTGGCTAAAAGTAGTGGAGATCACCACATATCCCTAGTTAGGTAAAGCGGAGATTTCCACGTGTCCTTTGTTGAGGCAAGCAAAAATCGCCACCTGTCCCTATTCTCTTTTTTTAAAGTTACTTGAGTGAGAAATGTTGTGGGTCTTATTTTCTATTAAGTTGTTAAAGTTTTGAAGAAGTGGATTGCGATAGGTGTCAAAGGTGGAACACTCCTGAGCAAAGACACAAAATGAGTATAAGTTACACAGAAAGTGCCGTGTGTCTTCGGTATGTGCTGTGGAACACACCAAGTGTCATTTTTTGGTACATCCTAAATAAAGAGAATGTTTTCAAGAGGAAAAGGGGAATCAACCAAGTGTCCTCTCCCATTTGAAAGTAGGAAGAATCCTGATTATTTGCTTCAGCCAATGAACTTGTAGAGAAATAAAACATTTCAAATACATGAAATATCTTGTGTTAGATACTTCCAGTTCAGTTAGAGTTCAGTTCGGCCATTATATTGAGAACATGCAGATAATTTGGAAGGAATCCAAGGCTATAAATAGGGGTGTAGAGATCACCTAAGATCAAGAAGAGAATCTAGAGATAATTTTTAGAGAGAATTATTGTCAAGAGTTTTTAGACTTTTTAGAGCTATGATTAGGAATATCATTTGCCTTTGTTCTATTTTCTTAATTTGGAAAGTTTATGTAATTGTGCATGTTTTTGTGCCTCTTATGTGACTGGAGAATTAATAATAAGATTGAGTCCTATGTCTTTGTTTATATTTTTTGTGTCACTACAAAAGTAGTCTAAGTTGTGAGCCTCTATTTCTATTATTTTCATCTTTTACATTGATCATGCCTTGTTTGCTCTTAAATGTAATTGAATCTTACATATAGTTTCACTGTTCTTAGATTAAGGGTCAAATTACATTCAGGCACATCACCATAGTTATATTTTCTTTCTTTGCATTTGTGTTTCTATTAAAATTCCTATCCCTTTTCCCAGTATACACTCGATATAAAGAAGAGACCAGCTTCTTAAAAATTTGGAGGTTGTTTCAAGTTGCAAGTCCCACATTCTTGAAACTTCCCATTGTTGGTGTTAGAAACAAAGTGCAATTTTAACCATCAACAGTTATAAAGAGTTTGAACAAATCATCATCATTCATGTTATGGCTAGACTTATGGACCATAGATTTCCATTATTTGATAAATTCATGAGTTGATTTAGTAGGAGATTTCTTAGCATTGATGAAATGGCTAAGACAATTTTTGGGAAGATCATTATGTTGAAACTCTTTAACTAGAGGATTGACTAAATCCTCAAGTTTTCAAATGGAATATTGGGGGAGTTAGTTATACCATTCTAATACATCACCAATAAAGGTTTTAACTAGAAGTTTAGTTGTGGTGAAGGTATTACTTTGGATCCACTCTTTATAAAGATTACCAAAGGCTTTGAGAAAGGATATATGGTCTTTAGTCCCATCATACTTGATAGTTGGAGATATATTACCAATATCAATGGACATGATGAAAGGAGCTAAAGATTCATTTTGGATATTTTGAAACATTTTGTTATTCATGATAGGTTGAGGAATAACATTTCCTAAGGCATATCTAAGAGGTGGAGGAATAAAATTTTGATTGGCTTAAGGATTGAGAACTAGAGGTTGATTAGCCATATTGATCAAATGATATTGTAATTGCATCATTTGAGAGGTGTTATATGTTTACATTATGTTCATTTTTTGTATGAGATATATAAGAATTTGAGTTATATCAATTAGTCAGTTGGCATTTGTAGGAGAAATCCCTAAATTGGTATTAGGGGGAGGGTTGTTGGAAGGTGGATTATGAGTGGGATTGTTGGATAGACTTGTGTCAATTACTTCCACATTATGTTAAAAATTTTAGAGATGAAAATTGTTTTGATAGGTAAAAAAAGGATTGGATCCACCTACTTTATCTTGAGGTGTGATTTCAACTATGTTACAATCCACAAATGGAGGGGAAAAGGTGTCCCAAGAATGAGGTTTCTATTAGGAAGAAAAGAGGGTAAAAATAAATATCCCATATAGTGTCTAAATGGATTCAAGTTATCCAAAAAGATTCTAATAGGGGAATTCATGATGTTTTGAGGAAATGAATAGAATTATAAGGAAAGAGAAATAGAGAGCTAAGTTAGACATATAAGAGAGATAAGAAAAGTTAAGGTAATAGTAAGAGTACAGAGTTGACTAGGTCAACCTAGTATTGTTGGTTAGGGATTGAGAAGAGTAAAAAGTTGAACAAGTTAACTTAATACTATAAATAGAGAGAAACACTATCTGATTAAGATACAAAGTTGACCAAGTTAACTTAGTACTTTAACCTGATATGCAAACTATAGTACTAGGTCAACCAAGTCAACTTAGTAATACAATCAGGGGAAAATATAGTCTATAAGAGACTGTGTCAAACAGAATGACAATGTACTAAAAATAGGGAAACATTTTGAAATGTAATTTGAAGAAAGAAATAGAAATAAACACATAAATAATTAGATCAATGAGAATGGTTTAATTGGCACACAACACAAAAACTTGAACCAATATTGGCTAATGTAAGTTTTTGAAATATAACACACAATGAGTAGAGAAAAAGTAGTCAACTAAAAAGTAAATGCTAAGTGGTCATCATGAATATTGTTAGATTATGGAACTAGAAAGCAATTTATGGATGGTTTTAGGACATTTAGGTTGAAAGGGATCTATGTTGTAAATGGTACTAGTTTGGTATTGGATCCTACCCCCTCACTTCACAATCTCATAATGATAAGGGTATCGAGTGATTTGCTAATATATACCATTAACCATGTGTTTATACTTATCCAAAAAACCATGTTAGCTTACCCCTTGGTCATGAAATCCAAGTAGGTAGGCCTTGGGTAGATAAATTTTTAATTCATTTTGAAATTATATGATTTGGTATTGTGTGTAAAAAGAGAAAAATAGTGAAACTAAATGTAATATTTTAAAACCACCTAATTAGAATATGTGATATAATCTAAGTATTAGAGTTCCAAAAAAATCATAACTATTATGATCTCTCCTAAATCCCATTACCACAAAGTATTAATCTCATACATTATGCAGAAACTAGTCTCTATTCTTTCCTCAAGGAATAATACAAACATCTATATGTTTCTCTCTTTTTAACTAAAAAGGAGAAGCAATAAGAGTTCCTATTAAATAGGCATAAAAGGTTATTATTCACAACAAATAATTTGTTGTGTGAAACAAATATTAGTTGATATGGAATTTTTTCATGTACAAAATAGGTGTGCAAATAGTTGGCACATATAAACTAATTAACTGACTCTTAATTAAGATTAACTCCATAAGTGGTTTTTAATGCTCACTCCTACACCCTCCCTTAATCATAAAATAGGGAGTAATAAAAGATAAATAAAATAGATTGAATCGGTACTGATAACAAATCTTGATCAGGTACCCATGTATAAATCACAGTGAAATACAAAATGTCCCTATGGTAATGAATCCATCTTAATGGATTACATAGATGATGAATTTTTGTAACCACAAAGTCAAATAAAAATTGGTACTTGGTACAAGGCTAACTCTATAAAAATAAAGATCTCAAAACACTAATAAAAAGAGTCACCAAGGATGAAATGTATCATTTCAAGGTACCCAAAAAATAATAACAATAGATAAAGCCAAAAGCAAATAAAAATATGCTATAAGGTGTCCCAAGAAATTAAATGACTCAATACTCAAACATAATGTTGAAGAGGTGCACTAGATATAACAAAGGCCATCAAATGCAAATGCACTCAATGGACTTAAAAGTCTCAATAGAACTCAAATCTATATGAGTGATCTAGATCCACTACTCAATCACAAAAAACAATTGACACTAGAATTCACCAAAATATCTCTTACAAAAAGAGAATATCATAGGTGTTGATAGTGCAAAAATAAATTCACCAATTGAATTTGATCTACTACTAGAAGATGTGGTGTAACAAGGGTTAGCAAGAAATATGACAACCAAATAAGCAAGATCTATATCATACCCCCCCACCCCCACCCCATATTACTTACTGAGTGAAGTGATGAAAAAGGGTCTATATGAGTGGACTAAATCCATTACTTGAACACTAACATGCTGGCATTTTATTCACCAAAATAGTTACTATTTAAAAGGAGATCAAGTTCCATAACAAATTTGAAGGAGACTGTCAACTATCAAAAAAGTGCCAAAGATATAGAACAAATATCTCTCAATAAAATGACCCTAGTGGTGATGGGATAGTCAACAATTAAAGAGTAAATTATCAACATGGAGCATACAAACATGAATAAAAAACACCATGACTCTCAGTGTGACCACAAATAAAGATCTCATCTAACAAAAAATGCCAGATAATGCATAAAACTTAGAATGCTATTAATCTGTAGAATATGCCATCAAGAACAAGAGTGTTACTCCTAAAAAAAGAGAGCAGTGTGAAACACAAAACCATACACAAGAATTTAGGACATCGAGCTCTATCAAAAATGCATTTATGATTAAAAAAGTGGCACAAAAAATAATGCACACTCAAAAAATGAGATGTTAAACCCTATCAATAATGCGTCCATGAATGCAAAGTGTGATGACAAGGAAAATAATGTGGGCCAAGAGGTCATAAGTAAAATAAAAATTACCTCTAAAAAAATTAAGGCAAGGACAAGCAAGAACAAGTTTATTTTATCGATGAGGGGACCTAACCTCCTGTCATATTGGACCTCACCCTCCATCTTCAGCAATGAAGAGAAGGATAAAATATGAGTGACTAAACAATTAAAATCTCCTTTACAATATTGTTTTTAATAAAAGACATTAAAAAAAACTCTCCCACTCTAAAAAAAGTTTCCCCGTCTATAATAAATTCACCACTTTGAAATGACTTTACAAATAAGTTCTCCCCAAGGTAATATTAAAAAACTTTCACCTTAAAAAAAACCTGTGCTTAAAAAATAAACCTCCCACAATATAAAATTCCCCTTTTGAAAGGTTAAGATCTCATTGAAGAGGAAGGGGCTCAAATCCATGACTACCTTTATATAAATTTTTAATAAAATGTTTACTAGCTATTAGAGCTATGCAAAAACCACAAGCATCATAATGTACACCATTATATTTAAAGTTGTAATGAAGCACCTTTTTGAATTGAAAATAATGAAAAGATTTAGATTTTAGGGTTTACGACTTCACCTTTATCTCCTCACCATAGATCAAAAAAACTAATAATAATCTATGCCAAATGGAGTGGTTGAGCATAGTACACAAAGGATTAAAACTATAAAAATCTAAGGTCAAAGGTAAAAGACAAGGCTGTGGTAAGGAGATTAGGGTTGATATATAATGGCTAGCTAATTAGGTTGAATAGTGAGCTTCTCACATAGAAAAAATGGTTTTGAATGGTAAGTCTCAACTACTAGACAATATGATAGCATTACACAAGCACTTCCAATCACTTCTAGTTAGATCTAAACAAATGGAGAGATGACACCAAAGCTAAATCTAGTATTGATGTCAATGCCTATTCAATTTATAGTGAGCACCAAATGAATAGTGGTGATAGAGGTGAATGTTAAAGCTCATGCTTAGGTAAAAAAATACAACCTTTACAAATAGTAGACTGAATAAAAATAACTAACACCTCTTAAATGAGGGCTAAAAAGGAAGATATTTTTGGAAGAATCGATCAAATAAAACATAATTAAATTGTAAAATCCTTTAGAGATATCAAGAGGTGGAAATGGTTATGCAATATAGTGGTGAGGGATGTCATGGAAAAGATGTTCCACCATGGAAATGGATCCTCCTCATAAATTTTAGTTACTGAGTGATCATCACCTTCCTAAAAATTTGATTGTTGGAGATAAGAGTTAAAAAAAACTCATAACCGGTAGGATCTATCCTATAAAACATTACCATAGAGTATTCATCTCATATATTATACACCAACCAGTCTCTATTATTAACTCAAGGAATAATACAAACATCCATATGCTTCTCTCTCTCTCCACCTAATAAGGAAAAGCAATAGGAGTACCTATTAAATAGGCATAAAAGGTTGTTATACATAATAAATAATTTGTTGTGTGAAATAAATATTAGTTGATATGGAATATTTGCATGTATAAAATATTTGTGTAGATATTTGACACATAAAAACTAGTTAATTGACTCCTAATTAATCCTAACTCCATGAGTGATTTTTAATGCTCACTCCAAAACTAAGCATGTAAATAATTGAAAATGAAAGTGTGAGCTAATTACTGGCATGTACTTGTTAATTTCCAATTTAAGAATGGTATAGAATCAGTTTAGATGATACTATATGCAAACATTATAGAATAGAGTCGATAGGGTCACTATTTTTATATAAAAGTAAGAGTCCTTAAGAACTAATTTGATTACATTAACTTATACACTTAAACAAAATACATAATACATAACTAGGTCAACCAAGTTGACCTAGTTTGTTTTAGAATTGTAGCTTCGAATACTTCAAACTTGTGAGAAATAGAAATATAATAAAGAACTCAATGGAAAGAGAGAGAAAGAAATGAACCTTAGTGTGTTAGAAGATGTTGAGGACTACAATTTTTTTTTTTAAAGTGGCTTGAATTTTGCTTTCAAGTTATACCAACTATGTCAATTGAGTTGACCTATTTCTATGAAAATACTATTTGTTGAAGCTTATTAAGATGACTGAGTTGACCTAGGTAACTTGGTTTATTATTTGGATGTTTACTAGAATACAAAGTCAACTTGCATGACTTAGTTTTTGATTCTAGATACGATTTGAAAGACTAAGTCAACCTATTTGACATAGTATATTATCTGCAACTAAATAATATTACTATATCAACTTGCTAGATCTAGTAACCTTTATCTGATCAAGACTTATATAGAAAGAATAATTTCATTTTGATGAGACTGTGTGTTAAACCT
Organism: Torreya grandis; assembly: GCA_037957365.1. Classification (NCBI taxonomy): domain Eukaryota; kingdom Viridiplantae; phylum Streptophyta; class Pinopsida; order Cupressales; family Taxaceae; genus Torreya; species Torreya grandis. The sequence continues at coordinate 116,428 of JARHVA010008811.1, forward strand.
GTGTACAGAAGTTAGAATCATATTGGCTTGGTCAACCTATTATCACATATATTAAAAACTAATAAAATAATATAAATAAAAAGTGTGAAATAAAAATTATAAATGTTAGATTCACATCAGGTTCACCATAGTGTATGTAATGAGAAATTCAACAAATCTATAAATCAATTCTAGCTAGGAGAAGATAGATCCTACTTACACTTCCAATTGGGGATACATTAGATAATCAAGGTCATGACTAATATGGATATGCTAGACCTAATCAAGTGATATCTTACCATAATAATATCACTAAGGAGGGTTTCAAAGCCTCCAATCAATAAAAACTATGTAATAACCCTAAGTCATATGTTTTCATATTCACTATACTAATAACAAGTAAAGCAGAAATCTAATCTAGTGCTAACCAAAACTTATGGCACAAAATGGGGCTTAGTAAACATAAATTAAAAATGCATAATATAATCCTAATTAAACTATGTATAGGTAAAACCCTAATGTATGGAGAGAAATAATATTATTAAAAATCTATTAATTAATTTACTTTTATCTACTAAAGAGAGGAGCAAAGTTAGATATAATTACCTAGAAGATAAACCCATCAAGACTCAATCTCTCCCTTGGCCAAAGGTGATTTGAAAGATGTTATTATAGTTTTCTAGATTACTAAGAAAGGCTAAAGTATCCAAAACTTCTCTACATGACTAGATTCTTTTCTAACTAGAAATCCTAAGCTAGGACTCCTCAATTAGAATGGTGGAAGATCAGATTATGAAGAAGTGTAAATAAATAATAGTTCTTGTTTAATTTTTAAGAATATCAAAATGGATGTGTTTATATAGGTATATCTAACCCTAAACCCTTCTAAAAATTTTATCCGATAAGGTTGACTCAATTGACCTAGTATCGTAATTGATAAAAACTAATCAGGTCACAAACTAGGTTGGCCAGGGGTGGAACCAGACCCTTAATATTTTTTATAAATAATAATACAAGGTTGACACAACTGGTATAGTCATATAAACTATCAAATAAGTTTTTAGGCTAGGTAAAGGGCTAATGAAGGTGGAAAATGACTAGAGGCATGTGTAAAATAGGAAGAAAAACCTAGGAGAATGTGTTTAGGAGCTCATTAGATTGGTAACAAGTGGTAATAAGGGATAACAATCCTACTAAGTACTAATGGTCTACCAACTTCTTTCCTAGTGTACTCATTAGCGTGTGCACTCATAGAGATTTAGACTCAATGTTCTTATAAGATAGAAAGCATTAGTAATTGATAAAGTTTGAAAATACTATGTTTATACAAAATTCATGAGAGTTTATTATTGTCTATAGGATAATACCCAAAATAGGGATTCCTCAACACAATCTTGAGCAATAATTTCTGATGTGTAGACAAAATTAAGACATTTAGTGATTCTTATCTATAATGGGAAATATTTTAGCTCTATAACTCAATCCTAGCTCAAAGGAGATAAATCCTACATACACTTATGATTAGGGATACATTAGATAATATAGGTCATGACCAATATGGATCCACTAGACCTATTCAATGGATCTCTTACCACAAATAATATCACTAGGGAGGGTTCCAAAACCACTAGTCAAGTAAAAATACACATTAACCCTAAGTAGGTCCTATGTTTTCATATTCACTAAACTAATAATAAGTAAATTAAAAGTCTAATCTAGTGCTCACCACAGCTTGTGGAACAATGTGGGGATAATAAACACTAAAATTAAACATGCATATAAGTCATATACTCATGTCAATATTTACATAATCCTAATGCATATAAGAGAAGTGAAAATACATATCTATCTACTCTTATAAATGAATTAAAAAATTAAGAATACTTACCATTGAAGATGAACCTATTGAGCCTCAATATCTCCCTTAGCCAATGTTCTTTGCAATATTTTTTTATGGTATGTAAGGATGACAAGGATAAATCAGCTCTAGGATACACAACCTATCAATGCATCCAAAAGACTTATCCACAAGACAAGATTCATATCTCCAAAAAAAGTATGAAACCCCAAGGTTGATTCTCAAGTAGAATGGTGAATATAGATCCATAATATATATTACTTCTTCTCTTCTCTTAGAAATGGTGAAATTAATGTGTTTATATAAGCATATCTAACCCTAAACCCTTCTAAAAGTTTAAGCGAATAATCTTGACCTATTCAACCTAGTATTGTAACTAAAAAAAATAAACTAGGTCATGGATTAGGTTGGCCAGGGGCCAACCTAGTCCCTAATATTATTTCTCAATAAGAATATAAGGTTGATGTAGCCAAAAACATAATTTAGACTATCAAAAAGGGGTTTAGGTTAAGGAAGGGGCTAATGAAGGTTGTAAAAGACTAGAGGAGGATAAAAAATAGGAGGAAAATCTTAGGAAAATGGTTTTAGGAGACATGTGTCTACATATAAAGTAGAAAAAGGGACATCAATCCTATGAAGCACCAATGGTTTTCCCACCCCTTTCTTGGTGCACCCATTAAGGTATGAACTTCGAGAAATTGAAAATCAATAGGTTCTTACATGATAAAAAACATAAATAATTGTTTAAGTTTGAAAATATTATGTTTATACATATGCCCCACTTGAAGCTCATCACATTTCACAGAGGTAAAACATAAGATGGTGCTTAAGGAAAAGAACATAGCAACATAAAATGCTAAAGCTGAATAAAGTACACAAAGGAAAAAATAAGATAAGTGAAAGGACAAATTTGAAAAACACATACCTTTACATATATTAGTGTTATAGATCATGTGGCAACCCTATGCATACATTGATACTATTTGGCATAGTTTGGTGACCTTGGCACCTAGGCTGGCTCGAGTGTAGGTCATGAGTCTAATGGGTAGAGTTGTATCTAGTAGCACACTTGCTAGGATATTTTCAACTCTTCTATCTAGTGGATACTTTAATATTTATTAAGTTTTAGGTATGACATTTGAGAAAGATGATGGGGAGATGAGGAGGATCACTATTCAAGAGATTTGAGATTATACCATGACATGTGAGAATATGGACTGATTGAGCATGAAAACTGATAGCCAAAGGAAGAGAGAGCATGGATGTGGATATAGGGGTATAAAAGGTACTATAGTAGGCATCATACTAAGAGGAGTAGTGACCACATCAAGCACACCATCGATGGAGATGCCATCAATAGGATCAAGCATAAAGGGTGGTTATAGAGGATGACTCAATAGTCAACCTAGGGAAGAGCTAGTCAATAGAGGCACAACTAAAAAGAGGCCTAAGGAATATATGGGTGGTGACTCTAGGATTTGGTTTGATATGGAAGCATTCTATAAATGAGTTTTTTGAGGGACAAGCTAATGGAAAGACTGTGCTTAGTGGATGAGAAGATGGAGAGATGGTGGTTAGTAACACCAGGATGGGTGAGAAATGTAATTTTTAGGCTTTGAGATAAAATACTAGTTATATATGATTGTAGATAGATAGACTTTGAGATGTATGATCTGACATCTATATAGGTATTAGTTTTTTAGACCCTATGATATAGGAGATCAGATGGGGATCCTTAGTCATGGAAGTGCATCATAACATTTTAGATATAGTGCTTGCATAATCTAACCCCACCATACTGGATGATCTTATGGTACCATCTACCCCAGCTTAGATGGGCTAGTTTAGACTAGTAGGGGATTTTTAAAAGCATATATATATATATATATATATATATATATACATGTGAGGATGGATTTCAACCACTAGAAGGGGTGGGAGGAGGAGAGGCATAGGCCTAGTAGTCCCTAGCTCAAGAGAGATCTACACACATGACTACCATGATCTAGTTGGGATAGGTACACTCCCAGGTGGCCAACCTATAGGGATAAGTATTAGTGTTGAGATATTAGACTACCTCATTATAGCATACTATGAAGAGGATATAGTCTGAGGCATCTAGCATGGCTATGCCATGAGATCGCCAAGATAGAGCCTAGCCATAAATTTGGAGAAATGTATTTTTTATTTTGTTGAAAACACATGATATATAAAGATATATTATTTTTATAGTTAGATTTTGATCTCATGAGTTATATTTTGGTTGTGGTTGTGGATGCATGGATATATTTCTTTCTAGCACATGTATTTTGATTTTGTTATATATGCTGTAGGAAATATATGTGGGTTGTTTTTTATAGAATTATGTAGAGTATACATGCATGGTTAAAAATAAACATGCAAAAAGGACTTGGAAAAATATAAGTAATTATAAACAATTGCGTGACACACTATTTCATAATAGAAAATGTGTAATAACAAAATATGACTAAGTATAATAAACTAAAAACTAGTAAAAAGGTGAAAGACCAATGGTAGAAAAACAAATAAATTAAGTCAATCAGTCATACCAAATCACATTAGGAGGTATAAAAGAGAAACAAAATTAGAAAAATGGTCTTAAAGTAATCACACTAATTTAAGATGGGAAGTATGAAAAACTTCAGAAAAATGGTTGGATTCTTACATGCAATCAGGAAATTAGAATATAAAAGGAAAAAATTAAAGGAGTAAGCATAAAACATAATAAATCAAGATTAAAATCATGTCAATGATGTGTAACTCATAATCAATCACATCTTATCTCAAATTTGACACATGTAATTTCATTGTGACTTGGGTATTGGAAAATTTTGTGAGGAAGGTTAGGTCCTATCCATGGTCTTACACTACAACTCACAAAGGGAACACCAATGAGATGGAAACAAAGGGTAAAATACGGTAAAATGGGATGTTTAGAGTGATACTATGAAAATTTGGTAATTTATGAGGAAGGCATGGTCATATCCAAGGTCTTACATTAAAAATCACAAATGGAATCCTTAGGTGTAATGATCAATGAACAAAACAATATTTCTCAAGGGGAAATATTAGGATTATAGGGAATGAAAGAGGGAGCATAAGAATCATAGGGTAGGCATCTTTATGATAAGACCTTAAGATACATGAGGCACACTAAATACATAAAAAGACACTAAGTGATTACTAATCATCAATATACAAAGGATACCTACTCACTATAGGCACAAAGCTATGTAGGCAAATAAGTGTGGTACTAAGATCAACTCATGTTGTTTATTTTGAACAATAAAATTAAAATGGACCTACCTTACCACAATGTATTCTCCATTCTTCAGTACCCCTTACAAATTCTTTGGTCTACAATGAAGATTGGGTACTTGCATGAGAAAGTAGGTATCACTAAAAGAGTTTTTTATTCTCATTTTTTAATATTCTATCCTACCACATCTTAATAGAACTTGAATCTATCATGAGGCCAACTATGGCATTTGATATTTGATTTAAAAAGGATATGTTCTTAGAGGAATGCATTTTATTATGATTTGAATTTTCAAATTTTTTAAATGATGTCTTTTTAGATCATTGCCTTTTGTTAAATGATTTGGATTTTAAATTTTTATGGATTTTAAGATTCCTCCTCCATAATTTATTGAAATGACCAATAATTAGAGATAAAGTGATACACATGAATGAGATTTAGGCTCAGGCTAAATGAAAATAAGTATCCAAAGACATGATTGGCTAGAAAACTTAGGCTAAACTATAAACCAACATGTTATCTCAAGTCTCAACCATGTGTATGCTTAGTTTGCAAAAGAAAATAATGGGAATAAATGGAGATACAAAGTGGACCAGTAAAAGGAGATTATAATTAAATGGATTATTTTCTAACTGATCATATGGTAAATATAGAATGACTAAAAGGAGTGGGGTTTATACAACCAAGTCATAATAATAATTATCTGTGTTGATATAGATAAGATAGTAAACAATCATGAACGAAAAAAAGATAACCATAGAAAAAAAAGAAGTATGTAATAAAAAAATAATCCATAAGATAACATAAGGAATAAAAATGACATCAAAAGTAACATGTAATGTGAAACAAATCATCATGTAAGATAGATAAGAATGTGACATAATGTCAAATTATATAAAATAGATAAATGTAAAGTTGGAGCACATGGCCAATCCAAATAAAGAAAGAAATGAAATAACACAATGATTATGTTTATAAATATTGATATATTTATCCACACACATTATCCATAACATATGATAAGTCTCTATGAAATTGAACTCAGATTGCAGCCAAAGTCTCATCAATATTCAAATATATTTGATTAAATACTTCGCATCAAATATCCTTGATGTAAAATGTAGGAATTCCTGAAAGATATTGATGATGAGGGATATCATGAAGGGGATGCTTAGGATAAGGAATGGGAATATAATATATTGGAGATGGAGTCACCAATGGGAAATGGGCCATAGTTGAAGGAGTCATCAGTGGAGAATGGGCCACAATTGAAGGAGGATCCATAGGTGAAGGAATCATAGGTGGAGAAAGGACCATAGGTGGATGAGCTATGAGGAAAGAAGGGGGATCCTTATTGCAAGGGTGACATGTGGGAGGAAGGGTAGTAGGTAGAGGAATGGTCATGAGGTGATCTTTAAGATGCCGATGAAGGATACATAAATGATTAGCATAATGAGTACCACATTGGTACCAAAGACAATATACCTCTCTATATTTGGGAAGATATTTATGTAATACTTTCATGGGAGGTATGGTCTTGTCTCTGGGTTAAGGAGTGGTGGACATAAGGTGTCTATATATTACTATAGCTTATGATAATACATCAATGAATGATTATCTATACTATGGAAGTAATAAATATTATTATTAGTAGAATTTATAGGTGTACTAATCAAGGGAGTAGAGATGGAAGCCAAGGAAGGCTGGTGCAAGGAATAGTCTCTAGTCTAATGACTAACAAATTTATGAATATCATAATAGGGTTTATTGGACCATTTGGTAGGCAAAGGATCAAACTATGGTAAAGGGAGAAAATTTTCACCAAGGAAAGTTGGGGATAGTAGGCAAAGCTTGAATGAAGGAGAAATAGGATCAGAAATAGGAAGAGACTCAACTAGAGAGGGAGTGGGAATAAGATCTAAACTAGGCTTAGTTGAAGGAGGGGCAATAGGCACATAATGTAGAAGGTAGAGTGATAAGTCTTAGTTAAGACAATTGTTATATCATTAGTAGGTGGTTTATGAGAACATGGTTATAGAGAAGGTGGAATTTGGAAATGAGATGAGGTGAGAGATCCAAGGTTTTAATTTTGACATTAATCTCATTAGGTTCATCATCATCTGAGTCTAAGAGGTTAGGTAGGATATTCTTGATGAGTTCAAGGTGACAATTGTAACCCTATGTGGAGTTGATAGGAAAGTTAAAATATTGATATTCATGAAATGGAATGATCAAAAAGGGTTAAAGGGTGGGAATCTTGAATATACCATGGTCTTGGAATTGTTCAAAATTCCAAGGATTAGTGTCACCTTGAATCCTAGAGATTTCTATATTATGAGGCATTTTGACACATTAGCAAGTGAAAGAGGTAACTTATCTCGTGTGATGAGCCCATATCCTACCAATTAAAATTTTATAGGATAGAGGAAATTTTAAGATCATCACCTTCACTCGAATGGTGATAGATGGGATGGTGATAGGGAACCACACACATCCTAAGGGAGGCATTTGCCTTTGATCATATCCTTAACATGTGTTACATGTGAACTTAATATTAAATTAAAAATACCCAAGGGTTTTAATAAAATATAGAGAGGTGAAACAAGTGCCTAAACCCTTATCAATCAAATCACACTAAACTTGGATATCACCAATTTGGACATTCAGAAAAAGGGGAGGATCATCCACATGAAGTAAAATATCATTGGAGATCATAGAATAAATAGGGAATTTGAGGGAAAGAGACATGTCCATTGTTTCATCAATGTGTATGGACATCTCTTCACACTATTGTTAAATGTTATCTTTTGATTCAGATAATGTGGCATCACATCCTACTAGGGGAAGATGAGGGATGTTAATTTATAATAAGAGTTACATAAGATGCTTTTAGTGATGCAGAGAAGTCTGCATGAGTTTGAGAAATGGGATTTGAGATGGGAGATTAGTGAGTTTTATGATAGGATTCTATTCATTATAAACCATAAAATTATTAATGGAAAGAGGTGCATAGTGTTGAATGAGGTCCTCGAAAGAAACAACTGAAGTGCATGTGAATTTATGTTGATAAGATGTGGGAGGTTTAATTATAGGATAAGTTTGTTGATTGGATTGAGAAGATGGGGTAGTTGATGTAGTTTTGGTGTGATATAAATTGGAAAAGGTGTTAATAGAAGTTTGAGTATCATTGGTGATGGGAAAATAAGTTAGAGTAGTGGTAGGAATGGTATGAGAAATTTTATCCAAGAGAGGTGTTGGAATTGGTTCATCAAAAGATATAAGGTTTTCTTACCCCAACTCTATTAAATGAGTTAGGGAAGAATCTTGTATAACATAAAAATTTAGGACACTTGAGGATTGTGGATTGGATGAGGATCATTGAAGGCAACTACCCTTCACATATTAGTCATATTGAGCACATTATCTTTTGGATTTGGGTCAAGAATACCATCAACATTATTGGTAGAAAGAGTAGTCTTATCTTGATTATCTTGGTGATTTGGAAGAGGATCTTTGTAGATGGTCAAATGAGCATTAGCCTAGTTTAAAGGTTGAGATTTAGTTTGTATTTCATTGGATTTGATGGTAATGTCATAGGCTTGTTTACATTTATGAATGATATAATCATGGTCAAAATTGGGATCAAGGAAGAAATCCATATCTAAATTACAATGTTGCCTTTAAGTATAATGAGAATGACCCCAACTAGCATGAAACCAACAAAATTTATTGGGATCATACCAGGGTTTCATGGGATGATTTGGATCAAAATCTCATGGAAGAGGCCTTGGTAGATGATTTTATAACTCCACTAAGGATAAAGGTTTATGAACAATGATGTTATTTTTTGAAGATAAATAGGGATTAATGATGTGATTTGGAGGTGAAGCATGTCCTAGATCCTGGTTGGGAACAATAGCTTGAATAATATTCATAATAATTGGTAACACCATCATTAGTAGCATGGTGATTCTTATTTTTGATAAACAAGTGAGTACCCAAATAAGGTTAGGATGGCTCAAATATATTCATTAGGAAATATTGGAACTTGATTTGGTCAATGGTCTCTTATAAAGTTCATGGAGAGAGAGTTTAGACCTAATATTGAAACTTGGGATAAAGATCATTGGTAAATAGATGAAATAGGTTATTATCTACCATATTGTGTTCACATTTTTTGGACAAGGTCTTCTAATATTTGATGAAAGATTGTATGGTTTCTATCTCAAATTGCTTACATTTAATAAAATGGTCCAAGTTATTTTTAGGGAGATCACTAGTTTGAAACTCTTGGACTAGAGCCTTGATTAAATATTCCAAACTAGTGATGGAATGAGATTTAATTTGGTTATACGAATCTAAATCATATCTAGAGATAATTTTTGATAATATATTGGTAGTGATAAAAGTATTTAACTTGGCAAAATATTTATATATATTTATAATTCTTTTAAGTGAAGAGTAGGATCAGTGAAACCATTATAAATGATGGTAGGGGTGATACCTCCTATATCAATATAAGTAATTTGAGGTGTAAAAGGATCATTTTGAAGGTGATTGATTGTTTTGTTAATAAGAGAAGGTTCAGGAATAAGATTACCATGGGAATGTTGAAGAGGAGGTGGGGGAGAATTTTTTTATGCATTCCCCATGGAACCTATTGAGGGTGGTTTTGAAGATGAATAAGATGATTTTGAATTTTCATCATTTGGTTGGCATTGTTATCTCAGAAAGCATTCATTTGATTATGAGTTTATAATAGAAGGTGATGGGTTTGAGTGGTGTTATTTGCATTGTGTGAAGAATTAGAATTGGTATTAGTGTCTTGGGTACCACTGTGGGTGTTATTAGTGGCTTGAGAGGAATTGTTAGTAACTAAGGCACTACTAGCATGACTTGATTATTTGGAAAAGGATGTACTAGTAAATGGATGAGAAGAAGTGGCACTAGAGGCATGATTACCCTAGGTAGAATATGATGTACTAATGGAAGAATTGAGAAGAGTGGTTCTTAGAAGAGGACCACTAGATGTAGAACCTACTATGTTAGTAGATATACTAAGCATGGAGTTGGAAGAAATTAAATAGGAAGATGTCATAGTATTAGAAGGGGTCAACAGAAAAGGAAGAGGTTGAGAAGTAAAGAAGATAGTGTCCCCAAATCCATATGAGAATGTGGAGGTAGGTAAATGGGGCTCTTTAGTTTGACCATTTATCATAAGATGGTAAATAGTAGATGGATCATTTCCTTGATGTTAAAGAAACTCATTGATGAAGATAAGAATTTATGGGATATACTCTAATTCAGGTTGATCTTCTAAAGGGAAGAGAGGGTTTCCAATTGAAGAGGAATGAGGAAGGTCCCATATTTGGTAGTGTGAGTGGATACATGCACATTAATTTGATCTAGGGTAGAATCCAAAATCTATTTATGGGAGAACCTATTGGGGTTGGTAAAGTTCATCATATATGTTGAATTCAACTCAATGTTGTCTTCAAATAGTAAGTTCATGGTGAGGGAGAAAGATTAAGATACATGAATATGATGAAAAGGCAAAGAGGTAAGAAGGATATAGAGTCAACTAGGTTGACTATGTTCTATAATCCAAGAGATATATAAGAGTATAGAGTCATACATGTCAACTATATACCATAGATAGGGTATGAAATTGAGCTCGATAAGGATACAGGGTCGACCAGGTCAACATAGTATTGTAATTAAAGAAGAAGATAAGGTTACAAAGTCATACAGGTCAACTCTATACTAAAAATAGGGAGATAAAGTAGGTAGAAATGGATGCATAGTCTTATAGGTTGACTATGTACTATTGATAGGGGAAGACATAATCAGTAACAAACTATATCAGATAAAATGATAGTGTGCTAAAATAAGGAAAATTTTTAATATATTTGAAGAAATAAATGAAATAAAACAAAAAAACAATTTGAACAATGTGAGTGATCCAATTGGGGCACACAACACAAAACCTTAAACTAATGTTGTCAATGGAAGTTTTTTCAATACAACACACAATTATCAAAGAGCAAGTAGTCAACTAAAAAGTAAATGCTAACTAGGTTGTCATCTTGAGTATTATTATATTATTATAAGGTGTTGATTTTAGTGTGATAGGGAAGCTGGCTAAAAATATGGAACTATAAATCAATCTATGGATGGTTTTAGGATGTTTGGGTTGAAAGGAATTTGTGTTGAAAATGGTACTAGCTTGGTATTGGGGCCTACCCACTCACTTCACAATACCATAGTGATAATCATGTTATGTGTTTTCCCAATATATAACATTAACCACATATATATACTTGGTGAGAAAATCAAGTCATCTTTCCCCTTGGTGATGAAATCTAAGTAGATAAGCCTTGGGAAGACAAATTGTTGACTAAATTTGACCTTTAGGTCAAATTGGGCCACCCCTAGGTAAAAACATGACCTTTAGGAATTTTATGGTTCTAATATATATGTGATAATGTTTTTTATATGTTAATTAGTGTCACTTATTATTTTAATACCCTTGGTCATTAGTTATTTTTGTCCTTATATCATTTTTTGGTCATTTTAACATAAAAAGGGTGAATTTAATTACTTGTATAGATTTATTGGGAAGTTTGTAGGTTATAAAATGTGATTTCATATCCCATGTGTCCTTATAAGTATTAAATAATTTACATTACTGAAAAGTGGAAGGTTCGTCAAGAGAAAAGGTAGTTTTCTTGAGAAAGAAGAAGAAAATGGCACATGTATGGCTCAATGGGAAGTGTGCAACATGGGATATGATCATGGTGTGTCTCTTAACCTTTCCAAATATTATTTATATGTTTTTATCTATAATTTCCATTTTTGGATAAAAAACATTCTCCTTTTTTACCATTCTTGGCAAGCAAAAGCAAGTTTTAGTTTTTTACTCAGTACATATAGCTCATGAGGTTTTAGATAAAATGCCTTGGGGAGGTTTTATTAAAATTATATACCTTAATTTAAATATAATTATTTTTAATATTTGTGCTCTGGTCTTCATGAACCATCCTCATGAAGTTGACTATATTTTTTTACTTGCTTATCTGTGTACACTATAAGTTTTGCCTTGATTTGAGAAGATCCATGAAATCCACTTGCTTATATTAGTTTAAAAGGATGATTAATCTACCCTATAATTATTTGCATTCTTATTTTCAAGTTTTAAGTTTATTTGATGGGAAAATCATCTTGGGTTTGTAGACTAGTCTTATGTGGGACCACAAGCCTATTTTTCACCATGTTCAAGATTTCATGCTTTGATAATGTCTCTAGGAGGTTTTGATAATTAAAATATAATTTTTATAATTTTTTTTAATTTCATGTCATCTCAATTTCTCTCTCCAAAGCAATCTCCATGAAAATGCAGTTTTTGAGTGCCATACAGTCATGTGATAGAAAAGTACACTTTTAGGTGCTTTCATGGAGGTTTCTCAACATTGAAAATAAAGTCTAGAGGCTTGTATTGATTTTTAATCATCCTGAGGTTTCATTTCAACACCATTTAGGATAACCCACTTTATTTATAAGGTGAATTCGCTCAACACTTAAACTAATTCATCCTCAATGCTCATATACAGTTCACCATACATCTACAGCCTTTATTGATGACATCATGATATGATGAGAGCTTTAATAGTAGTGTCTAGACTTTTGAAGCATAATTATTTTATTTGGAAGTATTTATAAATACATTTGACCACTAAATTAAATACATGACAATGCATATTGTTCATTCCATGATCACTTCCTAAGCTAAATCTACGTGTACTGTAGAATGACCACCTATAGGTGGTACCACAGAGAGTTAGGGAGCTATTTGGAAGTTTTGAAATGAATGATAAAGTTATAATTAAGGTTAATCACAAAATATTTACCATATAATACCATTCTTGAGTTATCAAGATGGAAAATGGTAATGTAGTACAATTGTAAAGAGGTAATCACTATGTTTAGGAACACAGGCCCTAAATTGAGAAAATAGAGGTTATATAGGTTTTGGAGATAGCATAAGGCCTAGTTTCAAGGACTTTAAATGAAATATAATGATTTAAGATTTTATTCTATATCTATGAAAATGATATTTTAAAATTTCAAGGGAGGATGAGCAATATAGATTGGTTCTTGGAGGTCCCAAAAGTTGCCATTTAGACACTAGAAACAAACAATGAAATCTATGAGGTTTGGTCTAAATGAGACCTTCTTCACTCAAAATTGAAAATTAGGACTTGCCAAAATGTGTGTATGGTTTCAAGTGATTATAGAAGAAATTTTATTATAAATATGTGCCAATAGAGGGTTAAAGGTAGGGTGGTAAATCACATACACACCTACAGTTGTGTTTTAACCCCAAAGCATCCACCTACAACATGCTTAATTTTTGACCCAATCATGAAGTGATTTGTAAGAATGAATATAAAAATTAATTGATGGAAGGTGACTGTTAATGATCTAAAATGATTCCAAAAGATGTTTTCCATATGTTTCAAGGATGAAGGTTGCCTATAGGCCTGTTTACCTTAGAAGGTCAACCATAGTTGACTGTGGTGGGTAGTAAACATGGCAGTAGTAACATTTTCCATGGAAAAAACACAATAGAGAAAAAAATAGATGAAATAAAGTATAAAAAATCCTATTGTACTACATAAGGTTTTAAATATTGTCTCAAACCTAAACTAAGCAACCTACACCTACAGGCTCCTTTGACCCATGCACTGACTATGACTATTCTTCGACAAATAATGAGCATGTATGGTGTCTAAATGATTCTTGAGGTTATATATGGTGAATTTTTTTGACAAAACCAATTTAAAATTATTTTAAAGTCTTAAGGGAGGATCATTACAATGTTTTCAAAACTCTAAAAAGCCTGATGACCTATAGGTCATTATAGAAAAGGATATATAGTTAGCTGGGGTGACTGAGATAGGTAATGGATAAGGAAAATGGATTTAAGACATGATTTAAGGTAAAAAACAAATTTAATGGATAATAGAGACTAGATTATGTTTGATACCATGAATCAAGGTCTAGATAATGCAAAACCATCTATAGGTGGCCTAAATGCACACTTACAACCAATCAACAAGGCTGCACTCAATATTGACTTAATCAAGATTTGTGAGAGGCTTGTGAGGGTTTGGAGTATGAATTTAGGTTAAGTAATTTTAATAAAAAAATAAAAAACCTATTTACACTATCAATATGGATAATAAGTATAGATAAGGCCTTCTAACTGCAAACCACAGTCCTCCTAAAGAATCTAACATAGTCTTGCTTTTTAAGAAGTCTATTTAGTTAATTAAAGGGTTAATAGGTCATATGAACTAGATAATATATAATTTTTTGTATATATAATATAAAAAAAAATTAATAATATCTTAAAACATTCATATTTGTCTAGATAAATAGGGGAGTGCCTTACATTCTGTCTTAGAGAGAGGATACTCCCTTATGAGGTCAAATTGGTAGTTTTGAGGAATGAAGGCAAGGCAATGAATAAAATGACATTTTAAACTTTAAAAAGGTTGAATAATCTATAATAAACTTATAAAAACATGGTAAAATAGGTAATGTATAATTATTTTCAATAGGAATGTCTAAACCTTAGGAGCTACAATCAAGCACACTAGGCAGATTTTGGCCTAGTGCCCAAATGAGGGGTCACTCACACTCCTGGCCCTAACTATGTTTTATACCTTGTTGAAACATTTTTTAGGTACCATAATATATATTTTAAATATATGTGAATGTATTTAATACAATAAAAAGGTCATTTTGGGCTTAAACTTGTAGACATGCATACTTGGCATGACTAGACCTAGTGTTCAAATAGGGGTTTATCATACTTATAGAATGATATAAGAATATGAACTTGTTGTAAGATGTTTTTTGGGTCTTAATATAGGTAAAATATCTTTTTTTATGGTAGAGGAAACCTCAAGAATCTATTTTTGGCCTCAAGAGAACCTCATACCTACAAGAAAGTGAAGGAGAAGCTCGATAAGGTAATTTTAGAAGCTCACATATTTTTTGAGGCTTTTCATGGGAGATATAGGAGTTAAATTATATTTTAAAATATATTTAGATATAAATTTGTGTAATTTTTTGACAACTTGGATGTTATACCTTTATGAATGAACCTTAAGAGTGAAAACTACTCAGAAACCCTCCAAAACCCTTGCAAGGACTAGTCTAGAGAAATGAAGCTATATATGCATTATAATGGCATATTTTGACCATAATAATGATTTAAAATTGTATAGGACTCAATTAGGACCCATCCCATGCTTTTTTTATTGTAAGAACTTGTATAGACATGGTAGAAACATGGTATTTTTAACCATTTTTGTGTTGTGTAGGCTACAAGAAGATTTTGAAGGTGAAATAAAGTTTGGGGGAAATATTTAGAGTTTTTATAACTCCATATTTAAATTTTATTTATTTTAAAAAATCCTAATTATCCAAACCAGGTGTTTCTTTTCAACCAGTCAAAATTGGCCTATTGGATAAGCTAGTGAGAAGTGTGAAAACTATAAGTGAATGCGATTTTAAGGTCTCCCTAATGATTATAAGGCCATGAAGGGTATTTAGAATTTTAAAAAACTCCATAACATATAGTTTCATTGGAAAATTAATACAAATTTGAGGCCATTGGTGTAGGGTGCATGAAGGAAGTGTTTTCTGCACTGTATATGATGATAGCTCCTTTCCAATTGATTCCAAAAGACTAGGCTTACAAAAAATTAATGGATAGGAATGCATAAGATAATTAACCTTATTTAAAATAATTATACCTGGTCATAATTATTTATGAGGTGTTTAAATAGGTTTAATCATAAAGGTAGTTTTTTTAAAGTTAGTGAAGGAGTTTTCATTCCACTTTACAAGAGGTTGATGACATCGATTGATATTTGTACTTATTGGCCTTGAATTGTTCATACCATACCCTCTTAACATAAAAAATTAAATCCTTGTATCAGATTAAAAAGTTTCCTTGTGACCATTTTACTTTTGTATTCTCCTCTCTCTCTCTCTCAAGTTTTAAAAGAACTAGCCATTTTGGCCATTGTATTATATAGTCCACCTGAGTATGGTGAAGCCTTACTCATTTGTATATATTTTGATAAATAATAATAATAATAATAATAATAATAATAATAATAATAATAATAATAATAATAATAATTTTTACCTCCTTCATGACTATTATTAGAGTTCTCATTTGGATTTTTTAATTTTACATAAGTGAAGACAATGGAATTCTTAGCATGTTGTTTCATTCTTTCATCCTATTTATAATTGGAAAGCTTCTTCTTGCAGGGCATGTGAAGTGTTATAAAAAATGTCAAGATTGAGTGAGTTATTATATTCATTAGTTCCCTCATATTTATATTTTATAGTCCTCCTACCTTTTCACGTTCATCTATAACCTCATAATGTAGCATTGATGTGAGAAGATGAAGATTGGAGAAGTGTATGTTTAGTTTGTCCCTTGATTTCAAGTGTAAGATGCATATGGTTGGAATTCATCAATATATTTAGTGTATCAAATCCCTTAGGATAGTTTGTTTTCAATTATCTCTCTCCTTTTTCACCACCAAGTTAAGTGTAGTTGTGATCCAAAGTGGTACATCAAGGGATCTAGCCCTATCTAGAGATTCATCTCATCGTTAGGCTGCCCACAAGCCTAGAGGTGTCTCCATTGTGCCATTTGGATAAGGAGCGCTTTACCATCTCCTCAAAGGTTAAAATTCCAATTGACAACACAAAAATTAATTTCATTTTGAATATTGTGTGATATAGTAGTGTGTGAAAAAAGAGAAAAATAGTGTAACTAAATGGTAATTTGAAAAACTACCTAATTAGACTATGTGAGCTACTCTAAGCATGAAAATAGCTAAAGATGAAAGTGTGAATTAATTAATAGAAAATAGTTGTTAATTAACAAGTTTAGAATAGTTTATATTTAGTTTAAATGACATTATCTACAAATAGTATAGAATAGAGTCAACTAGGTCACTATTATTCTATGGATGCAAGGGTCTTTAAAAATAGAGTCAAACATGTCAACTTAGTATTTTAGATAGAAGATAGGATAAAAAAATAAATCAATTAGGTCAAATTAGTTTGTTGTAGGGTTACAATTTTAAATTCTGCTAACTTTTATAAAATAGAACTAAAATTAAGTACTAAAATGATAGAGAGATAAAGATAGGAACCTTGGTGGGTTGGAAGATGATTATGATTACAAATTTTGTGTTGAAGTTCCTTGAATGTTGCTTTCAAATTTTAAAAACTAAGTCAACTGATTTGACCCAATTATGTAAAACCTTATGTTGAAAAAATATAATATTACCAGGTCAAATTATTTGATCTAGTTTATTGATCTAGATACTGACTAAAAGATTAAGTTGACCTATTTGACCTAGTTTGTTGATCTAGATACTAACTGAGATACTAGTCAACATGTTTGACCTAGTTTGTTATCTAGGATTTAAGAAGAGTATTATGTCAACTTATTCTATCTAATAACCTATATCTAATTAAGACCTATATAGAAAGAACCAAGTCATTTTGATATGATTATGTATTAAACCTATGCATAAAAAATTAGAACTATACTAAATGGTTTCATATAATATCACAAATATAAAAAATAATAAGATGATATAAATGAAAGTGTGAAATAAACCCTTTAAAGGTTAGATTAACATTGGGTTCTCCAAAATGTATGTAATTGAAAATGTAGTAGATTATTAAATCAATCCTAGATTAGAAAAGATAAATCCTACTTACACTTCTAATTGGGAATACATTAGATAAGTGGGGTCATGACCAAGATGGATCTGCTAGACCTAGTTAAGGGATATCTTACCACATATAATATCACTAGGGAGGGTCATAAAGCCTCTAGTAAAGAAAAAATATGAAGTAGCCCTAACTAGGTCGTATGTTTTCATATTCACTAAACTAATAACAAGTAATAAAAAGTCTAATCTAGTGATCACCAAATCTTGTGGCATAAAATGGTGGTAATAAACACTAAAATTAAATATTCATAGAATACATATACTCATGTCAATGTATACAAAATCATAATGCATGAAATATAAGTACAAATACATATCTATCTAATCTTATAAAGGAGGAAAAAAGTTAGGAATACTTACTGTAGAGTGGGTTATGAAAAGGATCAATTCAAACATTAGTCATGAAAACTCACAAAGGAATGCATAAGGATCGATAATCTAAGATAAAATATTCATGTGGGGGTTGTTAATGATAACAAGATACAAATGAAAAAAAGCAATCAACCATTACCTTCCCAAATGAATCCATTACTCAAAGTTGGCTCCAAACATGTTTTCCCCTTGATTTAGCTCTAGTATTTGTCAACAATGGCTTCTTTTCTCCTCCATTGCCTCAAGAAATCTATGCAAAACCTAGGATCATGATTTAAACTATCTATTTTGCCTATAAATGAAGCTAATAAAAATGCAAATAACACAATAATCAAAAACACAAATGATATGTGGAGAGATTTTAACATTATAAGTTTACATAGTTTTAGCTTAAAAATGGTAGTGTGAGGCCTTCTATTTATATATTTTTAAGATTGGTCAAGATCAACCATGACCATCCATATTAATATTGAGATGTGTGGACATGGATTAATCTAATATTTTTAACTAAATCCATAAATATTCTCATCATGATTTGGAAAGAAGGGGCATTAATGAGGCATGGGAGGAATTAAAGAGGCATTAAAGGCCATAATCATGATATTTATTACAATTATGGCTTTTAGATGCCACCCCATAGCTGATGTCATTTAGGTGATCTATATATTTAGAGTATATTTCCAATAAATAAATAATCAATAACTTCCATGGAAAATACACTTAATCTCTTGATTTTAATTAATTAAACTTAAATAAGATTAATCAATATTTGTGCAATTCTTTAGAAATTGGCCCTCAATTAATCAAAATGGTTAGAAAGTCATATTACTGGTTCATAATTTGACTCAATAAGAATTAGAAGGTGATTTTAGATGCATTAGAACCATATTCCCATTTAAGATGTTTCCAACAAAAAATAACAAAGGTACATTATGTGTATGAATGAATTTAGAATAAAAGAGTGATCCAAATCACAAAAAGGTGAAATCATCATTTTGAATCAAATTGAATGGATCAAAGTTAGGTATTAAATAAAATACATTTCATTATTTAGGGATAATTTGGATTAAATAAGAAATTTTAAATGACAATTTTGAACTATTTAACATGTTTTAGTGATTTTGACCTAAATTGGGTATTTGAGTAAGATTGATAATTTCAACACAAATGGTGTTAGTAATTGGATATCAACATTTTACCCCTATTTAAGAAGGTGTAGCAAGCCATTCAGGTGAAGCAATGCCTTTTCAAATAAAATAGTTTTCAAGAATAAATTATAAATAACCCATGATTCCCCCTCAAGAGGACATACTAGGATGACAGAGAAGGATGGACTCTCAAAAAGAGAGAGAAAGTGAAACTAATTCATGGAATAGATCACATCCAAATGATCTCATGATTACACATGTGGTTACCATAAATGATAAAAATATAATTAGAGGTATAATGGGCCCCAAATATGGGGGGGATGGGAAGGATTCAATCCAAAAATGTAAGGGACACACTTTAAATACACCATATGTGAGAGTTCAAGTTGTGCACTTACGACATTGATAATCCTAAGATAAGCTTCACATTAAAGAAATAACATTATGGGAAAAAGTGTGGAGATATTGGAATTAGAGGAAAAGGAGAATGTGGTCTCCAATAATATTATAATAAGAGGTGCCCCAGTAGGGAAGGTATGATCATGATAAGATAGTGGTGGACCAGTAAGGCTAGTTTTGGTCATTGATAAAGAATAAATAATGATTATGCCCATGTAGATATAATTTAGATTTGTAACTTGATTAAAATGTTGTGCCCTAGCATGGTCAAATTGGAAAGAAATATCTCAAGGATATAACCTAAAAAATATATTAAAGTGAGCATGTGCAAACATAGATGCAATGGTGGAATGGCATAGAAAAAGCCACAAAAAACTAGGCATACAAGAATGCACAAAGTGGTGAACGAGATGAAAATAAGAATGAATATGGCTAAGCTAACTATATATGTATAAGAGAAGTGGATGATGCCTATATAGTTCCATGGATGCATGTTCCATCATGAACATCAAGACAATGTAGCTCACCCAAAAGCAGGAGAGAATGGAATGATAAATAATGAAAATTGGCAAAGAATTGATTAGACTCATGATGTATGCAAAGAGATGCATGTCTAAGAATTTAGTTATGTGTTAAAACTATTGATCCTAGTTTATGCATAGTGTTCTTGAGAGTTTTTCATCAGAGCTGTGTTGATGTTTAGACTTGATTCTAGAGCACAAAGTGTTTGCTATTTCAAAATAAATTAAGCATCATAAATATGAATAACTCATGAGGACATGAAATCTAAAATACATGGATACAGTTCAAACATGAATACCTATAACTAAGTATAATGGTAAAAAAATGACCAAAACTAGAGTTACAACCATTTACATTTAAACAAAAAAGTAAAGACAAAGAAAAAAGATAAACATAAATGAACCAAATTTAAAATTAGGATATGAAAAATTAAGATTCAAGTAGGAACAAGAATGTTTAAAAATGAAAGGAAAAAAAATATTAATGACATAGGATCAAGATATAAATAATCAAGATCTATGTGGACCATCAAGATATTCTTGAAAATAAAAGAGCAAAAATCAAACAAGAAAACAAAACACCAACAACAATCAAATAAACACAAAAGAGACAAGAAAAAACATACAGGGAAACACAAAACCAAGATGAGATAAGAAGCACTAAAAAGAGAAATGGAGAATAAATAAATGGAGAGGTGAAAAATCACAAAAAAAAACCTATAAAACATAATAAAACACCAATAAAACTCAAATAGACACACACAAACAAAAACCAAGTTAGTGTAGTTTAAACATAATTGTTCATGCATGTGTAGTAGAGGCATTACTTTCCACTACAATATAATAAAGAGAAAGGACACAATTTTTTTTCCCTAATTAATGAGGAATAATGGTAAAATAAATGGGGGAAGAGAAGAAAAATAAGGTGTTGGCCAAGATGACTCCAGATGTATAAGACAAGTAGATGTTGCCTACATAGTTTCATGAATACATGTTCCAACATGAACTTCAGGCCAAATGTAGTTATCCCAAGAAGTGGGATAGAAGACATGATGATGATCAAGAAAATATGATTAATTTTTTATAACAAAAAGGAAGACTTGATAAATGAGATTGGTATTTCAAAATGGCAAGTTGGTGGGATGAGAGAAAATAATCTTGTAAAACAGAAAGTGCATGGAACAACCTAACTTACTATTAAATGTGGAGTTTGTTTTAATACCCCTAAGGTAAAAATAAAATTATCAAGACAATTTTAACATGAAATATTTACCTTTTACAATGGTGGGATTAATTTTAACCACTTCCTTTTTTTGTGGCACATTTTTGGGAAGTGGGTATGATTTAAAGGTGTTGAGAGAATCGAGGGATTATGTGGTTGAAGCCTCCCTTATTTTGTTCCTTATTTTGTGAGGATATGGTTATACTTATGGATATTATGAATTTTTCAAGGAATTTTGAAAATTATAAACAGGGGAGAGAGGTAGCATATTATTCATTGCATTTTGCATTGATTTTTGACCTCTGCATTCTTTCTATGGTCGGTGTCTTCAATTTTGAGGTGTAGCTTTGCATCTTAAGAATTTTGGTGTGAATTTAGGATGGAGAAAATTATATTTGTGAGAGTTTTATTGTTTAGATTTGTTTTTAATATTGTTTATAATATTATTGAGATCCTCTTGATGAATGTATCCCACATTGGGTGAACCACGTTATATCAAGGTTATATGTGTAGTTTTGCTTAGATCTAAATTTTTTCTTCCATATGTCTCTACTATTGTGATTCTAAAGAATGATTTCCATGTTGAATATTATTTTATAATTAATTAATTTTAATCACTTATTCCTAAAATCTGGTATCAAATCTATCTTAGTGGTTTTACTAAAGTGGTGAATTATAGGGAAAGATATTAGCTTGAGTGGGAGCTATGGCAAATAACAGTAGACCTAGAGTTGAAAAATTCAATGGGTAGAATTTAAGATTTTGGAAGATGTAGATAGAATATTAATTTTTTCAAAATGATCTTCATCTCTTTTTTATGGGTAAAATAATAAAACCTTCAAGTATGAATTAGATAGATTGGAATTTTCTTAATAGGAAAGCACTAGGAGCCATATGGTTGTGCCTTGCATCTTTAGTTGCCTTCAATATTTTAGAGGAGATGACTACATTTGGTTTGATGAAGAAATTAAGGTAGTTATATGAAAAAACCTCTACCTCTAATAAAATATTATTGATCAAAAGGTTATTTAATATGAAAATTTCTAAAAATGGTTCTACAGCTGATCATTTGAATCATTTTAATATGGTTGTGAGTATGCTAACTTTTGTTGGTATTAAATTTGAAGATGAAGTCAAGGATTTATTTAGTTGGTGCTCCTTACCAGATAGTTGGGATAGTTTGGTTATGTCTGCGAGCAATGTCATCCCTGATAAGGGAAGTTTAAAGTTTGAGTATGTTATAGGTGTGATTCTTGGTGAGGAAATGTGAAGGAAGAACACTGAGGAATCATCTTTATGAAATGCTTTGATGATGGAAAATAGAGGGAGACAAAAGGATAGAATCAAAGGAAACCATATAAATTCAAAGGGTTGAGAAGATCTAAATCTAGAACCAAGATGGTGTGTTGGTACGTGTGGGAAAAGTGGACACACAAAGAAGGAATATTGGGAATTTCAAGACAATAAGACCAAACATGTGGAAACCAAGGAGGTAAATATGATAAAAATTAATGTTAGTTAAGATGCTTTAATTCTTTCCTTGGATAATGTTTCTAAATCTTGGGTATTAGATTTAGGGGTTTTTTTCATGCCACCCCACATAGGCATCATTTTATGGATTATGTTCAAGGAGATTTTAGACATGTTTATCTTGGTGATGATGAGCCATGTAGTATAGTAAGAAAAAATTATGTTTAGGTAAAGATGAAAAATGGGAACACATGGCTACTAAAGGATGTCAAACATGTCACACAACTAAGGTGGAATTTAATATCATTAGGGCAATTAGATAGTGAGGAAATTTCAATGATGTTTATAGTAGACTCTTGGAAAATTACCAAGGGTGATCTTATGGTTTCAAGAGTTAAGAAAATTAGTACTTTATATTTGACTAGTAGTGTTGATCATTTTAATTTAGTTGTTATAGATGGAGATGCAACTTTATGGCACTACAGGCTCAGTCATATGAGATAAAAGGGCATGGAGATCTTGAAAGATAAGTTGCCTAGATTGAAATAAGTTGATTTGGACTTCTATGATGATTGTGTTTATGGGAAGTAGAAATAAGTTAATTTCTTGAACATTGGACATACAAATAAGGAGAAAAGAGTGAGTTGGTTCATTCGAATGTATGGGGGCCAACTCAGGTATCTTCTATTGGTTGTTCAAATTATTATGTTACATTTATTGATGATGTAACTAGGAAAGTTTGGGTTTATTGAATTAAGAAGAAATGTGATGTGTTTTAAACATTCAAGAGATGGAAAGCTTTAGTTGAGAATGAAAGAGGTCTCAAGTTGAAATGTCTTAGGTTGAATAATAGAGGTGAGTATTGTAGCAAAGCATTTGATGATTATTGTTCATATAATGGAATTTTTAGGTGAAAGATGGTTCTAAGGACACCACAGGAGAATGGAGTGTCAGAGAAGATGAATAGGAAAATCATGGAGTGTGTTAGGAGCATGAGGTTGCATGCAGGGCTGCCCCTAATGTTTTAGGTATAATTACTTAGCATAGTGGTATATTTGATTAATAGAGGACCTTCAATGATTTTGGATGGAGGCATACCTAATAAATCTTGGTCTAGTAAGAAATTTAATTATTCCTTTCTTATGGTCATTAGATGTGAGGCATTGGTTCATGTTCCCAAGAAGGATAAGACCAAGTTAAAAACTAAGTTTGAAATATGTACCTTTATTGGTTATGGT
Organism: Torreya grandis; assembly: GCA_037957365.1. Lineage (NCBI taxonomy): Eukaryota > Viridiplantae > Streptophyta > Pinopsida > Cupressales > Taxaceae > Torreya > Torreya grandis. Next base: position 140,757 of record JARHVA010008811.1, read on the forward strand.
GAGGATGACTTTGGTTTCCAAGTTTGGAGTCATAGAGACAAGAAAATATTTTGGTTTAGGGATGTTATCTTTAAATAAAATTTAATGTATAAGGATCAGTTGTAGGAACATGAACAAAAAGAATATACAGGGTTGGATGATATTACAAATGGTAAAGTATCCAAGGAGATAGTTTAAGAATCTCCTACACAATAACCCAAAACTCCTATAGTAAGAAGGTATCTTAGGGTAAAACAACCTCCTAAACATTTTTACCCATATTTGAGTTATTTGTTACCTACTAATAGTGGATAACTAGAATGTTTTGAGGAAGTAATGCAGGTGAATGCTAGGAAGAAGTGGGAGCAAGCCATGGAAGAAGAACACAATTCTCTCATGGAGAACTAGATGTGGGATTTGGTAAAGCTACCCAAGGGAAAGAGAGAATTGAAAAATAAGTGGTTATATAAAATCAAAGAATATGGAGGAAGGAAAAGGTACAAGGCTTGGTTAGTGGTCAAGGGGTTTGTACAAAAGAAAGGTATTGATTTTGATGATATTTTTTCTCTTGTTTTTAAAATGACTTCTATTAGAAATGTGTTTAGTATAGTTACAGTAAAGGATTTGTATTTATCATAATTAGATGCAAAGACTACATTCCTTCATGGTGATTTGGAAGAGGAATTATATATGGAACAACCAAAGGGTTATGACGCTGAAGGAAAGGAGAAATTGGTGTGAAAACTAAAAAATAGCTTGTATGACCTTAAACAAGCTGCATGATAATGGTATTAAAAGTTTGATAGTTTTATGTTGGAGTAGGGTTGCTCCAGGTATCATTCTAACCATTACATGTATGTCAAGATATTTTAGGATGGTAATTATATTAGCCTATGCTTGTATGTAGATGACATGTTGGTTGTAGGAAAGAACATGCAACAGAATCAAGTACTCAAGAAGCAACTTGGTGATTCCTTTTCTATGAAGGATTTGGGTGCAGTGAAACAAATCCTTGGTATGAGATAAATTGAGATAAGAAGGAAAAGAAGCTAACATTATCCTAGAAAGAGTACTTGAAGAAATTTTTAGAGAGGTTTAGTATATAGGATGATAAGTTGGTTAGGACTCCTTTGGTAGGTCATTTTTTATTATCGAAGGAACAGTGCCCCAAGATAAAAGAATAAAATCTAAATATGTCCAAGGTACCTTAATCATCAGTATTTGGTAGCCTAATGTATGATATGGTATATACTATGACATATATTTCCCATGTAGTGGTAGTAGTAAGTAGGTACATGAATAATCTAGGTTATGAGCACTGGCAAGTAAAGAAATCGATTCTTTAATATTTACAAGGAACCATGGGTACAATATTATGTTTTGGTGTATTAGACACCACTTTTCATGGTTATGTGGAATCAAATATGGTTGAGGATGTTGATAGTAGGAATAGTATGATAGGTTATGTGTTTGATATCAAGGATACAATGGTTAGTTATATTTCTTAGATATAAAAGGTTATGGCTTTATCAACCACAAAGGCTGAGTATGTTGCTAATATAAAGGCTAGTAAGGAGATGATTTGGTTACAATAGTTACTTAATGATTTGGGTCATAAGTAGGAATGTGGGGGACTACATAGTGATAGTCAAAGTGCTATAAATTTATCCAAGAACTCTACTTTCCACTTGAGGATGAATCAAATATAGTTGTAGTATCATTTCAATAAGATAAATTTGGAGGAAAACATGATAAAGCTAGAGAAGATACATATGAGCTAGAATCTTATGGATATGATGACTAAGGTAGTCACATTAAATAATTTTAGGTTATGTTCAACTTTGGTTGGTCTTTGTGAAGATCATGGAGGAGTGTTAAATTTTGTTCAAGGGGAAATGAACTCCAAGTGGGAGATTGTTAAATATGGAATTTGTTTTAACACACCTAAGGTAAAAATAAAATTATTGGGATAGTTTTAACATGAAATATTTACATTTTACAAGGGTGGGATGAATTTTAACCACTTACATTTTTTGTGTCACATTTTTTGGAAGTGGGTATGATTTAAAAGTGTTGAGAGAATCAAGGGATTATGTGGTTGAAACCTCCATTATTTTGTGCCTTATTTTGTGGGGATATGGTTATCCTTATGGTTATGGTGCATTTTTCAAGGAATTTTGAAAATTATAAATAGGGGAGAGAGGTAACCCATTATTCATTTCAATTTGCATTGAGCTTTGAGATTTTCATTCTTTTTGCAGTTAGTGTGATCAGTTTTGAGGTGTAGCTTTGCATCTCAAGAATTCTGGTGTGAATTCAGGATGGATAAAATTATCTATGTGAGAGGTTTCTTGTTTATATTTTTTCTAATCTTGCTTATAATATTATTGAGATGCTTTTGGTGGATGTAGCCCATATTGGGTGAACCATGTTATATCGGTGTTATGTGTATATTTTTGCTTAGATCTAAATTTTTTCTTCTATATGTATCTAATGTTGTGATTATGAGGAAATCACATATTATTACATAATTAATTAATTTTAATCACTTATTCCTAATACTTACATATCAAAAAAATAGTAGGATAAAATGCTTACAAAATGGCAGAAGCATGACAAGAATGACTAAGATAACATAAAGTTAGTAGGAGAAAATGCTTACAAAATGGTAAGAGTGTGAGGACAAGAATGTACAAAAAGTGTAACATAATATTTTTTTTCTTTTGGAAATAATTTCCTAATGTTTTTGGTATTTTTGGGATAAAATATGTACAAGGGGAAATAAACTAATCAAATATATGCTCATCTAAGAGTAGAAGTTCCAATAAATAGTTAATCCAATTACAACAACAATCATAGATATAAACAATGGACCATAGAATTAACTAAGAATTACAATAATAGATAAAACCAATTGCAACAGAACATGCTCATAAATTGGTGAGAGCAAGGATCCTATAAAAATAACAACAATATTCACCAAAGAGTAGCAAATGTAATATGGAATAGTGTGTAGTGAGAAATTAATCTAAATAACCATGCAACAGGTAGATCCTAAGCTAAGAAGATGTTCTTGTTCACTTGTATATATAAGAAGGAATAAAAAACTATTATGGCTAAACTATTTTTTAGACCTAACATTTAAGGTGTTCATAATGCTAATGAAATATAATCAGGACCATAATCAATCAAGGGAAAAAAGTGTTTTTGGTACAATAATCCCAAGACATAAAAAATAATATGGTACTCAAAGAGAATAGAATAGGGTAGGATAAAATGTGTTTAGAGTACCAATAGTCTAAAATTGTTCACTTTTTAGAGTCGTGAAAGGTGGTTCAGGGTAGTATTAAATGGTAGGATAAAACTACTTTAGCACAAGTTGCCCCTAAGTAAGGGGTATTGTAAACAATAGTTAGCAGTTGTTCATGCATATAACCTATTAAGGTACATGATGTTCATGGGCTATGGAATTTTTGCACATTGTTTTTAGCCAATCAATATGCCCCTGATCCATAGTTTGTCATGATAACAAATGGTCTGAACCAATTAGGTTGAAACTTACCTGTCATTTTACATTCAACATTTTTGTTCTTTTGGTTTTCTTTTAGGACCAAATAACCAATCTAAAACTTATAATGGATAATGTGATAATTGTAGCTTCTTTAAAATCTCTTCTAATAGGCTTGTATGTTTTTTAGGGTAGTTAAACATTTTCCATCAGGAAGTTCTAGTTCTTATAGTCTTAAAACCCTGTAGTCATCATCTTTAATGTACTCTAGTGATACTCACAATGATGGAAGCTCAATCTCGATCAGGATAATAGCTTTAGTTTCATAGATAAAAGAGTGTAGAGTGGCTATTTTTGGATTTTGATGATTGGTTTTATATGCCCAAAAGGCAAGAAAGATTTATAAATGACAATTATGACTAGTGTCATTGATAATTTTTTTTAAATGGCTATAATGGTCTTGTTTTATGCCTTAGATTATCCACTTATTTTCAAGTTATATGGATTATATTTCTTGTGTTTTATCTTAAAATTTTCACAAATAACTTTTACATCTTGGCTTACAAAGGATCTACCATTATCATATATAATGCATGTGGGGATGCCATATTGACAAATGATATGGTATTGGATGAATTTGACAATCTACTTCCTAGTGATAAAAGTGAGATAAATGGCCTCAATCCACTTAGTAAAATATTTGGTAGCATTTAGGATATTCTTAAGGATATCTAAAGATGTTGGGTTTATTTTTTTATGAGATTGAGGCCCCATATTGAGAATGACCATGGTGTTGTGATTAATTATAGTGGTAATAAGGTACATGTATCAAATTTCCATGTTGATGACAAGGAATGAACTTAATTACATTATTATAATCATTAGTCTATATTTATGGCTAATAACATCCTGTTCTAAGGAGTTTCTTTACTAACATTACACCATTGATGTGGACCCTACACATTCCTTCATAAACCTCCCTTAGCGCTTGCTTGGATTCTCCCAAAGATAAAAAATAAAAAAGTGTTTCATCATATCCTTTACAATAAATCATGTCTCTTAAGAGGGTATAACATGATAAATGGTGATGAAATAGTTTTTGTTGACTATTAGATAGGTCAAATAGGAAAACATGATCATGGAAGTAGTTATAAAAGTCTTAAAATTACGGTAATTTAGGTGGGGTATTGAGACCAACAATGGTGTATAATTTTTTTGAATCTAGTATAACATGTGCAAGTTGAAGAAGATTTTTAATTAGAAACTGATACTCTTTGGCACCATTGTCAATATGTATCATGAAACCAATCATTGCCATTGCATTAGCCAATCTATTGTTTGCTCTTAGGATTTGTTCAAACTTTAGATATTTAAAATGACCTTTGAGATTAAAAAACAATTTGATTGTAAGGAAAAATAATTTTATCTCTATTTTGATACTAATTAGTGGTCTGATTGATGATTAAATGGGAACCACCATAGACCTTTAAACTCTAAATATCACACTGTATGGCAAGGTGAAACCCTGAAATCAATGCATCATACTCGGTAATATTATTCATACAATGAAATTATATATGAAATGATTTGGGAATTATATCCCTTTGGGGTTTAATAAAAAATATGCCAACTCTAAATCCATGATATGTAAAGGAGTTTTAAAATATAGCTTTCATTGTTTAGGTTCCTATGATTCTTGTTTTATTGCCATAATAGAATCATTTGGAATTTTGATTTTTATAGGTTGAGCATCTATGATAGGGGCTTCTGCAAGTTGATCATCAATAACATATCCATTGATTGCTTTTTGATTCTAATACTCAATGTCTCATTCACTTAGGAGAATAACCCATTTAGCCATGCATCCTTGAAGAGTTGCTTTGGACAATAGGAATTTGAGAGGGTCCACCTTGGTGATGACAATAGTTTTATTGTTTAGCATATAATGTCATAATTTTTGGGTAGTAAACACCATAGGTAAACATGCCTTCTCAAATAGGTGTATAATTATATTCATATTCCACCATAATGTGGCTAGATAATATACTCCATTATCTTTATCTTGATCATCATGTTAGGCCAAAAGTTCCCCTAGTGCATGCTTTATCACTGATGTGTAAAGAAGTAGTGGTCTTCCAAGTGCTATTGGTATCATGACTGATGGATTGGTCAAATATGTCTTGAGTTTCACAAATGCTAACTGACAATCTTCATCCCATTTAAAAGTTACCCCTTTCTTCAAAAGGTGGGTAAATGGGTGGCACTTATGTGCTAATTAAGAAATGAACCTACATATAGATTGGATCTTTCCTTGTAGGCTTCATAGTTATTTGATATTATTTTGTGGAGGAATATCCATAATGGCCTTGACCTTGGTAGGATTGAGTTCAATCCCTCTTTTTGATATAATGAAACCCAAAAATTTCCTTGATGTGACTCTAAATACACCTTTCTTAGGATTTAAGCAGAATTTATATTCATGAAGCCTCTCAAAAATTCTTCATAAAACATCAAGATGTCCATCTCGTATTATTGATTTTTCTATTATATCATCAACATAGTCCTCAATAATATCATGCATCATGTCATGGAAGATGAGATTCATAGTATGTTGATATGTGACCCCAACATTCTTCAATCAAAATGGCATGAATTGGCAATAGAATTTTCCCTATGGAGTGGTGAACATAGTATTTTTTTTATATTCTTAGGCTATCTTAATCTGATTATATCCAAAAAACCATCCATTAAGGACAACATCTTGTACCTAGTAGTTGAGTTGATAATCATGTCGATGTTGGGTTGAGGAAAATCAACTTTGGGGCATGCTTTGTTGATATCTTTGAAATAAATACAAAAATGTATACTCGAGGTCTTTTTATTCACTAGGATTATGTTTAAGATCTATTCAAAGTAATCTAGTGGCCTAATTAAACCTTCTCCTAGAAACTTTTCTAGTTTTTCTTTAACTAATAAGGTGATATGTGGATGCATATTCTTCAATTTTTTATTGATTGGTTTAACATAAATATGGACAACAAGGTGATGCACAACCAAATCCAGGTCTAATCTTGGCATGTCAGAGTATGCCCATGCAAAGATGTTAATTTAATACCTTAGGAGGGATATAATTTGTTCATGTTTTGCTTCAGTAAGGGAAGCTGTAAGATAAATAATTTTGGTATCCTCATAGGTTCCCAAGTTCACTTTTATCATGTTCTCCATAAGGAGTGTGGATTCATATTCTAGAAATATAAGCAAGGTATGATCGTGATCATCTTCTTCTAAAATATCTTCTTGATGTTCCTTCCAAAGTTTTGGATAGTGTGATGAAATAGAATCCACATCTTAGGTAAAGGCTAATTAGCAAAAAGATCAAGAAACTCAAGAGAAAAACACTCAAACATTTTTTATTATTCTAAAGAGATTCTTGTACTAGCCATATAACATGGGCTAGATGGACCTTCTACATCTTGAGGGGATGAGTAAACTTTCCTACCTAAGAGCACCTAAAATAGGTTTTCACTTGAAGGCTTCTCTTTTTCTTTAATTTTTCCCTGATTGATGAGTGCCTCAAAGAGGTTTTCACATGATTATCTTAATATTTGTTCTTTATTATTACCAATAAGGTTTCCCTACTCTCTAAAGTATGCAAAAGGGTCCAATTAAAAATCAAATACTTTTTTGTGATCATGAATAGGCAATACATCTCTTAGGCCCATGTATTCTGCAAGTGATTCTTCATTTTAAACTCATCAAGGTATATGACCAAATTTTTCTAGTCCTAATCAATGATTTTGGTATGGCAAAGGCATAGGTAACAATGAGGGATTGCTTTTGGAAGGGAAGCTCCAATGGTAAAAATATGATATTCTTCTTTAGGAGGGGAAGAACTAATAGAATGGGTTCTTGCTTCAGGATGAGAAGCTCCAATGGTTATGGTTAAAATGGCATTTGAATCAAATAATATTGTGTCAACATGCTCATCAAAAAGGCTATAATGGGATGCTATGTCACTTTCAAGGGTCTTATTTCTAGTCAATTTGGAAGAATCACTATCAAAAGTTATGAGGTCACCCTTAGGTAGTATAAATCTGAGACCATGATTCAAATTAGGTACTCAAGTTGATAAGGGTTCTAAGATTCCTTACACTCATGGGCCAAGGAATTTTCCTAAATAATCAAGATGATCCATGATCTAATTAGGGATAGGATAATTTATATTCTAAAAGCAATTATCAAGGCCTTCAAAATATAACCAATCACCATTAGTAAAAGCCTTTTAATCTTTCTTTGGCTTGATAGTAGGTACAAAAACCATAGGTGGTTTTTTCTATTTCTTTGGTTACCAAATCATTGTGGGTTCATAAGGATTTTCTAAAGGTTTAGGATTATTGAATGTTTTTGGAGTTTTAGGCATCCTTAAGACTATAAGTGGAAATGCCCATGTCTTTAACAACCTACTCCATAAGAGATGTAAGAAATGGATCAATTAAAGTAGAAGTAAGATCACTAGGGTTGATATAATTGGATGAAGGTGGATGTGAAACTATATTCATGTTCATCTTTTCAATAAATTCAAAACTTGTACAATAGTTATAATCATAGAATTAGGCCTCAAGATGTTTGAAATATTTATAAGGCCATTGATTGATGAGAATAGTAACCTTGATCCCATCATGGGAAAACTTAAGGCACTAATGCAAGTTGGAAGGAATGACCTATAATTCATGGATATAAGGATGACCAAGAATTATGTTATAATTCAATTCAATGTCCAGAATATGAAGCAATGTATGATGTGAAATGGACCCAATAATGATTCACAACCAAATAGTACCAATAGACTCTCTTTTAGCATTATCATAAGCCTTGGTAGTGATTATCTTTGGCTGAATGTCTTTTGTAGTGTAGCCCAATATTTGTACCAAATTAAGAGATATGATGTTTAGCCTTGAACCATTGTCTATAATAACCCTCTTGATCTTATTGTTTTCAATGATTACTTCAACATACAATGGGATATTATGGCTCAGTCCAAGTGTAGACATATATTTTTGATCAAAAATCATTTGACAAAATGAAGATTAATTTCCCACAATGTTGTATAATTATTCAGGGTTTATATCATTTAGAACAGTAGATTTTTTCAAATGGCTATTAAAGATATTTCTATGGATTTCATATGTCTACAAGAGATCCAAGATGGAAATTTGTGTAGGGGTTTTTCTCAATTGGTCTAATAGACTCTAAGGCTTTTCAACATTGGGATGAGATAATTTGGATTTGGTTGGGGTAGTAGTTAGCTTTGGATCCATTGGTGTAATGTTCACATTAGGTTCTATGGAAGATGTAGGAAAAGGGCCCGAAAGTTTAACTCGTGAACATCTAGTTATGACTACAAAACCTAGAGGTGGTGTGGATCAAATATATTTAGAAGATGAAGGCAAAGGGCCTTAGAGGGTGACTCATGAGTGTCTAGTTGCATTACTCCAATTTTGAGTCGACAAGGAGAAATTATAATTAAAATAAGGGTGTTGTCCAAAAATAGTAACTTATGCAAATGGAGTTGCAATAGAATTGTAAAAGCTTGATGTGGTATTACTATAGAGAAAGGGCGTTGACCCTATAATTATGGGTCCTATACTATGAGCATCATGAGATGGTTCATGTGGTTTAACATTAATAGTGGCAATATGGGTTACAAAAATTAATCCCACACTATTTTTATAGTCGTAAGGCATGTTGTTATAACCCACATTATTAGTATGGGTATTGTGATCATGATTATGCTCATGATGATTATGATTTTGACCTTGATTCTACTTCTGATCTAGATTTTGTCCTTAGTTTTAATTATTCCTTGATGGTGGTTGATTATGTCAAGGAAAGGGGTCCTTATAGATTCTCGTATCCTAATTTGTGTCCTAATTAGGGGTTAGTTTCATCTCAACTTTACCACTCTCAATGAGATATTCAATAATAAGTTGCAATTAGATGAAATGATAAGCACCATGACGAACAACATGATGAAATTTTTACCATTCATTCTCTTTGTACCAATCTAGTTTTGGTTGATCTTGAGGGAATGGCCTTGATATTGGCTATACAATCAGGTTAGCTACTATGAGATTTGGGAACACTATTATGATTGGTTTTCCTAATTTGCTAAAAAACCTAGAACTACCATGGTTTTCTCTCCATGGAGGTTATTTCTATAAATTAGGTGGTGGATTAGGGGGATTTAATTGTACATTTGGGGCTGGCAAAGCCTACACCATTTATATGTTCCTTGTTTCAATCACCCTATTTCCAACCATGTCCTTGTTATTGTTAAAGCCTTTAGGCTTATATTGTACAACTATCTAAATAGAATATGGGGTCTAATTTTATTTTTGACCCTATAAAAATATCTTAACAAAGCCGTTGGAAAAAAAATAATTCTCAATGTATACACCCTTGTCTATGATCTCCTTGAATGAGTTAACACAAGATAGATGTAGACTGTGCATGACCTTAAGATGTAAGTTCTGTGCAAATATATCTACTAACTATTTATTTAGAAAATAATGTTGAAAGTGACCGGTTAATTCTTTCCATATCTATAAATATGTAGTGAAGCTTTCTCCATCACATTATTTGGCTTTTCATAAGTTAATAATGGTCAATTAATGTTCTATGTTGTACAAGAAATGATTGATGAACTTTTTAGATAAGTCATTCGAAACCATAATTGATCCTTTGGGTAGCTTAAGTAGCCAATATAAAGCTTGTCTCACTATATTTTGTGGAAATAATCAAATTAATAACACACTACTATAAGAAACTTTTTAGTATAATATGAAAAAATCATGGATATGTTCATGTGGGTCACCCTTTCCTTTGTATTTATCAAATTTGGGTACATGGAAATGACATGGAAAGGGTAATTGGAGAATTCTTAAATCAAATGGATATAGACATATCTCATTAGATTTGTACTTTTTAATCATGTTTCTAGTCTCCAAACATGACATAATCTCCTTCATGAAGTTCCACTCTTACATGTTTGGTACATTTTTTGGGTGGAACATAATGTTGTTTGGGTGGAATGCACCTATATTTCTAATATTATTGGGGTGGAATGTTCCTTTGTTGTTGTGTGAATTTTTGAGGGATGTACATTGTACATTACATGACTTGGTTTTGATTTGATCCTAAAGTCAAGTGAATAGGCCGTTGATTCCTCAGAATCTGTTACCTTAAACTATATGTGCTTTATTGATTTTAGGGAGTCTTTTGTCTATTTACTAATTTTTGAATTGGTTGAGATGAAATATCCAAATTGTCTTGAGGGATTTACTTAATTCAAACCAAATGTTTGTGATTTTAAGTTTGTAAAGTGATAAGAGGCTTTTGGTGGTTAAAGAATGTGTTTTCCATGTCTAAATAAACATTTTGCACAAACTATTGTGTTTTTTATATTCATTTAAGATACCCTAATCAATTTTTGGGTTCTCAATCAATGTTTGTTGTGTAGGTTTGATCACATTTCTTTGTTCCTTAGAGTCATATTTATGGATTTAATTATCAAAAAGAGAGTCGGTTAAGTCTATAATAAATTGATCAACATAGCATTGACTTATTTACTTAATCTTGTTAACAAGATCTTGATCAGTTGGTTTTGACTCTATAAGTATTTATTTACCTTTGTTAGAGGAAAGAAGTATGTTTTATTGTGCAAAATCTTGCTCTTTTTTTGTTGTTCTCATTCTCTAACTAAGGTGTGCAATTGCTCCATAGGAAGATCCGAGGGTAGTATATCACTAGATTATATCAACCTAAGGAGTTATTCATCTTAGTTCTATTGATATTCAATATAATCCCCTTCATATCCTATAGTTATAGGAATGTCCTAAAAGGTAATGGAATTATCTTGTCCATCATAAAAGTGTTAATCCTCATAGTTAGGGATATAAGGGACCCCACTATGAGTGAACCTTTGAGTCATGTCTAGAAAGGTTTGCTCTATACATTTGTCTTAGATTTGGATCAATGTTTTACAAATTTTTTAAACAAGGTATGGATTTTGATCCTTCTTCCAAATGAATGACTAAGGTACCAAAGAGACTATAAAAGGAGGGTGGCTTGGAACCACACACAATTATAATAATGTGTTCATGAAGTTACTCAACCTTGGGTAGGGTTGAAATCATATTAATTGGAAGAGGGTATGATAAATAAAAAAATCTAGAGTGTCACTAATACACTAAAATGTCAAATTTTTGAGATACATCAATATCATAAAATCTAGTTCAACTTAGATGATTTTATACTAAAAAACTACAAAAAATATTTTTATATTAGGAATGAGAAAATGCAAACCAAGAAATACATGATGTGGAAACATGTAATAATTCCTAACTATAAGGCTAAAACTAAATGGGCAACACAATGCTGCTACATGGTAATAGGAATGGTAGTATAAAATGTGTTCTAAGACTTAAATCTTGAGATACATAAGATGAATTGAGTCCACTAAATATGATAATGTGATAATGAGTCTATAAAAAACTCTCAATTCAATTAGGAAATTGAAACCAAATTAAAACAAGTCAAGTGAAAATGGTGAACCCAGTTTAACACATCAACCTTTACAACTTATAAAAGTTAGATTCTAAATTTAAATTATTAATGAGGGATTTAATAAAATTTGGTAAATGATCTAGACTCAAATGGGTAGCATAAATGCACAAAAATTGATGATATGACACAATGTTTAAGATGAAAATTTAAATAAGGAAAAAGATGATTTTCACTTGGACAACGTAATGCCTCCTTATTCAAAAAAATTATGGATAATGGGTTTGGTTTATGACATTTTATTAAAAATAAATTTTTGTCCCAAAATAAGACCAGGTAATCTAAGATAAAGACAAATAAAATAATTAATTATCTTAGGCCCTAAACTAACTAGGTGTGGTAAAATGGGGTTAACTAAACTAGTAAGTTTTTGAATGTTTCTAAATGGATCAGATGCACAAGACTTTCACATCATAATGTAAGAAAAGTAACATGTCAATTGGGTCCACATCATATGGTTTGTTGTAAGAAGGTCTTTCCCTTTATACAACCACTACATCTATCACTTTCTCACTATACTGTGATGTCCAATATGCTCAAACATCCCATGCTTAATCACCAATGATAGGATATGGTTTAACCACTCAAACCACTGTCCCAATAGGGTGATCCCAATTTATATAATACCTTATGGAGAGGGGTTGAAGATGATGATGGGAGATGAAATATTGGGTCAAATCTTCCCTAACAAACTTATGAGAGGTGATGAAATCCTCCTCACAAGCCAAGATGCAATGAAAATAAAAACTAATTAAAAGACCTTTAAGGTTATTTATAGATCACCTAAGCCATATGGGTCTTGGGGAAAGCTGTCATAACATAAATTTTACACCTTTGGACTAATGTAATTTACAATTAATATGGCATTTTTAATCCCACAATTTCCCTATAAGGGATGTATGGAGAGCATACATACATAACTTCCTTTTTACTCAAACAAATTTAAAATAAGAAAACAATAATAAATGACTTGCTTAAAACAAAACTTTGAAGTGAGTTTGGTTCGAAAGTAATAAATTAAAATGTTTGGTGGTCTTCTTTGGCCCCTTAAACTTAAGTTGCAAAAAATTTTAAAGAACAACTAAAAAAACATTCAATATAAACAAGCAATTTTTCCTTAAGCACTAAATGGAAATGTTCCTAATTATTTTTAAGTACCCCCAAAAATGTCAAAAACAATTAATTAAGAATAAATAGATCACTTTCCAGGTAGTTCTAAAAGAAAATGGTCAGCATTTAGTTTAGGTTTGAAGCACTTTTTCAAATGAAACAAGCAAACTTGAAAAGTATGCTCTTGGGTTTGGATAACCTATCGACCTGAAGGTAAAATCATAAAAGATAAACATGCTAAGTGAGGCAATGGTTAGTAAAAATATCAATAAAAATCATAAGGCAAGGATTAGACAAAGAAAACACATAATAATAATAATAATAATAATAATAATAATAATAATAATAATAATAATAATAATAATAATAATAATAATAATAAAGCTATGAAAAATGCAAACAAGTTAGAAGGTTAAAACAAATAAAATCGAACACATAAAATATAAAACCCTCTAGTTAGTATTGTAATCATAACTTCTAAAATATATATCAATTTGTCATGAATGTTTTATAGGTTGTTAATAACTCCAAGTCTCACCTCTATGCAAGAATTCGGATCCAAAAAGTGAATATAAAAAAGTTATTAACTCTGTACTATCATTTTTTACCAAAAAAATAGAAAACAAAACATGATAGTCACTAAAAGAGTCATAGCCTCTAAACTAAAAAACATATTTTAATGAAATTTTGAGAGAATTAGTATCATATCCGTAAGAACAACTTGTCAAAAATTCAAAAAAAAAAAAAAAATGGATTAAAATAAGAGTTATTTTAACAACCATTTTTGTTCAAATATGTGAGGTGTGCAATCATGTCCCATTGAACATGTCAAAATATAGATTGGATTACGAAGATGATCAATTCAAATAATAGTCATGAAAATTCATAAAATAATGCATAATAATTGAAAATATAATCCAAAATAATAATGCAAAGGTTTATAATGATAACAAGATATAAATAAAATAAAGCAATCAACTATTACCTTTCCAAATGGCTCCATTACTCAAACTCAGCTTCAAGCATGTTCTCCCCTTGATCTAGATCTCTAGTATTTTTCCACAATAGATTCTTTGCTCCTCCATTACCTCAAGAACTCTATGAAAAATATAGGCTCATGATATAAAGTATCTATTTTGCCTATCAATGAAGTTAATCCAAATGAAAATAACACAATAATCAAAACACAAATTACTTGAGAGATTTTAACATTATAAGTTTACACAATTTTAACTTAAAAATGGTAGTGTAAGGCCTTCTATTTATAAATTTTTGAGATTGGTCAGGATCAACCATGACCATCCATATCAAGATAAGACGTGTGTCCAAGGATTAATCTAATATTTGTAATTAAATCCATAAATATCATCATCATGATTTGGGAATAAGGGGCATTAATGAGGCATGGGAGGCCATAATCATGATATTTGTTGTAATTATAGATTTTGGATGCCATCCCATATATGATATCATTTAGGTGATGCAAATATTGAGAGTCTATTTATAATAAATAAATAATCAATAACCTCCATGGAAAATCCACTTAAGCTTTTGATTTGAATTAATTAGCCTTAAATAAAATTAATCAATATTTGTGTAATTCTTTAGAAATTGGCCCTCGATTAATCAAAATGGTCAGAAATTCATATTACTGGGTCATAATTTGACGCGAGAAGAATTAGAAGGTGATGTTAGATACATTAGAACCATATTTCCATTTAATATGTTGTCAACAAAAAATAACAAAGGTGCATGATGTGTATTAATAAATTTATAAGAAAAGAGTGATCTAGAGCACAAAAAGGTGAAATTGTCATTTTAACTTGAAATAAATTGATCAAAGTTAGGTATCAAATAAAATTAGGTATCAAATAAAATGCATAACCTCATTTAAGGATACTTTGGCCTAAATTAACACTTTTAAATGACAAGTTTAAATCATTTAACGTGTTCTAGTAATTTTGACCAAAATTGGTTATTTGATTTTAATTAAAGTAAGATTGATAATTTCAACACAAATGGTGTTAGGAAATGGATGTCTACACTTACTTTTGAAGATGAACCAACCAAGCCTCAATATCTCCCTTGGATAAGGTACTTCATAAGAGGTTGTTTTTATATGTAAGGATGATAAGTATAAATTATATATTTGATACACAACCTATCAATTCATCTAAAAGACTTCTCCAAAAGACAAGATTTGTATCTTTAAATAAAGTATTAAACCCTAAGCTTGCTCCTCAAGTAGAATGGTGGATAAGCAGATGCATAATATATATTACTTATTGTCTTCTCTTAGAAATGGATAAATTAATGTGTTTATATAGGTGGATATAACCCTAAATCCTTAAAAAAAAATTAGGCTAATAAGGTTGACCCAGTTGACCTATTATTATAATTAGCAAAAATAAACTAGGTCATAGACTAGGTCAGCCAGGGGTAGACCTAGTCCCTAATAAGCTTTGTTAATAATAATAAAAGGTTGATGTGGATGACTATGTAATGAAAACTATATAAAAGGGGTTTAGGTAATGGAATGGGATAATAAAGGTGGTAAAATATTATAGGAGAGTGAAAAATAAGAGGCAAAGCTTAGTTGCATGGTTTTAAGAGACAAGTGTGTTGATAGCAAGTCATAAAAGGGACAACAATCCTATGAAGAATTAATAGTCTATCCACCCATTTCCCAGTGTACCTTTTAATGCATGCACTCATAGAGATTGATAATCTATGAGTTTATAAAAGATAGAAAGCATCAGTAATTGATAAAGTTTGAAAATATTATGTGTATACAATTCTTATGCCTAATTTATACTATTTGGTAGAAATGAAGCTGAAGTCTAGTTGGAACACAGTTGTGGACAAAATGAGGTGTCTGCATCATGCACCTTATATATGTATCATGATAAAACTATTTATAAAAATAGTACCAATGTATATAATTATGCCAAAAAAGTGTATTTTAATAATATAACTATGTGTTTTGGCCAATTCAAAAATTGTGTAAGTATGGAGAACATGATTCCAAAGCATGCCCCCAATATGTATGGAGAAATATAAAAAATTATATAAGTTATAATTTAGATAAAATTCTTCCAAATCATTCTCCCACTATAATATTTAAATGTCAAATACTATATAAGTGTGGAAAACATGTATATAAAACATTCCCCTACTATATATCTAAAACTATGAATCTGTGGAAGCCATTCTTCTATGACATACCCCCAGTAAATATTCAAGTATAAATGTGTGTGTGGAATACATGACTCTATGACATGTTCCCATTGATATTACCCCTTATTTGAGGTGAGGGAAGAATAGAAACTATTATTTGCCTCACCTTAAAGGGATAAGATAACCATACAACTATGAATGAACCGTGTAGTGTATATGATAACATGTCTAGGTAAATATATCATTTAAGCACATATAATGTGATAAAATTAAGGAATAATATTCATGATAAATATCATATAAACATATATATAGTAAAAATATAATATCATCAAGTAAATCAAGCACACAAAAAGGGGCATGTTTAAATGTTGAAAAATAAAATGGATGTGACATAGTAAAATGTCCATAAAATCACTAATTATATATTCAAATGTACATATAGAGATAAATGACATATGAAATGTCAAATAATTAAAAAAATGTGTGAGGGATACAATCAATGGATCATATTCAAATTCTTGACAAAAATGACAATAGAAAGGTAATACACACTTCATAAATGGGGTTATAAGAAACCAAAATAAACATCTAATATTATCCCATGGATCTAATGTGTTAGCAAAAAATTCAAGTACATAATATATAAAGTACACTAAAAAATATATAAGCATGTACAAAGGCATGTGTAAGTACATATATGACCTCAAAACATGATAATGTAAAGTGACCATAGAATGATATAACTTGGATGTATCATAATCATATATGTGGATGCCTCTAGCATCCTGGTGATGTGATTATATGGAAAGCACAATATCCATAACTGCATAAATCATGTATTTGTGTATATTATTGTATCACACTTAAATAGAAGAGTGACACACATGTATGTAAAAGTAGTTGATATACTATCCATTAACATGTAACTAGCACATAGATGTCAAGAATCCTATAGAATATGCAGGGGCCAAAAATATTTTGTATTTTTGAATGTTTTTATTTTTTTTTAGTATTTTTTAATATGGAAAGAAAAATACTATCATATGATGCCATCAAAAGGGTGATCATAGATATATCTCCACTGTGAACTTATTTTAATAAATTAGTGACACTACTAAGGAGAATGTATAGATTCAATATCTGTCACTGTAGTATATGGTATGCTTTGCATATGTATAATGGGACTTCATGGTCATGAATCAATAATATGAATAATAGGATTAAAGTTTCATGGAACCCATCATTGAGTGCTATATTATTTTTGTGGAATAACAGTAATAGGAATGTGTAGGTGTTCTAAATATCTGAATGTGGTGTATAGTAGATGAGGATTCCATAGAACCCACTATGGATATTTGATGTGATGGTCTCTAAAGTAGTGTCCTCTTAGTAAATGGTGTTGTCTATCTCTTACAATTTTTTTTTGAATTTTCCTTAGGAAGCTTGATAATGAATTATTTGGGTATAAATTTATCTTATTCAAGAGGATGCTCATATGGAAATCCAAAAAATAAAATTACCTATTTGGAATGAATGTATTTAGAACACCCATAAATTGTATAAGGTACCAATCTAAGAATATGTATCCTAGGGTTCCCTAACATATCAAAGGCACCCATGGAAGGTATAAACATAAAGGTTGTAACCACATGTGTGGGACCTACCTATTAAGGTAAGTCAATATCAATAAGAACTTGTTGTGAGGTCCCATAAAATGCTCTAACTAACTTGGTATAGTGGTGTAAATCATGATGAGTATAACCTAAGTGTGTAATTAATATCATGGTATAAACATTTTTGCATTCACCATTATCAATCACAACACTATGTATAAGGTGTTTATCAAGCCATGATTTAATGAATAAATAATGAATATCATAGTCATCATCCTTGATATCATTATCATCTAAGGTAATAGTATGTGTTTGAACAATAGGAGTTTTATGTTGTGTATAATTACCAATAATCCCATCTAATGGGTACCAATAATGTGATGGAGGAGAATGTACATTGTATGCCATTTTCACTTTTGGTTCTTTCTTATAATGGTCTTGCAAAGGATTGTTAAATAATTTTTGTTTATGATGATCATAAGGTTATGAGCTTTAATCCTTTAGAGGATCATCAAATGTAATATTTTGGTCATCGATAAGGTCTTGGATCTTATGATTCAAGGTAAAAAATCTATTTATATAATGCATTGGTCCCTGGTGATAATCATAATAAGAATTCACATCATGTCTTTTGGGTAGAGGCTAACTCATTTCAACCTATATAGGATGAGGGAGAGATAGTCTATGACATTCCACTAGTTAGACTAATGAATTGGCAGACTTGAGTAAACATGTAAATTATCTCCTTGTTACATGTTATCACATAGGATTGCACCCATCTTGATTTTATAGCTTGTTGTGAAAGTTCTTAATGATACAATGGAAAAAACTCCAAAGTCATGGGACCTTGGAAATTTAAGGTTAATATCTAAAGAAGGCCAGCTTCCTTTCACTAAATCTGATGCAAAATGATAAAATATCAGTTTTGTAGAAATCTCACTCTTTAGTGATTTTTTATCCTAAACTAGGGTTTTGATGGGGAGAAAGGTTGAAGAATTGAAATTTGCAAAAAACTAAAAATATGGTGATTGTACCAAATATTTTAGTGGATCTAAATAATTTACTGATAAACATAATAGAGAAGAAAATAGATTGAATTTATTTAAGCATAGACTCATGAAAAATTGGAAATTAGAGGTAGTATTTTAGCTATTTTTCACAAAAAGGAGAAAGATATTTATTCTAAACAATATTATCAAGAGGATAAAATACCATAGATGAATTTTATTGAGATTGAAATAAAGCACAAAACTTTCAAAAATAGTCAAATAGATTGCACACACACAAAGATTCCAAAACACAAGAAAGGAAAATATTCAACTTTATTTCTCTCCAAAGGTTATAGCTTGTAGTAAATACAATCAAAATATAGAAAATATAACTAGCAAAAAAAGATAGATTGGGCCACAGGGTCCACCATTTTTATAAAAAAATATGTCATAGAAGACACATAGTTGCTTAAACTCAAATACCCAATAAAGAATATCAAGCATATCTAAAAAAACCTCATACAAGAGAGTAAATCTCTTCTATTTTTGGTGTTTCTAAAATTTTGGAATGAATAAAACATGGCATGCATGAGATGGGAGTGATCTTGGGTGTAGTATGGCAAGGTGTGGCATGGTTGGAACTAAAGATCTCCATGAAATGCTTCCTTATCTGATAGTGGCTTAAAATAGCTTCCTCATGCAAAAAGAGGCACCCAAAATAGAACTTGACCTTTTTAAATAAAATATAACATTGAAAATTAATTCCAAGTTTCTTCTCATGCAAATGCTAGCATGCAAAACTTTAAGTGAGACTTTTAGAACTTTTTAATTCTTTATATCTTTTTCCAAAAGGAACTGTGTAATTTACACTTCATGATTTTGCACCTTTTTAGCAATTCAAATTAATCAAAATTGAAAGTGTAATTTGCACTTCTACTTTTTTCGACTTTCACATTATCAAAAAATATAAAGCGTAAAAAAATGTCTTTCTCTTTCTCAAAAAGAGTTATAAAAATAAAGTTGTACTTTTAAAATTACAATTGGAAATGTTTAGAAATGAAATTACAAATGATCATAATATTATAAAATATTTAAATGAGAGAAAATTAATTAACGTCCAAAATTTCTTTAGCTTTCTTATAATTCTCAACCTATAACTTCTTTGTATATGCATCAAAGGCTTTGAAAAAATCTTGAATTCACTCCACATCCAACCCATAAGAATAGATGTTGGAGGTTGAAAAATCTACTTAGACATCAAACAATTCTATTCTAAAGGTTCTTATGCCTTGCATTTCATTCCTCATCTAATCAATTGCTTTCTTGTACTTGATGAACATGTGGATGAAACTTAGGGATAAGATTGTGTCCTTTGTAAACTCCTTCTCAACTATTGTTTTGAAATTATTCTAAACATATTCTACCTATAGGATATTATTTGCATCATCTACTAGTTGGCATGACATTAATTTCATCATGCCATCAATCTTGTATAATACATTAATTGCCTTGTCATGATCCTCCTTGGCTCATTCCACAAACTCCATTATTACTCTTATCTAAAATTGAGTAGCCTTGTGTAGTTCCTTGTACTTAGCATTATCCTTTAATATATTCTTGACATCAAGGGTATTCATATCAATTTATTCTATGGCTATTAATTTGGGATAATACAAATTCAAATTTTGAACCTCTCCTTCATAGTAACTAATCTATTATTATAAAATATCTTTACTCTCCATGATGAATCCATAATGTTTCATCATGGCTACAAGAACTATATTACATTTAGTGATTAATTACTTAGACCATTCTTTTATATCCCTTCCCATGTGAGCAACCTATTGTATTGAATAAATTGTAGCTTGATTTGGATTGATTGGTTACACTGCATATGGGTGTTATGATGTTTCATAGGGATTAATGAACTATTTTAGTGCTTCAATCAAATGATCTACCTTTATTTTTAGCTCATCCTTGGTGGCTTTATCATGATAAATTATCTGGAAGAGAAAGTTGATACCTATCTACACATTGTACTTGAGTCCTCTTATTTTTTGACCAAGGTGTATATGATAAACCTAATAATCTTATGTTTTAAGATCCTCTTTTGATTTGTTTGGTGGGGGAACTAAAATTTCAACATATCTCTCTCCCTTATCATTAGTGAATGTCCTTGAGAGAGTCTTAGGAGTTGGTTTTGATTTCTTATTAACTTTTGACATGATGAAGGGTAAAGTGTTAGGATCAATTATTATTTTTTGCTTCTTAATCACTGATTGTTTTAACCAACTAGGGGTAGCCTTCTACTAATCTGACAATATCACCAAATAATTTTCAATTGAATTAGTTGTACCATCTAATATTATGACTAATGGAGACTCTTGGGAAGATGATACCATTAGTTGTTTAGGAGGTGCATGTGAGGATCCACTCTCGTTAGTAGTTTGCAAATCAATATTTGTACCACATGTTTTGGCTATTCCAACCTCTACTGATTGTATAGTTTAAATAGTGGAAATAAGGGGAGGGGAAGCAATAGAATTAGTTATGTCTATTTTAGAAGTGGAGGATGGAATGAACATAGGATTTGTGAATTTGGGAACTAGTGGAAGGGTGGAAGCCAAAGTACTAAATGTGTCAATCCAGTGTGTAGGACCACTTAGGGTTGCTGATGTGAAAATATTAGGTTGGGATGAAGAGGAAATATTACTCATCCCAAGGGTTGAGGTGGCTTATAGAACCATAGTAAATATGACTAATTCCATGACAATGTACTATTAGGTGTTGTTGGGAATTAATGGTGATTAAATGGAAGGAATTATAAATATAATAGAAAGTGGGAGTGGATCAAATAGGGAAGGTGAAGTGGGAGGAAGGGAAAGTGGAGTGGAAACTTGAGCTGCCACTATAGGGGGACCCTAAGTGTCTACTTTATTTATTTTTGTTTATTTCACTTGGATTATTGATGTGGGTGGAATGGTAGGTGAATTGGAGACAAGTGGAGGGGTTGACAATAGAGGTGGAGGAGCTAAAACTTATGGAGCAATGGGGACTTGAGATACTTGAGGAGTAGGGATAACTAGTGGAGGTGTTAAAACCTCTTATACAATATGTGTAGGAGAAGGGGGAGTAGTGGAAATAGGAGTTAAGTCTATGGGATATAAAACTTTGGATCCTTATGTTATTGTTGTTATATATTTAGATAAAATATAAATAGCTTCCTCTACAACTTCTCCCTATCTACTTTATTCCTCTTTTTTTGCATTTATCTTCTTCCTCTTCTTTCCTTTGTTAGGATATTCTAATGATTCACCAGGGCCATCCTCTAAAGGAGTGATACCTCTTAATTTGAACTTTAGAAGCTTCTCCTTTATCCCTATTGTCTCTTTTGTGACTTTCACACCCTTAATTCTTAGATATTTGATTATTTTATTAATAATAGGGGTTGTTCTATCAAATGGAGAGAAGGATTCAAGAACTAATCACCTCACTAGTGGTAGAGGTCTGGCAATGATCTATATGAGATAAATTGGATATAATCTAGAGTTTTCATCCATTGGAGTCATCAAGGGTTAGTGCTAGATCATAGTATTTTATTTATCACAAGGACATCCTAGAATAGTCCTTCATTCTAACCATTTATTCATCATCACAGTCCTCCCAAAAATCCTCATAATATGGCACATTTTCATATGTTTCCAGCTCTATTATAGTAGTGACCTTACCATATGGATCAAAGTAAGGTCTGGACTCCAAAGTCCTTAGTGTTAATTGGCACATCTCTACCTTCATAGTTCTAGCCTTTAAGAGAGATTGACATGTGTAATGGCCAATAGAATTGGGAAACATATCCCTACCTTATGTTTATCTAAAAGGAGTTTATGCATATCCACAAGTTACATAACCAACTCCAATAATGACCATTTATTACTTACATACCAGGGGAGTGTTTAGGAATAACCACTAAATTTGATTACCCTGATGTAGGATTAGGTGGGAAATTGTATGAGTAAGGAACCCCATTTGGTAATCTAATATTTTATTTCTTGAGAGAACATTGTTTTCCCAAAATTTTGATCAAACATGATAATGATGTAAATAAAAGCATCATTAACCCTTCTAAATTGTTGTCTACTAGCCTATAACATGAGATAAGTGTTGTAGTTATAGAATCTGGTTATTTCTTTAGGGACTATATTGAGGCCAAGGAACAATCTTCCTTTAGCCAAGATATATACAATATATGATGTCATAAACAACTTATTTGTTGTTTTCACCTCCATCAACTAGTTGTGGAGGGAATCACTTATTAACTAGGCCCAATGTATCTATTATTTGTGTTCTTTGATGATCCAAATATTCTGGTACATCTAGTCCTAATAACACTTGGCATCAATATTACCAGTGACTCTATGTAGTGGTGTTATAATATCTCCCACCTTCTCTATGAAATCAAATATGTACATAGTCTTGGGCAATCTGGTGGAGGAATGATTAGGAGTCTTGAGTCATTTCTTGTTAATTATATTTTGGCATCCATCCTTTTTCTCTTTATAATATTGAGTTGATATCTATGGAGTTATATTCAAATAAATCTCAAATTCATGAATTACAAACACTATGTTGATGAAGTCAGGGTCAAGATCTAGAACCTTCTCCCCTTTCTCACTAAAGAATTATCTTCTATTAGGGTCATAATGTTGGGTCATTTTGAGGATCATCTTTGGGATTTGAATAGATAGAGGGAAGGATGAAACTTATGGTAAACTAAAGTCATAGATGCTCTAGATCTAGTCACTTTTTAAATCTACACCTATCCTAGCCCAAAAATATCCTAGGTCAATGCAACCTAAATCTATGTATTTTATCTCTACCATATTGGAATCCAAACAAGAATTCACTCTATGTCCATTAAATATTAACTTCATTTCTTTGGAGGCATGAAATCTAAATTTACTAATTTAAAAAAACCAACTATGAAAGTTGGTAGGACCTACAGGTGGGAGCACTTGTATTCTCTTATAGAATTTGGAGGTGATTGAATCACATCCAATGTCCATAGTGCTTGAGGGATATGAGATCTATGATGGAAGTGGAAGGTGCTTGAGGCAAGTCCACCTTTCATAGTTCACTAGAAGTTGGTAGGGTTCAAAGGTGCATGAGGCATGTCAGACCTCTAATGGAAGTGGAAGGTGTTTGAGGTAAGTCCACTCTCCATGAAGGAGGTGAGGAATATTTGGAAGGAATATTATCTATTTGAAAGGAAGAATATTCATGTAAATATTCATTTTGGCTAGGTGACAATTGAGATGTCAATTGAGAAGTTTAAAAGAGGAAATGAAGGGCTTTCTTTAGATGATGATGTATGCAGGATATGGAAAATCTTAGAGATGAAGTATTCAAGAACAAAAACCCTAGATTACTTTGGAATACCTTAGAATTTCTATACACATGATTTCAACCTTTAAATGATAACTCTAAAATTAAATCCCTATCTAGTAACACTAAGATAACCTCACTCTAAAAACTTACAATAAATGAAAATAACTAGAAATAGCTTCAACACAAAAGATAATGGTAGAAACATTACAAGGAAAGTACCACTTTAAAGGTTCAAGTGACATGGCTTGGACTTTTTATAGTCATGGTTTGAAGTAAATTTTCATATTTTCACATAGATTCAGGTTGGGTGGTGAGGGCATAGGTGATTAGATCTCAAAACATACTTAGCAATTTCAAATGATAAACAAAAAACCCAATTTACCTAGTTAAATAGTGAAAACCTAAAATTAATGTGAGCTCAGGTGGTTGGTGGTAGAAGTTAAACCTTCTTGAATCAGGTCCACTCTTTATAGGAAGGTTTGGTTCGGTGGGAAGTGGGATTTGACATGCACTTTGCATGTTGAAAATGTGCAATGTGAACTCCAAGTTCTACATTCTATAGGAAGAGGTTTTGTGAGTTGGTAAAAGTTGGACTTGCTTGAATCAAGTATACTCTCCATTGATGGGGTGGTTGGATTTGGGTGAAACCATAGGGAATTTTTCACATTTGGAACATGTAAAGTGCACTTGAGGTTCTATGTCCTACAATACATAAATTACTAAGTGTTTGGTAGAACATGGAGACTATGGTGCACTTTTCACATTGAAAATGTGCAATGTGCACCTAATTTTATGTGTTTTTTGGAAAGGGGCATTAAATTTTTGGTGGGATCTAGAGCCTGTCATGCACTCTACATGTTGTGGAAACATGCAAAGTGCATGCCAAGTTCTATATTTTTCTAGATGGGTATGTGGTGTGAGATAGAAATTGTCATGCATTTTATATGTTTAAGAATGTACAAAGTACATGGAAAGTTTTGCATTCTATAGTTTTGGTTTTTAATGCTTCATGGGATTTGGAACCTAAAAAATAATTTGCACAATTTCAAATTACATCTAGATTTTTAGATTATATAAGGTAAAGGGAAAGATGGGGTTTTTTAAAGATTCAAGGTTTTTCCTAATAAACAAAGGGGGTCTCCCTTAGGGTGTTATATGTAATGATTTTTTTGGGACAAAAATCTCAATATTTTTGGAAACCACTATGGGATGATTTCTTGATAATCATTTTCAATCTAGTAGCCATTCTTAAGATGTTGGGCATGGAGTCAACTTGCTTTGACAAAACTATAACCTAGGGAAAAGATAAGATTTGCCTAGATATGAATAAAACAAGAAAAATAGACAAATAAAATATGGAAAACAACACAAACTAAGGAAACAACTCCTAATGAGTCTAACCTCTATAGAATCACTTATTAAAAACACAATAAACCCTATTATTTATAATATTTAATCTTTTGGGCATAAGTTCCTTACCTAAAAAGAAAGCTTTGAGGTATATCCCATTAACTAGGATTGTAAATTATGCTCCATCAAGCTTAGAAATCTTGAATACAGTGGCTCTTTTGCAATTAATAATGATATATTAACCACTCTATATTACATCAAATTTGGTGTGTTTTCCTGGTTTTGATTTATTCACATCCCACTTGAGGACCAAGTCTCCTTTGTTGAAGATTATTGTATTTTCCTTTTTATTGAAAGTATTCTTGGTTTATACCTAATTTACTTCCAAGACTTTCATTGATTAAAGCTTGATTTCTTCAAGCTCCATGATTTCATCCAATCTCACGATCATTTCATCATTATCGATCAAGTCTAATTGGTGATTGAGATCTAAAGATGGAAGTTAAATTGATAGTGGTACTCATGATTATCCTCCATATACTAGCATGAAAGGTGAATAATTGATGGTTATTTTAGTGTAATTCTATCAGTCCATAGTGTTTATTTCATTTTCATATGACACATCCATTTTTTGTCTTCCATCAATCATTTTATAATTCTAATCAAGTTATTATTGGTTAAATCAGCCAGGCCATTACCCTAGGGGTAATAATTTTAATACGTTCTTAGGTAAACATTATGATTTACATCCCATTCACTAACTTGTGTACCCATAAATGCATTTTCATTATCTAATATTATGGTGTCAGGAACATCAAACCTTGAAACTATGTTGTCCATGAAGCTAAGAATAGATGTTTCAATGTCATCTTTTAGAACAACTACTTTAGTCTTTCATATAAAATAATCCATTATTGTGAGGACCCATTTATGACCCATTCTTGATGGTGGGTTGATATGCTAATAAAATTCAATCCCTATTAGGAAAATGGTTGATCTGCTTGAATTGGTCTAAGAAGAAGCATAGCTAATCCTTGCTTACCAATGAAGTAAGCACATTTTTCATAATTTCTACCCACTGATGGGAATCCATGAATAACTTAGGCTAGTAGTATCCTACTCTCATTATCTTAATAGTTGTATTCCTTGTATAAAAATTTCCTCCTAAGGGTCCATAATGAAATTGCTTGAGCACTTTGGGAACTTCATCATGCTCAATACATATTAACAAGATTCCATTCATGTCCTTCTAAAATAAAATTCCATAAATAATAACATAAGGAATTAATTAGAGTCAAAAATACCTTTTCTTTGATATCTATAAGTCATAGGGGTATTCACAAATCTATAATAAATGATCATGTCTTGAATCTAGCTATTGAAAGAAGGTGGATTGTCTAGTTGAGGTGTAGTTTAAGCATACACTATATCAGATATTATTTTAGCAGTCTTGATGTCTACAAATAATTATTTACATAATCTATTTTCACTTACCAGCTTCATGATTATGATATCTATGTCATACTCCATTACCTTGGTGATCCATCCTGTGTTTTTTTCATTTATCTCCCTACTCAGTAAAAGATATTTGATGCTCTAATGACTCACCATTAAGTGTATCTTTTTTTAATAGAGAATATACCTAAATTTATTGAGTTATCTAATTATTTCACATACCTACTTCTCCATAAAACTATAATTCTCTTGATAGCCTTTTAAATATTAGTTGAAGAAAGATATTGGCTGCTCTAAATCTTCTTGATTGTGTTGAGTCAGAATTGTTGAGTTCCTTCCTCTCCAAACACATAGAGGATAAAATCCTTCTCATAGTTTGGGTTAACTAGGGTAGGGCTTAGGAAATAACCTATTTTATGAACCTGAAGCTATCTTTTCCCTCTTGAGTCTAGATAAAAATATTTCCCTTATTTAGCATTGCAGTAAGGGGCTTTGCCAAAAAGGCAAAGTTTGGAACAAATCTTCTCATGATGTTGATATTCCGAAAAAGCCTTTGTAGACCCTTTTTATGACTTGATAATGCAAATATGGATCTAACTCATTCAGGGTATACTGAAAGACCATATTTTGACAATACATATCTTAGTATCTTCCCCTCATGTACTACAAACATGCACTTCTTTAGGTTAAGGGAAATACTAAATTCTCTACACATTTCAAAAATATTTCTTAGGTGGTCTAGATGTGAAACAACATGCTTTGAGTAAACTATAATATCATCTAGATATACTAAAATTATATCATTTATTAGACCTTTGAATGCCATATTCATGGCTCTTTGAAAGGTTATGCCTACATTTTTTAGACCAAATGGCATCTTCTTGTATGCGTACATGCCCCATTTAGTGGTGAAGGTAGTTTTAAATTGATTTGATTCTTATACCAAGGTTTGGTTATAACCCAAATAACATTTTAGAAGAGAGAATATTTTAGATCCTAATACTATCTATGGAATTTGATCCATAGGGGGAAGAGGATAGTGATATTTCAATGATGATTAGTTTAGGTGTCTAAAGTCCATGCATAACTAAATTTCACCATTTTTATTTCTAAAAGGGACCATATTTGCTACCCAAGATGAGTTTTTGATCATATATTAAATTAACCTCTATCATCTTAGAGAGCTCATTTTTCATCAAAGGTTTAATCTTGGGATTGATGGGTATCTACTTTTACTTGATAGATTTTGTATTTTGATCCAGTTCAATAGTGTGTTGTGCTAAACTTGGATCGAATCCTCTTAAGTCATGATAACTCCAAGTGAAGTTATCATCAAACTCTTGACATAATTGAACAAAATCATACTTCTTTGAAATATTACATACCTTACCTATATTGAAAGACTTTCCTTCTAACATGATGATGGGTTCAAAATCTTATTCATCAAATGTAATGTTTGTATTCTCATGTTTCCATAGGTAGCTTATTTATTTTTAGCTAACTAATCTGATCACCGTATTAGTCTTGTAGTCTTGGATGATTCCTTTATGAAAACTCAACTTGTTCTCTTAAAAATTTTACAATCTACTTTTCATTATAAAGGAATTGCGAATTAGTTACATTATCAGGGACAAAAGGTTTTATGATCAGCCTCATATGCTAGTTATTCTTCTTTATTTTGACTGGTAGGTTATATTGGGACCCTATCAAGGCCATGATGTCAGCATCTTTATTTTTTTTCCCTTGGTATTACTTGAATATTAAAAGTGGTGAAATATTCTAATAGGTCACAAACCCTATGTTTATAAGACCTTAGCAAATTGTTTTTGGTTACACTTTTTTTATCCAACTTGGGGAATGATGAACTCATTGTCACTAAATATCT
The DNA here is from genome assembly GCA_037957365.1 of Torreya grandis. NCBI lineage: Eukaryota > Viridiplantae > Streptophyta > Pinopsida > Cupressales > Taxaceae > Torreya > Torreya grandis. Next base: position 169,833 of record JARHVA010008811.1, read on the forward strand.
ACAAAAGCTTGATTTCTCTATCTTTGGCCAATTAGAGGCTTTAAATCAAGGCTTAATGTTCAACTAAATTATTATTAAAATCGAATTGAAGTCTCAATGAGTAGAATTAACTCTCCTTCTATTGGGAGATCAATATAATTCCTATACCTGTATTATTTCTACTTCTTGAGCCATCAAAAAATAACTGCCACATCCCTTGGAGATCTTTGGCTAGTTTGACTAAATTCAAGATAATTACATCTTTCTCATAAATTTAATATGTCCCTAACCCTATTTATCATACATATTCATAAGGATTTAATTATAGGGCTGATCCCCATTCATCCAAATGAGTATCTAAAATTTCTTCTATAGGTGTTGCATTCTCCTGATTTATTTCTTCCTCTTATTGATCTTGTAATGTAAAATTCATTTCTATGGGAGGAATAGGGTTGTATTGTCTTATATGATCTTTTAAAATTATCTTAGATCTTAATGTTACTCTAGTTCCATATCTCATTCTAAGTTTCATATGAGACCAATCTATGGATAGATATCCTCCCATCCTTGAAGTGAAATATCTTGAAAGACAAATGGCAAAGTAGGGGGAAGATCTATGACTGAAATATCTTGGGTAATTGATAGTCTTTGGTAGGAATGAATATTAAGGTTCAGTCCCTTTACGATTCCTAATATTTGAACATCAATCCCATCTAGTTGCACTACTTCTTTATTAATAAGTGTGTATTTCATTCCAAAAGCATTAGTTATTTTCTTGGGCATTACTAAATTACTAGCCCCTGAATCTACCATACAATTATGTACCAAATACTTTCCTAGTATAAGTGAATGATATAAAGGGGAGGCTTACCATTTTTGATTAATTTATTATTATCTTGATGTAGACATAGATTTATTATAGGTATAGGCCCTTTGGATAGAACCTTTTCTAATATCTAGAAATTCTTTAGAGCCTTCTATAGTAAGTCCCTTTGTGCTAGTATAGATAGTGCTTCCCACATAGTGACATTCATGTTAATCTTATTCATTTGATCAACTATGATAAAATGGATATTAATAATACTTTTTGGTGATTTTTTAGGGGCTACATCCTCTTTTACAAGATTTGGGGTGGGTACCTTTACTTTGAGTTGATTTGTAGGTAGAAAGGGCGGTCTTTGCACTATGTTTCTCTTCATTGGTTCCACTTCAAATTTAGAAGTTGAAGCTTGCTCTACCCTAGGCAGATGATCAAATTATATTAATATTTTATTATAATTTGTATTAGATACTACAGGACATCCACCATTGAATAATGCTTCATCTTGGATTATCACACCAAAATCATCCTCTTGCTAGTTTAAAAGAGTTGCTTCATTTTGAGTATGTTCTTGTGTGTCTACTTGTTGGGAATTAGATTCTTCTTATTGTCCTTACATTCTTATTATGCCTTTCACCATCAATTCTTGACTAATTACACCATTGGGGAAAGTGTTCTAATTATGGGGTGGATTGCAAGGATACCACTGCTTATACTCTTAAGCTAAATTATTTTAAACATGGACATTGGATTTAGAAGCTGCTGGTGTTGGTAAAGAAAAAGAATTTGGAGGTTTTGGCTATGAATTCTATCCTTGTTTTGGGTTTTTACCTTGATATGGCTGCCTTTTTCCTTAGTATGCAGGGTTAGATGGCTAAAAAGGATTGTAGTTTTGGGCTTGTTTCCTTTTTATTACCACTAACTCATTTTTAAAGCTCTTAAGTAATGAATTTACCTCATATAGATCATTCAAATGTGTAGGAGTCATAGTAGGTGCCTTACTCTTAGTGGGAATTGGAGTAAGTGCATGTGGGGAAATAGGGGTTATTTTTGGAAATAGAGGAATTGGTGGCCTTGGTGTAATTTTCTCAACTTGGATTAAACAATTTTCTACCCTTATTGCAATATCATAAGTTACAGGAAGTGTGATTCCACCCATTGACATAATCATTACAACTATATCACTATTGAGGGCTTTCAAGTAATAAAATAAAGCATTATTTGTGGTGGGTTTAACCAAGCTAGGGATTTTGTTCTACGTATTTTAGAAATGATAATTAAAGTTAGTGATTTGCTCATGAGGATCTTGTTGAATAGTAGTTAATTGTTAAACCAAGGAAAGGTGGTCATTATTGTCCTCAAAATGGGTGCACATCATAGTGCCTAACTCATCCCAAACTTGGATTATGGTGGGAGTAAGGCCTCTATATAATTTTAAAGCTTTCCCCTTGAAAAAGGAGACTATAAGTCTTATTGCAACATTGTCTTGGACCATGTTATGGATTGAATAGAGGTTGACAATATCTTGTATGTGTTCTAAAGCAGTGGTAGAGGTAGGATTATTAAGGCCAACACTAGTATATCATAATGATGGGACAAAATGAGTGGATTTCATGTATTGAAAGCTATGAAATTTTGATTTCTATCCATTATGGGAGGTATAACACTAATAGGAGTTACCAAAGGGGATGGAAATAAAACTATAAGATATACTTGAGGCTAAGGGGTGATTTTTTTTAATCTTCTTTTAGATGGAAATGATAATTCTTCAAAATCAACCCTCTTACCTTTAGTAGATGATCTTTTTTGTTTGCTTGACATACGTCACCTTGAAATTATGAGTTCATAAGCTAGTGGAGTCATTGGGTTCTAAAATATATACATGAAACTCATACATTACTTATTGAGAATAACCCTAATCTCTATGTAATTTTGGGGCCCACTGGGCATGCCAAAAAATATTATCACATAGGATTACACCCATCTTGATTATGTAGCTTGTTGTGCAAGTGACTAATGATATGATGGAAAAAACCTCTAAAGTTTTGGGACCTTGTAAATTTGAGGTTAATATTTGGATAAGGCTAGCTTCCTTTCACTAAAGCTAATGCAAACTAATAAAATAATATTTTTTTGGAAATCTTGATCTTTAGTGATTTTTGACTCAAAACTAGGGATTTGATGGGGAAAAGGGTTGAAGAATTGAAATTTACAAAAAACTAAAAAATATGGTGATTGCACTAAATATTTTATAGTGGATCTAAATGCTTGCTTTATAAACACAATAGAGCAAAAAATAGATTGAATTTATTTAAGCAAAGACTCATGCAAGGTTGGAAATCAGAGGTAGTATTTTAGATATTTTCATAAAAGGGGAAAGGATATTTATTCCAAACAATATTATAAAGAGGGTAAAATATGATAGATGATTTTTTTTGAGACTAAAATAAAATATAAAGATTCCACAAATAATCAAATAGATTTCACATACACAGAGATTCCACAACACAAGAGAGGCAAATATTCAACTTTATTTCTTTCCAAAGGTTACAGTTTGTAGTAAATACATTCAAAATGTAGAAAATATAACTAGTAGAAAAAATATAGACTGGGACATGGGGTTTACCCATTTTTATACAAAAATATGCCATAAAAGACATGTAGTTGTTCAAACTCAAATTCCCAATAAAGATCATGTAGATCTGAAAAACCCTCATGTAAAAGAGGTGAGATCTTCTATTTTTGGCATTTTTGAATTTTGGAATGGCTAAAGCATGGAATGCATTAGTTGGGACTGATCTTGGGTATATCATGGCATGGTATGGCATGGCTAGAACTAAATATCTCTGTGTAACTCTTCTTTATCTGATAGTCGCTTAAAATAGCTTCTTCATGCAAAAAGAGGCACCCAAAATAGAACTTGACCTTTCTAAATAAAAAGATAACATTGAAAATTAATTCCAAATTTATTCTCATGTAAACCCTAGTGTGCAAAGATTTAAGTGAGACTTCTACAAATTTCTAAGTCTTTATCAGTTTTGCCAAAAAGAACCGTGCAATTTACAGTTCATGATTTTGTACCTTTTTAAAAATTCACATTAATCAAAATAGAAATTACAATTTTAATTTGTGATTTTTAAAACTTTCACACTATCAAAAAATATAAAGTTTAAAAATATGTCTTTCTCTTTCTCAAAAAGAATTTTAAAAATAAAGCTATACTTTCATAATTACAATTTGCAATGTCTAGAAATGAAATTACAAATGACAATAATATTTGAAAATAATCAAAAAAAAAGGAAAATTAATTAATGTAAAAAGTTTCCTTAGCTTTCTTATTATTATTGGCCCATAATTTCTATGTATATGCATCAAAGGCTTTGAAAATATCTTGAATCTGTTCTACATCTAGCCTGTAAGAATAGATGTTAGAGACTGCACATCTACTTGGACATCAAAAAATTATCTTATAAAGGTTCTTATGCCATAAATTTTAGTCCTCATCTAATCATTTGCTTTCTCATACTTGTTGAACCTATGGATGGAACTTAGGGCAAAGATTATGTCCTTTACAAAATCCTCAATTATTATTTTGAAATTATTCTAAACCTATTCTGCTTGAAGGAGATTATTGGTATCATCTACTAGTTGGTATGACATTAAGTTCATCATGCCATCAATCTTGTATAATACATCAATTAGCTTGTCATGAGCCTCCTTGGCTCATTCCATAAACTCTGTTAGTGCTCTTATCCAAAATTGGGCAACCCTATGTAGTTCCTCGTACTCAACATCATCCTTTAATATTTTCTTGACAATGAGGGTATTCACATCAATTGATTTTATGTTTGTTAATTTGGGATAATACATATTCAAATTTTGAACCTCTCCTTCATATTGATTAATCTAGTCTTTCAAAATATCTTTTTTCTCCATGATGATTCCATAATGTTCCATCATGGCTATAAGAACTTGATTATTTTTAGTGATCAGATCCTCATTACATTCTTTTATATCCCTTCCCATGTGATAAATATCTCATACATAATAAATTATATCTTGATCTAGACTGATTGGCTACATTTCCTATGGTTATTGTGTTGTTTCATCAGGCATAATGAATTGGTTCAGTGCTTTGATAAACTATTCTACCTTTCTTATCACCTCATCCTTGGTGGCTTTATCACGATCAATTCTAAAGAAGAGAGAGGATATACTTATCAACACATCATGCTTGAGTCCTTATCTTATTTTTTAACCAAGGTGTATATGATAAACCTAATAATATTTTCCCATAAGATCCTCTCTTAATTTGTTTGGTGGGAGAGCTATAATTTCAACATATCTCTCCCTTATCATTAGTGAATGTCCTTGAAAGAGTCCTGGGAGTGGGTTTTGATTTATTTTTTATTTATGACATGATAAAGTCCAAAGTTTTGGTATTAATCATTATTTTATGCTTATTACTTATTGATTATGCTAACCAGTTATGGGTAGCCTTCTATTGATCTGACATTATCACCAAAGAATATGAAATTGAAATAGTTTTAATAGCTAATAATGTGACTAATGGATACTCCTAGAAAGATGATACCCTTAGTTCCTTAAGATATTCCTTTAAGGATACACTCTCATTAATAGTTTGAAAATCAATATTTTCACCAAGTGTTTGGGTTTCTCTAACCTCTACTGACGGTATAGTTGAAATAGTGGAAATAGGGGGAGTGGAAGCAATAGAAATAGTTGTGTCTATTGGGGAAGTGGAGGATGGAACAAACACAAGAGTTATGAATTTGGGAACCAATGAAAGGGTGAAATCCAAATCATTGAATGTGTCAATTAAGTGTGTAAGACTACTTAGGGTTGGTAATATGAAAATAGTGGGTTGAGATGAAGGGGAAATAGTATTCATCCCAAGGGTTGAGGTGGCCTACAAAACCATAGTCAAGATGACTAGTTCCATGATAATGTACTATTGAGAATTAATGGTGATGAAATGGAAGGAATTGTAAATGGAATGGAAAGTGGGAGTGGATCAAATGAGGAAGTTGAAGTGGGAGGAAGGAAAAGTGGAGTGAAAACTTAAAATTACACTATAGGGGGACCCTAAGTGTCCACTTGACTTATTTGTGTTGATTGTACTTGGATATTTGATGTGGCTAGAATGGTATGTGAAGTGGAGACAAGTGGATGGGTTAACACTAAAGGTGGAGGAGCTAAAACTTATGGATCAATGCGGACTTAAGATACTTGAGGAGTGAGGACAACTATTAGATGTGTTGAAACATCTTATACAATATGTGTAGGAGAAGGGGAGAAATGGAAATAGGAGTCAAGATTATGGGATCTAAAACTATGGATCCTTATGTTTTTGTTTCTATATCTTTAGATGAAAGATAAATTCTCTCCTTTATATATTCTACTTGTCTACTTGATTCCCCTTTTTGCCTTTGTCTTCTTCCTCTTCTTTCTTTTTTTAGGATCCTCTAATGATTCATCAAGGTCATCCTTTGAAGGAGTGATACCTCCTACTTTGAGATTCAAAGCTTTTCATTTACCCTTATTGTCTCCCTTGTGACTTACATACCCTTGATTCTTAACCAATTGATTGTTCTATTCATAAAAGGGGTAATTCTATCAAATAAATAAAATGATTTAGGAATTAACCACCTCACTAGTGATAGAGGTATGGAAATGATTTGTGTGAGGTAGATTGGATCTACTCTATATTTTTCATCAACCAAGTCATCAAAGACTGGTGCCAGATCATAGTCTTTTATTTGTTATAGGGACATCCTAGAATAGTCCCTCATTTTGACCATTTATTCACCATCAAATTCCTCCCAAAAATCCTCATAATATGACACATGTTCATATATTTCCAATTCTAGTGCAGTAGTGACCTTACCATATGGATTAAAGTAAGGTCTAGACTCCAAAGTCCTCAGTGTTACTTGGTACATCTCTACCTATACAGTTTTGGCCTTAAATATATATTAGTATATGTAATGGCTAATAAAAATAGGTAAATTTATCCCTACCTTATGTCTATCTGAAGGAGTTTGTTCATATCCACAAGTTTCCTAACCAACTCCAATAATGCCTAATTATCACTTACATACTGAGAGAGTGTGTAGGGACAACCACTAAATTTGGCTATGCTGATGTAGGGCTAGGTGGGGAATTATATGAATAAGGAACCCCATTTGGTAGTCTCATCTTTTTTTCCTTGAGATAACCTTATTTTCCCAAGATCCTAATAAAACATGATAATGATGTTGTAAATGAAATCATCATTAACCCTCCAGAGTTTTTGTCTACTAGCATGTAGCATGAGATCAAGGTAGTATTTATAGACTCTAGATATTTAATCAGGGACTGTATTAAGGCTTGGGAACAATCTTACTTTGGCCAAGATATAGATGATATATGATGCCATATAAAAATTACTTGTCATTTTCACCTCCATCAACTGGTTGTGGAGGGAATCACTTATTAACTAGGCCCAATGTATCTACTAGTTTTTTTTCTCTGATGATCTAGATATACTATTACATCTAGTCCTGATAACACTTGGCATCATGATTTCTAGTGAATCTATGTAACATTGTTATAATATCTCCCACCTCTTCTATGAAACTAGATTTGTATATAGTCTTGGGCAATTTGGTCGAAGAATGTTTGGGAGTCTTAAGCCATTGCTTGTTAATTATCTTTTGGTATCCATCCTTTTTCTCCTCATAAAATTGTTTCAATGTCTATGGAGTTATATCCAAATAACTCTCAATTTTAAGAATTTATAACACTATGTTGATGAAGTTAGGGTCAAGATCTAGAACCTTCTCCCCTTTATCATTAAAGACTTGTCCTCTATTAGGGTCATAATGTTAGGCCATTATGAGCATACAATTAAGGATTTAAACAAATAGAGGGAAGGTTTTATCTTGTGGTAAACTAGAGTCATAGATACTCTAGATCCATTCACTTTTGAAATTTGCACCTATCCTAGCTGAAAAATATCTTAGGTCAATGTGACCTATATCTGTCTTTTATCTCTACCATATTGAAATCCAAACAACAACTCACTCTAAGGCCCTTAGATTTGAACTTAATTTTTTTAGGAGTCATGGAAACTAAATTTAATACTTTTAAGAAACCAAATTTGAAAGTTGGTAGGACCTATAGGTGTTTAGAGCACTTGTATTCTCTGACAGAACTTGGAGGTGCTTGAAGCACATCTAGTGTCTATGCAGCTTGAGGGTTGTGAGATCTCTGATGGAAGTTGGAAGTGTTTGAGGTAGGTCCACCTTCCATATTTCACTAAAATTTAACATGGTTCAAAGGTGATTGAGGCACATTAGACCTCTAGCAGAAGTGGAAGGTGCTTGAGGCACATCCAGTCTCCATGAAGGTGGTAAGAAATCTTTGTAGGGAATATTATTTGTTTAAAAGGAAGAATATTTTTGGAAATATTTGTTTTGGCCAAATGACAATTGAGATTTTTATTGTGAAATCTTAAAGGGGAAATAAAGGGCTTTCTTTAGATGATGATGGATGCAGGATTTGGAAAATCTTGGAGATGAAGTATTCAAGAATGCAAACCCTAGTTTCCTTGGACTATCTTAAACTTCTTAGACACATGATTTCAACCACTGAATGATAAATCCTAAATTAAATCCTTAACAAATAATCCTAAGATAACCTCAATCCAAAAGCTTACAAGAAATGAAAATGACTAGAAAAAACTTTAACATGAAAGACAATGGTGGAAAAACATGAAGAAAGTATCATTTTAAAGGCATAGTGATGTGGCTTGGAGTTTTTGTAGTTTTGGATTAAATTTTAGGTTCATATTTACACATGTATTAAGTTTTATTAGCAAGGGTGTATGTCACTAGAGCTCAAAATGCACTTAGAAATTTCAAATAATTAATAAAAATCCTAATTCCCCTAGTTAAATAGAGAAAACCTATAATTAATGTGAGCTCAAGCAGTTGATGGCAGAAGTTAGACATACTTGAAGTAGGTCCAATCTCTATAAGAAGGTTTACTTTGGTGGAAAGTGGGATTTGACATACCACATGGCATATTGAAAATGTGTAATGTGCACTTTAGGTTCTACATTCTATGGGAAGAGGTTTGGTGATTTGGCAAAGGTTGTACTTACATGAAGTAGGTCCACTCTTTATTAATGAGGTGGTTGGCTTTCAATAGGAGGAACCCATGGATCACTGTACAAATTTAAGACATGAAAAGTGCACTTGAGGTTTCAAGTCCCACAGTGCATAAATTTCTAAGTGTTTGGTAGAATGTGAAGACTATGGTGATTTTTTCACATTGAAAATGTGCAATGTGCACCTAAGGTTCTAGGTTTTGTAGAAGTGAGGTATGAAATGTTTGGTGGGATATAGAGAGTTTCATTCACTTTAAAAATTATTAAAATGTGAAAAGTGCATGCCAAGTTCTAGATTTCACTAGATGGGTGCATGGTGGGATCGAGAGCCCACCATGAATTTTACATGTTCAAGAATGTTCAAAGTGTATGGCAAGTTTTAGATTCCATAGTTTTGGTTTTTGTGATTTGTAGGATATGAAACATGTGAAGTAATTTTCACAAGTGTAAATTACATATAGAGTTTTGGATTCCAAAAGGTAAAGGAAAAGATGGGTTTTTGAAGGATTAAGGGTTTTTCCTAAAAAATAAAGGGGGTCTCCCATATGGTGTTAGATGTAATGATAATTTTGGGATAAAAATATAAATAGTACATTAGATAAGATAATCCAATTAGGTTATTAAGAAACTACATTAACCATGGTGTGTGTTTCCTTTTAGGGCTCAGGAGGCTTTACCTTATAACTTTGTTTGATTGTAAATTTGGCATTGGATGTAAATGTAGTTTTTGTGTTTTCTACATACTTAAGTTTTTCAAATGAGATAATTTTCATTTCATGGTATTAAAAAATATGACATAAGTCATGAAAAGATTTAAACTTTTTGAAAATAATGGACTCATGTAAAGGATCAAGCAAGCTTTTCTTGAATATATCTTGAAGTTATTTATCTCCCATAGGATTTCTCATTTTAGTCAACATTGTCTTGTACCTTAAGACATATTCATTGATAGGTTCATTGGTTCCTTTTTTGATTTTTACAATTTGGGAATAGGAAATTTTTTTAGTATTATTAATAAAGAAGTGTTTCAAAATTTGATTTGAAAGAGGTTTGAATGATTTCACATTTTGGAAAGGTAACTCATAGAACCATCTCAAATCATAATCCTTGAGGCTCCTTGGAAATAATTTGGTTAAAATTTTATAATTATAAGCATAATCAAGGCATGCCACATAGAAATATCATAGATGTTGCTCAAGATCACCCTTGCCATGATAAAATGGGAACTTGGGTGAAAAAAAAACCAATTGGAAAAGGGTGCAAAGATATCTCAAGTGCAATAGGGTTATGCAACACATCTTGGGAATCAATAGCATGAGGATATTTTAAATTGTTTTGTTCAATGTTTGTAACCTTATCCTCCAAAGTCTTTATAACTTGAAGGAGTGTTTGAATTTTTTAATGATTGGGGTTTAAATTAGAAAGTTAAGTACTTAAAAATGGAGAAGTGAACATGGTTTGAGTAGCAATAGGAATTGAAATTGGTATTTGTGTTGAATCATTTGGTGTTCCTATGCAAGATGTGGAAATAGTATTTTTAGAAAATGAAGGTTGAAATAAATATCATGTTCCCACATTATAAGTATGAAGTGGTAATGTTATCAAGGGGAGGGTTTTTGTATATGGGGATGACCCATAGTTATAATAACATGATTAATAAATGGACTTGGTTGGTCATCTATGATTTTTGATTTTATAGTATATAATATGGTTTCTAGTATTTCATCAAGATATTTAGGGTCTTGATGAATACACTCACAAAATAAGGTAATTAATTGCACTTATGCATGATTTATTTTCTCAAGTTCATTGGTTTCATTAGACTCAGGGTTTTCATTATCATAATCTTCATCTATGATAACCTAATTAGTATGCTTTTCATTCTCAACACTAGCATCAACATGATCTATACAATGATGTCCCTTATTGTATTTAGACATATTAGGTGGTATAAAGGAAATATCAATGTGTTCAATAGGAACACATCCTAATCTAGGGATGTGCCTAGGTTTTATGCAAAATAATATAAGAATAAAATAGGAAATTGTAATAATTTGAAACATTGGTTTCCTAAAGACCCTCAAAATTAGAAATTTTTACATTCATATAGATTGGGTTCACCAAATTTTAACCTTAAAAATATAGATTGGGGTATCTAGGGTTAGGAATATAGAAATGAATAAGTAGAATGGTTATAGACATATCTATAATAGGATAATTAATTTAAAAATATATATAGAACATATATTGAATTTATATACTAAGATATGCTAAAAATGAAAATTAAAACTATGCTAGATATGACAATGTGATGTAGAAGCATCACTACCCTTTTATACATATTAGTCTATTTTATATGTTTTGGGTCATTAATAAGTCATGATAGTCATTTGAGGTCTATAAAAATCATTATTAGGTATTAGAGTGTTGTCAAATTTGAATTTGACCCACTTAGGCCTTTTCTCACCTAAATGGTCATTTCAAATATTTGAAAATTTTGTTTTATTTCTCAAGTTATTGATGTTGTGAAAGGTCAAGATGTTGTGACCTTGTGTCAAGAGTGTTTAGGGTTGTTTTTTTATTTTTAAAAGATCAAGGTAGTTTATATCCTTCCAATGTACAAGAGGGACTTACAAGTTAGGTAGAGTAGTTGCATGTCTTTAGTTGTAGTAAGGAGTAATGGGAGTGGACTCAAAGTGTAAAGGGAGAAAACCATAGAAAAATTAATAGATAGTTTTTTTTATTTAAGACAAATATACTAGTATTCCTTGTATCATTTGTGTATGTAAATACATTAAATGTGTAGACAAATTATACAAAGGAAACTTTAATAAAGATGTGTTTTTGTTGTCACTATGATAGAATTGGTAAGTCTAATTCCTTGTGTATTTGTAATTTATTTATTTTATGTGAAGTTTTTTTAATGTATATGAATAGTAAGTCTAACATATACCTATATACCCTTATTGAAGCTCGGATTTTGTGATACTAAATAATGTATATGTATTCCATGGAAGAAGGACTATTGGTAAATAGAGTTGAAACATAAATATTATAAATTAGTAAGTTTTCCTTTATACATTATTTAATGTCTTGATGTGACTCAGAGATATTTAATACTTATAAGGCTCATTGATAATGAAATCAATCTTTTAGACCTCTGTGTAACAAGACACAAATAACTCAAAATTGAGACAAGAAAATTTTTGAAGGATATTTCAAAGGTTGTTTCCTTAATATGCATGTGGAAGAGATAGGTGAAAAATATATTTAATCACAAAATAATTTTGAACTTATTTTAAACATTGAAATTATAAATTAATTCCTATTGGAGAGAAGCAGTCTATGTTATCCAAACACAATCTAGTACACAATCATGTGAAGGAAGCTAATAAAGGTGTCAATAAGATGAATCACATTTTCAAAATATGTATAGTAGTTTAAAAATTTCATAAAAAAATATCATAATATATTTAAAGGCAATTAAAATCTTAAAATTGTAAATAAACCCTTCTCAAGTCAAACAGTCTGCATACAACCTTGAGTTAGGGTTTTCACACTTAAATTGGGTTTTTAGGAACTATAATCATCAAGAATGAGTGAAAATTAGTGAAAATGTTAGAATAAATGTGCCTAAAATTATTTTTTAATTTTAATATGTTTATAAAGTGTTTGAGTACCATTTTAGTATGATTATGTGTGTAGGAATAAAAGAGGCCTAATAAGACTAAATAGAGACTAAGAAGAGACTTAAAAAGTCATCTAAAGAATGAATTAGGGAATGAAACTTTGTGAAGTGAAGGGATATGATAAAGGGTATGTCCAAATAGGTTTATTTTATTGTTTTATATTTGTGCAGATCTGTACCAAGAGAAAATCCCTAAAAAGGCTATAAAGGAGCCTATTAAAGTGAGTGAAGTGGTGAAAGGTGCAAGAGGTGTAATGAGAGGTCATTAAGGTTGGTTAAGGAGTTAAATAAGGAGGAGAATTATCATATGAAAGATAAAAATCACCCTAATTTAGAAAATTTTGAGTGTGCATCGAGAGGAAAGTGAGATGGCCTCTCAAGTAGTTTAAGAAAATGAGAAGAAGAATATGATATCAAGGCAACTTAGAAGGAGAATTAAGGGGGAAATAAATACTCTAATTCTTATGACTAATGAATTCTTGAAATGCGTGAATATAAGTGAATAACTGAATGAAGGTGAAGAACATTAGAATCATAATCATCATGCTAATGATGAAGAATAAGATGATTGGATATATGAGTATGGGGATAAAATTATATGATACCCTAAATAAGGTGAACCATTGGATGATGAATAAGATGAGAGAGAGAGAGTTTTTAGCAACACCATGCCTCATGATAAATAAGAAAGCAACAAGCTTCAGTTAAGAAAGCCTTGATGAGAGAAAAGAAGTATAAGGCATTTGTTTTGATGTTGTTTTTGATGAATATGTGATATTAATGTTGATGAAGATGAGTTTTATGAGATTACTTTGAGTGTAATGAATGTGATAATAGAAGGACAAGAAGGAACATCAGTGTTTAACATCTATGAGGTGATAGCAGAAGAGAATGAAGAAGAAGCAAATGTTAAAGTGCTTGAAAAGACTAAGTTTTAGTAGGTAAAGGTGTGTTACTTGGAACCAATGGAAGATCACAATGATATATATGAATATATATAATAAGAGAAGTAAATTGGGTAGTACATAATAGAATAATTAGAGTACTTGAGTCTCATAGGAGACAAGGACAACATCATAGAAATTTAATTTGCATTGAAGGCATTTTGAATCAAGGTGAAGAGGAGTTGGAAGCCAAATAACAAGTACAATTTAAAGGGAAATAAAGTACACTCCAAGAGAGAAAGAAAGAAGTGGTTACATTTGACATTTTTGCTTCATGTGCAGGTCTATGGATGAAATAGAACAAGAAGTAGTTGCCCATGATCAGATTAGAGATACAAAGTAAGAGGAAGAGCAACAAAGGAGGATCCATCATAAGTTTGAGAAAGAATCAAGAAGGTATATATGTTTCACATAGGATTTTGGATTTAGGTGGACATGAAATTGGAAGAAGTATGTTGTAAATAACTTGAAAGTTAAATCATTTATAACTTTCATGGAAAGATTCATTTTCACTCCTCGATAGTATGAGGCAGGAGCATCACACCCCTTGGTACATATTGGTATAGTTTACATTTTTTGAGTTATTAATAAGTTATGGTATCCATTAGAGGTATTTATAAATCATTATTAGGTGTTAGAGTGTTGTAAAATTTGAATTTGATCTACTTAGGCATTTTCCTGCCTAAATGGTCATTTCAAAAATTTAAAAATTTTGTTTTATTTCTCAAGTTCTTGATGTTGTGAAATTTTAAGATGTTATGAACTTGTGCCATTTGGGGTATTTAAGAGTTTTTACGGTATTTTTATACTTTTTATAATATTAAGATAATTTATATCCTCCCAACATACAAGAGGGACTTATAAGTTAGTTAGAGTAGTTACATGACAATAAAAGGTATTTTACATATCTTTATTTGTATCAAGGAGTAATTGGGGTGGATTATAAGTGTAAAGAAATATAAACACGAGAACATTAATATATAGTTATATTATTTAAGAAAAATTTGTTGGTAGTCCCTGTATCATGTGTGTATGCAAAGACATCGAATGTGCAGATAGAGTGTATGAAGGAAACTTTAATAAAGATGTGTTTTTGTTGTCATTTTGATAGCACTGGTAAGTTGAATTCCTTGTGTTTTTAAAAGTTATTTATGTTATATGAATTTTATTTCATGTATATGAATTATAAGTCTAACACAAACATATATACCCCTATTTAAGCTTCAATTTTGTGATAAGAAATATTATATATGTATTCCATGGAAGAAGGACTTTTGGTAAATAGGGTTGAAACACAAATATTATATATTATTAATTTTTAATTTTTACCTTATTTAAGGTTTTTATCTGACTCAAATATTTTGAATACTTATAAGGCTATTTGACAATGAAATCAATCATGTAGACCTCCATGTAATAGGACACAAATAACTCAAAATTGAGACAAGAAAATTTTTGGAGGATCTTTCAAAGGTTGTTTCATTAATATGCACATGGTAGAGATAGGTGAAGACTATATGAAATCACCAAATAAGGCTGATCTTGTTTGAAACTTGAAATTATAAATCAAGTCCTTTTGGAGAGAAGTAGTTTGTGTTATCCAAACACAATTCAGTACAAAACTATATGAATGAAGCTAATAAAGTTGTCAATAAGATGAATAATCATTTGGAAAAGATGTATATTAGTTTCACAAGTCCTAAACAACTAGAATAGTTTATTTAAAGGAAATTTAATGCCTAAAACTATAAATAAACCCTTCTCAGGTCAAATAGTCTGTATATAACCCTGAGTTAGGGTTTTCACACTTAAATTGGGTTTTTAGGAATTCTAACCATCAAGAATAATTGAAAATTGATGAATAGGTAGGAATCAACATGACTAAAATGGTTTTTGTAGTTTCATATGTGTATAAAGTTTCTAATTACCATTTTAGTATGACTTTGTGTGTAGGAATAAAAGATGCCTAATAGGCCTAAATAGATACTAAGAAAAGACTAAAAAAGTGGTCTAAAGAATGAATTATGGCATGAAACTTTGTGAAGATAAGTAAGCTGATATAGGGTATCTCCAAATAGGTTTGGTTTATTGTTTTGAATCTATGCATGTCTGTATCAAGATAAAATCCCTAAAAATCCTATAAAAGAGTTAATTAAAGTAAGTGAAGTGGTGAAAGGTGCAAGAGGTGTAATGATATGGCATTGTTGATGCCTATAGATGTACTAAAAGTGTCATTAGTGTTCAAAGAACACTTCTCATTTTAGATTTATAGGAATTTAGAGCATGAGTAGTAGGTTTTGGCAACTTATGCTACCTATGGTGAAATAGCGATAGGGCAATGTTTAACTGTTCCATGAAATTTATATTAATTGGATGTTGGGAGCCACCTTGGACCAAATACTTTCAAAGTGTATCTATGCTAATACTAGTGAATTATGATAAAATATTAAAGTATAGAATTATGTAAATGAATATTTACAATCAAGTCTAAACTAAAGTGATCTGGTTAAAAAAGAAGCAAAAGGGAAGGGTAAGGCAAAAAGAGAATGAGTGATTACTAATCTTAGCCTCAAACATTATGACAAAGTTCTAATTTAAACTGAGTATACATTTTACCAACATATAGTGTAAAATAACATATGCTCAAATCTCACTACACATCAGGCAAACCTTGAAAGATGATATAAATAATTATAAGTAAGAACTGGATTTACTTTAAATATTTTCTACCACACTCAAATAACATTAGAACATATAAATAAAAAACAAATGAAACAAACAAAATTTAAGATCATTCAACTAATCTAGCATAAACACAAATTAACAACCCTGTAATCAAAGATGCAACTCAGAATTCATAGAAACTATTCAAATTTAAGACTTAAGACTAGAAATTGAGAGAAAAACATTTAAAATTTGACAAACAAATTTGGACAATCCTTTCAAAATTCCTTGATTGTATTAATTACTCAAAGTATATAAATTTTGATCAAAATTCTCTCAATTTACAAGATGGTAGTACTGTCTTTTATAAAAGGACAAGGTAGTATACCGGTCAATTACAAGATACAAATCTACAAAAGATAAGAATAACTATCCTTTTTCAAAAAGTTATAGAATACATTTTATTTTCTAAACTAAATTAAACTAGAGGCAACATGCTAAAAAATTAGCATGTGCCTTTACAAAAGAATATTACCTTTTCAAATATTATAATATTTTTATGAAAAATAATGTTGACTAATTGGTGGGCCCATTATCGAAGGACTCCCCTATTGCTCTTGAAAAATCCCCATAGGTCTTTGATGTTATTCTTTGACAAAATCCAAATCCATAGCTAGATTTAGGAGACTAACATCTTCTTGATCAGCTAAGTCCTCAAAGTCCCTATCATCCCTTGCCATAGCTTCCTTAATGCTTTGGGCTTCTACAGTCTTTTCTTCAATAGTGAAGATCATGTCCAAAAATTTTCTATTGTTATTACCTAATTAACCCTAGATTTTAACCCTTACTTCTTGCATCACATAGTGACTCTATGCTTATATTCCTCATCATCAATAATACCTAGGACTATAGACTTTGTAGGATTAGCCAACATGGTGTGAAAGAGTTGCTTAATCTTGGTAATTAGTTATTCATCATCCCTTAGGAGCTTGTCCAAGTGTACTGACCAAGTACTTAAGCTCTAGATCTTATCCACCACTATCCCTAATATATAATTTAAGTGGGCTAGGCTAATGGTTTTAAATTTAGTAATTCTATTCCTAATTAGTATATTGATGAGATCTCTTATTTTAACCTCTACATCTTGCCACTTTGTCACCAATCCTTTGGCCACCTCACTTTTCTAGTTCAATGCATTTTATCTTAGCTTCATTGATTTTAAGGAGTCAAACATATCATAAAATCATGCTTTTAGCATATTTATTATGGAATTAGAAACTAATAAGATATCTTGGGTCTCTAAATTCTTGTTTTCCCTTTCCAAGTTATGTAGCCTTTGTTTAATCACCCTGATGCTTGATCTAACTTGATCTAAATGAGCCTCAGGTAGGCTTTCAACATCCTCTTCATGGATGGGGAATTCACCAAGATGTTGTCCCTCAATTGGAATTAATCCTAAAAATGGCTCAATATTTTGGAATGTAAACTCTTCAGTCCCCACCATGGATTTTATGGTTGTCATTCTCTCTAATTCAGTTGTCTCTGGATTGAATTGCAAAGTAGTAACTGATTTAGTGTACTTTAGAGGTTCAAGAGACTTCATCTTCTTATGACTTGGTGATCTTGAATCATCCATAAATTTGACACTTGGGCATTTAGTTATCATTATCCTTATTTATTATTCCCCTTTCATCAAATCCTTTTTCCATGTATTGATGTCATCATGCACATCAATGTTAATAGTTTGGGTCAAGGCCCAAGTATGAGACAAAGTAAGAATCTTTTGCATTTTTCCGTAGATGAACCAATCAGGGATGATTGGTCCATGAATAGGGTATTCCTCACTAAAAAAGTTGATTTTACTTGTGGGATGAGTGAATTCAACTTTGGCCTCTCTGATCCAACTGGGACTAAGGATAATTCTATCTTTCTTTTCTGTGGGGGTGCTAATGGAACTAAATACAAAGCCACCTATTTTCCTTTGTCTTTCTCAAGTTCTTTATGTAAGTTCACTTATGGCCTTTTATACAAGTTTTATGGATTTGAATATTTAATGGTATTATCTTATTTGGACCTAAGCTTATACATGCCTCATATTTTATTTTGACCTTCACCTTTATACCCTTGAATTTTAAGCACACAAGATCTTCTATTTTATTTATTTTTGCTTGCATGATTCTTATTTAGTGCCTATATGGCATTTTCCTTAGCATTTTTTTAAAATGCCTTCTAGTAATAGCCATTTTTTAAAAATCTTCCCTTTGGTCTCATGCCATTGGACCAAGATCTAAGGATCAACATAGGCTATTGATTGTGATCTAGGCCTTCACTTGTCATTGGTTCCTTTTGGTAACAAGCCCCATGATTGTGCCACTTGGTGGTTTTGTGGGATTTTTAAGAAATATCACCTTTATCAGTTACATATTAAATGCATGTCCTCCATGTGTCGATCCTATGAGTTCTCAAAACTTCCTTGAAAATTCATCAATGATTTTACATCATTGGATCATCCTTCATGATGAAGTGCAAGCTATTAGATCTTGTAAGATGAATGAGATTTAGTCAACATGTTATTTTTGTAGGGACTTAGGTTTAAATACCTAAGGCTTAGGTTAATTTTGTGTTTATTAAACATAAAATAAACTTTATGCTAAAGTGTTTATGCCTAAGTTTTTTAAAATTTATACAAAAAGGGGACCATGGCTAAATATTTTAAGCCAAGGTTTACATTGTATCTAATAAACATAATGCATACTTGGGATAAAATACTTATATTAAGCTCTTAGAACATGCTCAAAGGGGTCAAAGTGATATAAGGACCAAATTAGATTTTGACCTATGGCTTTATTATATTAATAAACATGGTAAAATATTTGGTTAAAAGCATTTGGATTAAGTTTAATGTCACAAGGACCTATTTAAAATAGGACTTAATTTAAGTCTCTAGGCTAAGATTCATGTCATTAAAAAAAATGCAATGGGGACCTTAGGATATAGACTTAGACTAAATTCCTTTCTTCATATATTCAGACTATGATATCATTAAATTATTTACTATTCAAAGATCTCAAGTGTTTGAACATCCTTTGAGGAGTCCCATTAGTTTGAAATGCAATTTATGAGTTTTTTAATATCATTTTGGAGTATATCCTATTCTTGAGAAAAAATAATCCATTAGCTTAAATTTTATGGTCTCATAGATGTTAATTTCATCCTCACAAATGTCAAATGGTGGTCGTGTGAATGTCAAATTTGGGCTTGTGAAGTTCTTATTTTTATGGGATTAAATTTTATGATTGTGTAGATGTCAAATACATCCTCATGGACATTAAATTATTGTCACATGAATGTCACATTTAAGCTCATAAAATTCCTATATCCCAATGCAAGAGTTCCACATGATGACTCTAAGATGGTTCCTGAAATCTTAAACTCAATTTGCTCCATCTGATCATGATTTGGTACCTTTTATGTGATTGGTTCCTTTTATTATGTAGGACCCTTTACTTTTAAGTCTCAAATGTGAGTGTTTCATGGTAAATCTATGGAGCTTCCTGAGGATTTTACTTTTCAATGTTGGCTTTGCTCCATCTGATTAAAATTTGTGATGAGGTGTGTGTCATCGATCATGATATAGATGGTTGCACGTGATTGGTATGAAGGACTAAGTACACAATTGGTTGGGATTTTCCTCACTCCATTGGATCAAATGGTATGATGAAGTATGGATCATTAGATCCAATAAAATGAATGATATTTAAGTTAGGACCCAGGATGAAAGAAACTTAGGCTAAGACATTTAGATTAAGGTCTCATTCATATTAATAAACATTAATGAGGCCTTAATGTTAAGGCTTTAGACTAAGTAGGTGATAAGGGGACCATGATAAAATATAAAAAGGACCCTACAAACATAACATTGGACCACATTAGAGATATAGGAAAGATAAGGGGGAAAATAAAAGGGACAAAGGCATAATTTTTTAGGTTAAGGTATGGTTATGTTAAAAAACATGATCAAGCCTTAATATAGAAATTGGGGCTTAAGACCAAAACAAGTTTAAAATATTCCCACTAATTTACTCCCACCAAATTCAAATTTGAACCAGGGGTTTATGCTAGGGTTTTATAACATGAATCTATGAGAAAGGACTCCATAAAACCTACATTTTTAAGATATGAAGACCAATTATTATCAATGTTAGGAAAGCTCAAAGGAAAACATAACTTAGTAAGACAAAATTATCAAAGTGGATGATCTTAAAATTCTAAAAATGATCAAAACATGCCATGTTTTTAAAGTTAAAGTTTAAAATATCTCAAGGGTCCAAATTTTCAAAAATTAAGGTATGTTGACCTCAACAAATGGTGAATTCTAGGGGAAACATAGCAATATGTTAAAACTTAGAGAATCTAGTTCAGAAAAATAACTAAGTCATCCACCCCACTTGATCAATGCCATTATCCATATCATTTTATGGTTAAAACAAACTTTTCACTTGTAGAATTGGGATCATACATTAATACATAGCCATGATGTGTGTTTGCTTTAATTCTACTTACTATTTCCCATGAGATTCAAGAGATAACTTCTAGGTTCTATATCTTTAATCATTAACACTAACTTGGAGCATGTTTATATATTCATTAGGAACCATGATTATAGTTTAGGGAAGGCTTGGGAATTGTTTTGCTACCAATCAGGCATTTATATCCCTAACAAAGATGCCTTTGGCTCCACTCATGGCCTTTCTCCATTTTAAACCAAGTGTCCATAGCCCTGGTGGAGATTACTAGAATCACCTATGATTGAAAAGATTTTGATTTTACATTACATTCTTCTTTTTTGTATTTCTATTTATTTTATGCTTTAAACAAGGTTAGGAACCAAGGTATCCAAGTTTAAGGATTTGGTCAAGTGTTTGATCCTAAAAAAATCACCTATGGCTAAAACCATTATCCTAGGCAAGGATGTTTGTTAAGTGCAAGCATGACTGTGCCTCAACAGATTAAGCTTTCATCCTATGAGAGAAACTATATTTAAAACCAAATTTAGATCAAGAAAATGTTTGGGCTCTTATTGAATAATTAGATTCTTTAATTAGTTTTTACTAGTATCTTCAAATCATAATATTAGGCTTGTATTTTATATCCATGGTTAACACGTATATTAGGTTCATACCCACATTCTTGGACTTTAGAGGTTTAATAAAATTAAATAAACTTTGAGTGAAAGATTGTCCAAAAAGAGTTATTGGAAATAAGGAACAAGGAAATAAAAGTAAACACATAATAAAAAGAAGCAAAGCAAGAAACAAATAGGTATATACATGTTTATATACAAATAAGGGACAAGAAGAAAAGAACTGAAATAAACTAACTAGCCTACCTATACTAAGTCTAACCATCTTACAGGGTTACTTCATAAATACCTCAAGAGGAGTAACAAAGAAGTAATGCATGAGGTACTACCCATTGGCAAGTAGTTTGAACTCTGCTTCTTATAAATCTTTGAGTATAAAGGTGTTGTCTCCTATTGTGTCTACAATATGATATGGGCCAATCCACAAAGGTGTGAAGTTTTCACATTTTCCCTTAGCCTTTGATGCTTTTTCCTAAAGGAGAACTAAGTCCCCTTATGTAAAAACCTTGATATTTGATCTTTTGTCAAACCACCTCTTCACTATGGTCTGATGTCTACTAAAATCATCAAAATCCTTATCATGTGCATCTTCCATCTAGATGATGTCTAGTAATCTTGAATTTGTAAGCTCCTAGCCTTCTATATATTATTTCATGAATGTATACATAGGTAGTTTGAGAGTGATAGCGAAGATAGTTTCTTAGCCATATATCAATAGAAATGGTGATGCCTTTAATTCTTGCTTGATCCTTATCCTGCTTGCCCATAGGGCATACTTGAGAAGTTTGTGCCAAGTCCTTAGCTTGTCTAGAATAAAATTTTTGATTACTTTCATTAAATTCTTGTTGGTAGACTTAGACACTCCATTTCTTTGGGGGTATTAGTTGGATGAAAAATTGAGACAAATGTCATTATCATATGCCTATTTCATCATCACAAATGATATAAATGTAGATCCATTATCACACAAAAAAGAGACTAGGGTTCCAAGTCTGGTACAAATGTTCTCCTCCAAGAAACTAATCATTTCCTCCATCTTACATTATTTGGTGGCTATAGATTTATTCCACCTTACACAATAATCTATTATAGTTAGGATGTAATTATGACCTTCTGATGAATTTGGGTTAAAGTCTAACCCCTATTATTAAAATGGTTTATCAACTATGACTGGTTGTAAATGTATTATTACCTTACACTATTTGGTGATAAATATCTAGCAGGAGTGACATTCCCTCATGTGCTTGTGAGAATCTTTGGAAATAGTTAACCAATAGTATCCAACTCTAATGATCTTATGGGTTGTAGTCTTCCCAGATGGATGACCATTGCTAAACTTCTCATGGAAAGTGATCATGATTTGGGTAGCTTCTTCTTTATAGACACATCACACGTAGACTCCTTCAAAGTTATTTATGTATAATACCCCATCTTTGATCAGATAATAGGCTACCTTGAGCCTTAAAGCCCTATTTTACTCCCTAGTTAGTCCTACATGATAGGTACCATTAATTAGTAAATGAATGATGGAGTCATACCACTCACTAGCTTGAAATTTTTGCTGATAAAATTGCATAATACTTAGCTTAGGGCTGATATTATCAATCATTTGGATCAGACCTTGGCACCTTACTAGTTTTGTTTTTTTAATTTCTATGTCATATTCTTACAAAATTGACATCCATTTACCTCTACATTTTTCAAGTTCATTCTGGCTCAGCATAAGTTTTATAGTAGGTTTAGGTAGAATATCATGCACCTTATTTCTAAAGATATAGTACCTAAATTTATTCACTACTTTAACTATTACATATGATTTTTTATCAATAAATGAATAGTTTAATTTAGCATTCTTAAAGTTAGTACTCATGAAAGCTATTGGTTGATCACATCCATCAACTTTTTGAGTTAAAAATATAGCCATAGTATGGTTAGATGCAAAATAATAGAGATAAAAGTCCTTTCAAAAGTCAGGGCTTATCAAGACTGAAGCCTGGCTAATTGCTTCTTTGATGTCACTCAATGCCTTCTTGGATTCTTCATTCTATGAGACCTTGGCATCCTTATTTATAATGTCATTTAATGGCTTGGAAATCTATTCAAAGGCATAAATGAACTTCCTAACAAAGTCTATCTTATGAAATAATGATTTTAACTTTTTCCTACTATTTGGAGGCTCTATCTTAGATGTATCTTCCAATTTTTTAGGATCTTTGGAGATCTCATCTTTAGTTATGACATGACCCAAAAATTTGCCTTCAGTAACACAAAAGATACTTTTTGGGGATTTTAAGGAGATTCCATACCTTTTGCATCTCTTAAAAACTTATTGTAAATGCATAAAGTGATCTTCACTATTTTAAGAAAAAATGGTTAGATCATCCATATATATAATAATACACTTACCAATAAGACTTTGGAAGGCATGGTCCATGGCCCTTTGAAAATTAGCTCCTACATTTTTTAAACTGAAAGGCATTGTTTTTTAGGTGAAGGTTCCCCATTTTGTTGTGAAATCTATCTTCCTCCTATCTTCTTTGCCAACCAACACCTAGTTATATCTTTAAAAGCCATCAAAAAAAGACATCATGGTTGATCCTGAAATAACCTGTATCACCTGGTCAAGAGAGGGAAGATGATATTTATCCTTTTTAGATGCTTTATTTAAATTTATAAAGTCAATACATAGCCTAATCTAACCATTTGTCTTCCTGACTGACACCAAATTAGCCACCTCGATAGAATACCTGATGGGAAACACAATTCTAGCACCTATTAATCTCTTGACCTCTTTGAAGATCATTGGTTCTAAGAGAGGGTTCATAGGCCTTTGATTTTTCCTAAAAGGGTTTACAAATTTATTTAAGGGGTATAATATGGGTGATGACTTTTGGATCAAAGATCTTTAATTCATCATAAGACCATGCTATGACATCCTTATACCTGATTAGCAACTCTTTGGCCTTCTTATTCTCATTGTTAGTGCAAGATTTTCCAATGTTAACCAGTTGGGTTGATCTTGGGGTCTAAGATAAATAGCATTGTATTCCTTCTCATTTACCTTAAGAATTTTAGAAACCTCAGCCAGCTTGTCTTGATCAAATATCCTCTCTAAGGCAATCATGCATTTGGGAATTTTATTATCATTTGGTTGAATGACTTTACCATTAAATTTATCCTCCCTAAGTGCATTTTCATTAGTCTCATCAATTATTTGAGCCTTAAATGATCTAGAATTAGTCATGAAATCCAATATCTATTAATCATCACTAAAGACCTAAAAATGATTGACATTATTAGGGATCGAAGGATAAAGTACCAACTCAATGCTGAAGTTGGGGGAGTCTTAGGTGGGCATGAGGTTGGAATTAGTAGATGCCAACTCATCATCATCTTAGTTTTATTCTATTATAATGTAAACAATACTAAAAACATCAAAAAACACAATTAGATCCTAGACCTTTAACTTATACCTCTTGAGGTATGAGATTTTGCATTGATATTTGCTTCTCACCTAGTTAACCACTAGCTCTAAATCATCATAGACTAGTAATTATTTGACTTTATTCTTTATATAAAATTGCAAACCTAGGATAAGAGCCTCATACTTAAAAAGGTTATTATTGAAAGGGAATTGGAGTCTATAGGAAGTATGGTATTTCTCACCAACAGGGTTAGTAATGATAATACCAACTTCAAATCTAACCTTACACCTAAAACCATCAAAATGTAGCTTCCACAACCTAGGCATAGCATGAGTACTCTTAGGATCACATAAATTTTTAGTCTATAGGGTAAAAACCCCTTATTTTAAGTCAATTATGTTGACCCTTTCATTAATATCATTATACTCAGTGATCATGTGTTTCATCCTCAACTCTCTTTCAACCTTGATCTAGTTTGGCACTCCCTTATAAGGTAGTCATAAATGTGAACAATTTATGGACATGTAGCCATTTAGATCTTTGGTTTATTAAACATCAAGAATGTCAAAAAATTAGATATAAATAAACTACTATATTCTAGGTCCATAGGCTAATTTCATATGAATGTTTAATAATTCTCCAATCACCTTGACTCTAGATTTGTCTAATTGAGTTACAAATATATTAGAATTAATAGGTGTCAAGCCAAGTTATTTGCAAATACTTACTAGCATGATATTTGTGGATACACAAAAATCCAATAAAAATTTGTGAAAATTCTTACTGAACATTCTAACTATGACCAGGAAGGGAGGAGATTATACCTTAGCTTTGTGCATAGTCACATTAGCATTGTCAGCTTTATGTGGTCTATTGGATTTCTTTGATAATGAAACTAGCAAGAGGTCCCTTTGTTCTATGATCTACATTAATTCATGTAATGTGATGTTATATTTTATCTTTTTCATGTCTTCAAAAATATTATAACCCATATTATTTGAAGAACTAGGAACATCAACATTATACTTAGAGGTACTCCCTTTAGGTGGTTCTATATCAGTGCTTAAAGAAGTGTCTAGAGGATTTCCAAAGTTATTTCGAAATGTTAAAGTAGTCAAGGGCTGCCTTTAATTTCTATTCCTCAAAGGATAAGTCTTCTTCAAGATTTTTTAGAAGGATTGGATCTCCTTAGGGACATGATTAGGTTCATTGTCTTCTTGAAAAGGGAAATCAAAAGTCTCCACCATGAAGTTTGATTAGTAGGCTTGGACCCTGAAGTACCCACACCACTATCCTTGTTAAAGACCACTTCAAATGTATCTAATTTCTCTTGGAAAGATTCCTCCACCATGAAGTTTGATTAGTAGGCTTGGACCCTGAAGTACCCACACCACTATCCTTGTTAAAGACCACTTCAAATGTATCTAATTTCTCTTGGAAAGATTCTAAATCCTTAAAAAACTCAATGCAATCAATCTCGCCATGCTTGGTTGTATAATGCACTCTATAATAATCAAGCAAAGCAATGTCAGTAAGATTAATGTCCATAGTCCTCTTTTTAGAAGATGGTTTGTAACTCTTATTATTGTGAAAAATATCATTCTAAAACCTATTATTTGGCCTATTAAACCATTAGAATGAGAAGTTCCTACTAGATCTCTCTCCAATATTGCCAACTTATTTTTGTAGCTGAAGGAAATTAGTGCTTAACTTTTGGATCATTTTCAAGATAGACTCATTCTCATTATTGGGAGATTTAGAATTGTGCACCTAGTTATTGTTAGTATCAGTAACTGGTGATAAATCTCTTTGATCATTTTAATTTAATACACTAGTAGTAGGATGACTTAATAATCCTAAATTATAATTGGAGTAGCATGACTCAAAGGTAAGTGATTGAGATTTAGGATTTGATTCAAGGCTAGAACATTCTAGTTATTATTGGGGAAGATGTTCAAAATGGGCATATGTGGGTTGATATTTGGGAAAAAATAGGCCATTTATCCTTGGGACTACATTTAATCATTGATGATCATTGATTTAGAATAAGCCATGACTAATGAATTTATAGCTAGAAGAGACCTTTTCAATAATATAGAAGTCATAGGATCTACTACATCCTTGTAGATTTCTAGAGCTAAAATATCATTAGGTTTATAAGATTCTATGGTACTACTATACATTTTCTAGAATTTGGCATTAACTTACCTTATTGGTTCACTTGCATCCCTCCTAATGGTGGTGAATTGGTGGTATATGACACATGGACTAACAATTTTTCTAAATTGGTCTATGAAAACATTAATGAAACCATCCTAGCTAGTAATATAATTATTAGGTAAATTAAGAAACCATTTGTATGTAACATCATGAAAATTAAAGGGGAATAATGTACATTCTACATCTTCATGTGTGACATATAGTAACCTTAAATAATCTTTAAAATATTTAATGTGCTCCTCTACAATTATAATACCAATTGGACTAAATGTTGGCAAGTATTTTTTAGGGTTATGTGGGAGATCATGTACTGTACCTAGTATATTAATTGAAGATTCTCCAAACCAAGCCATACCTGGATGAAGTTCAAAGGAAAAATTACCTTGAAGAGGTGATTCTGGCAAAGATTTGTAACATCTACACCTACCTTTACTCACCTAGTTTTTCTATAGACTTCAAGCTCAAGCAAAGGTTCTCTTAAGGTTGAATGTGATCTTGTTTGAATCCTTGGAAATTATATCTTGAATATTGAAGATCATATTTAAAATATGATGTATCAAGTTAATATTTATAAATAAAAAGGATTAAACTTGCACATTAAGATCATTTTGCAAAGATTGTATAAATAACAATAAAAGATGTCAACCTTTGACTAAGCTAGTTAAACGATGTGTTTAATTATGTAAATATGGTGTATCTTTATAATTCTAATATCAAATAAACAATATATATTAAATATATACCAATAGTTAATCAGAAAAAGCTATTTTAACCTCAAATAATATGAATTTATAAATATTATTATATCTTTACCAAAACTAAGCATCAAACTTCAAAAAAAATTGGTCTTTGTCTAAAGGAGGAATAAAGATATATCACAAACCAAGAATATAAATGATATTTATGCCTTTAATCAAATAATTATGAAAAATTTTAAATATAACATCAATCTTAGATTAAAACACACTAATATTAACAAAGATCTAATCAGTTCACAAAGAGAAAGACCCTCCTTCTAGTGCTGGCAGGGCTTGTTGATGCCTTTAGATGTACCAAAAGTGTCATTAGTGTTCAAATAACACTTTTCATTTTAGAATTCAAGGAATTCAGAGCATGAGTAGCAATTTTTGGTAACTTATGTTACCTATATGTGAAATAGTGGTAGGGCAATGTTTAACTATTCCACAAAATTTATATTAATTGGTGGCTGGAATATACCATGGACCAAATATTTGCAAAGTGTAAGTATCTATGTTAATAATAGTGAATTATGATCAAATATTAAACTACAAACTTATCTAAATGGATATTTAAAATTAAGTCTAAACTAAAGTGACCTGGTTAAAAAAGAAGCAAAAGGGTAAGGTAGAAAGAGAATGATTGATTACTAATCTTAGCCTCAAACATTATGACAAAGTTCCAATTTCAATTGAATATACATTTAACTAACCTATAGTGCAAAATATGATAAGATCAAATCTCAATACACACCAGACAAACCTTAAAGGATGATATAAAGAATTACATGTAAGAACTATATTTACTTTAAAGATATGCTACCACACTCAAATAACATTAGCGCATGTGAATATAGAACAAATGAAATGAAGTAAATTCAAGATTCTTCAACTAATATAGAATAAGTAAAAAATATCACCTATTAATCAAAGATGCAACTTATAATTCATAGAAAATATTCAAATTTATAACTTAAGATAAACAATTAAGAGAAAAGAATTTAACAGTTGACATAAACAAATTTGGCCAATCCTTTCAGAATTACTTGATTATATTAACTTCTAAAAGTATATAATTTTTTTTCATAATTCTCTCCCTTTAAAATATGATATTAATGCCTTTTATATAAGGACTAGGTAGTATACTGATTAGTTACAAGATACAAATGTATAAAATATAAGGACAAATGTCCATTTTTAGAAAATTATAAAATACATTTGCTTTTCCAAACTAAATTGACCTACAGGCAACATGCTAATAAACTAGCATGTGCCTTTAAAAAAGAATATTCCTTTTTCAAATATTACAATGTTTTTACAAAAAATAATATCAACTAATTGGTGGGTCCATTGTTGAAGGACTCCTCTATTTCTCTTGCAAAAGTTCTATAGATCTTTGATGTTGTTCCTTGACAAGCTCCAAATATATAGCTAGTTTTAGGAGATAGACATCTTCTTGATTAGCTAAGTCCTCAAATTCCTTATCATCCCTTACCATATCTTATTTAATACTCTAAGATTCTACAATATTTTATTTAGAAGAGAAGATCATGCCCAAAATTTTGTTATTGTCACTGCTTGATTGACCCTAGCTTTTGCTCCTTACTTCCTATATCAATAGAGTGACTCTATGCTTATATTATTCATCGTAAATAGTACCTAAGGATATTGAATTTTCATTATTAGCCAAAATGGTGCTAAGGAGTTTCTTAATCCTATTAATAAGCTCTTCATCATCCTTTAGGAGTCTATCTAAGCATGTTGACTAAGTACTTAAGCTTTGGATATTATCCACCACTATTCCTAATATAACATTTAATTGGGCTTAGCTAATGGTTTTGAATTTAGGAATTCTATTCCTAATTAGTATATTGATGATATCCCTTATTTAAGCCTCTACATCTTTCCACTCTATCATCAATCATTTAGCCACCTCACTCTGTTGGCTCAATGCATCTTGTCTTAGCTTCATTGATTTTAAGGAGTCAAACATGTCAAAAAAGATGATTCAAACATATTTATTATGGCCTTCATAATTGATAATATATATTGGATCTATGAATTCTCCTTTTCCCTTTCCAAGTTAGGTATCCTTTGTTTCATCCCCCTAATACCAACTCTAACTTGAGTTGAATGAGCCTCAGTTAGGATTTCAATGTCCTCTTCATGGATGGGGAATTCATGAGGCTGCTATCTGTCAATTTGAGTTAAGCCTAAAAATGGCTTAACCCTTTAGAATTTGAACTCTTCAGTCCCCACCATGGCTTCTCTAGTTGTCACTCTCTCTAATCTAGTTGTGTTTGGATTGAATTACATAGTAGTATCCAATTTAATGTACTTTAGAGGTTCAGGAACCTGCATCTACTCACTACTTTGTGCTCCTAAAGCATCTATTTGTTTACTTCTTGGCCCTATAGTGGTCACTATCCTTCTTTATTCTTCCTCTTTCATCCAATCCTTTATACATTCCTTGATGTCATCATAAACATTAAATTTAATAGTTTGGGTCAAGGATAAAGAGTGAGACAACATGAGAATCTTCTACATTTTTCCATGGATGAACCAATTAGGGATGATTGGTCCATGAATAGGATATTCCTCACTAAATAAGTTGATTTAACTTATGGGATGAGTGAAAAGTCAACTTTGGCCTCTTTGATCCAATTGGGACCAAGGCTAATTCTACCTTTCTTTTTTGTAGGGTACTACTAGAACTAAATCCAAAACATCATATTTTTCTTTATTTTTCTTGGCTTCTTTAATTTGAGCATTGGGTTCTTGATCTTGATCCTCCTCTTCCTTAGAGCCATATGCTTCAACTAAGACCTTGAGGTAATTTTCCACTATTTCATTGGGATTTAGGACAATCATGTCCAGTACTCAATGGGTGATTCTAGTCTTTGAGATAGGGATGAGGATGAAGGTCCCTCACTAGGTCTCTCTTCCACTTCTCCTTACTATGACCTTGAGTAATTTTTACTTGGGGATGCATTTTTATCTATGGTTGATCTTGAGATGGCCTAAAAGGTCTAGGTATAAAATGATATTGAAGAGGTGCCATTTCCATGTATCCCTTAGTGGTTTTTCATCACTAGTCAATCTATGCTCAAGTCTGATGTTATGTCCTTTGATCCTAGCCAATACTTATTTGAATCTATTCACTCTAATATATATGGTGTCATGGATACCAAGTTGATGCACATACACTATCTTGGGAAATTGCTTAGATTTTAAGTGTGTAGAGACCATGCCATTGGAATCCCACATTTTTAGCTCATCAAGTTGCAATTTGAATGAGTCCTTATACCTAGCCATAGTACTAACCTGATCCTAATTTTGTAACACCATCTTGCCAATGGTCAAAGGTAAGTGATGGAAGAGGAATTTCTTCATGTTTTTTCATACTCTATCCACACCATTAAGAAGTTGGTATATAATCTATTTCTCTGCCATCTTGATGGGAACATAGACAGGCAATGTATAAGGTTGGATGCAAAATACCTTCAATTCTAATTAATATACAATCTAGATACAACTAGATATCTCCCATTAGATCCACATATTTATTTATTAGAAGGCTTACCCTAGGCATAGGGATCCCTATGATGGCTTCTACTAGAGTAGGATAGACATAATCATAAATGAATTACATGTGGCATCCATATTTGAAAATATATAACTTTGAATAATGGTGGGAAAATGTCAATCTACCCTTAGATGACCAATTATTGATGTGAGGGATATATATCTAGGATAGTAAGGCATATAAAAGATAAGACATCATGAAAAATTAGGTGCTGGTATTCTTTTTTATGGTTATGAATTATTTCTCTAGATATATGTTGATCATCTATCCAATTAGAGGAGTGATCCTTTTCTCTACCATGAAGTAAATGTAGGACACCCAACACATATTTACATAAGAGGTTGAAGGGGCTCTAGATATTCTATTCAATAGGGTTATGATTACCCTAACCTAATCTCTAAATTAGGTAACTAGGATGTTTTTAGTAGGGTATTAGAACACATGTCTCCTTTGGAGCAACCATGGCCTAAGGATGGTGTCAAGATCATTCTTGCTAGTCCGTTCCTTAATAGTGGGTAAATCCACTTGGAGTTTTAAAATCTTATAATAACTTTCAAAGGCTAATGGGGAAATGAATAAAATTATTTTAAAGGTCCTTTCATGAATGATTAAACCTTGTTCAAGTCTATAGTCTTTGAAAATGGGAGTAAGGATGTCAATATAGTGGATTACCTCTAGTTTGTCTATAACATGGTGGAGATTTTCCATTTGGACTATAAATATGTCATAGTATGTTTTGTTTATAGTGGTATTATTTTATTCTTATTTGGTGATGGATTGCATCTCCTCAATGGTCTAGAAGAGCTCAAACCAATTCTTATTGCCTATGTTTAATGCAATAATTTCCAGGTTAGTTTCCTTGAATACCCTCTCTTCATTGTTTGTAGACAAATATAACTCTATCTCATCCCTATATTATTACCTTTGAGATACCATGACTTCAAAACTTTTTAGAATCGCTCACATTTAGATTTTAGATGGTCTCTAGGTTGGTTTTTTTATGCTCAAATCATAATTGAACTTCTTCTAGATTTGTTGTAATCAATCTGAGTTCACTTAGGGCCTTTAATGCAAGTTTTAAGGATTTGAATATTTAATGGTGGTAACTTATTCAAACCTTATCTTATACATGACTCAAATTTGATTTTAACCTTCACCTTTATATCCTTGAATTTTGAGCATATAATATCTTCTATTTTGTTGCTTTGTGCTTGTGTGGTACTTATTTGGTGTCTATCTGGCACTTTTAATGACATTTTTAATAAATACATTTGACCACTAGCCATTATTTTTTGAAATCTACCCTTTGGCTTCATGCCATTAGATTAAGATCCAAGGATTAATATGAGCTATTGATTGTGATTTGGGACCTCAGTTATCATTGGTTCCTTTTGGTACCAAGCCTTGTGGTTGTGCCACTTGGTAGGTTCATACGCTTTTTGATCTCTATCACCTTTATTATTCAAATATTGAATGTGTGTCCTCCATGTGTTGAGACCATGGGTTCTTGAAGCTTCATTGAAAATTCATCAATGATTTCACACATTGGATCATATTTTATGATGAATCACAAGCCATTGGATCCTGAAAGATGCATGATATATAATTAGTGTATTATTTATGTGGGGAATTAGGTTTAAATACCTTAGGATAAGGTTTATTTTGTGTTTAATAAACATGAAATAAACTTTAGGCTAAAGTGTTTATTGTCATGTCCCCTTTTTCGTGGACATTGACAGACTTGATGGTTAGCCTATTATACGACCTTCGTAGGCTAATAGGATGGATAGAGGGTCATAATGGAGCTTGGCTTGACTTTGATTCATAGAATTTCTACATTTGGTTTTCATTTAGGGTCTTTCAGACATGTTTGCTTGGTGCTCCTACTTTTTAGGGATATTTGATATGTAGTGGAGCACCTTTATTTTGGTATGGTCATGTGCGGAATCACTCCCTAATTCACCTGCTTTGATCGGTTTGAGGATCCGACATATATTGAGGGAGATATTAATATTTGATTGATTTAATCAAATATTAATTATTTGGTCTCATTAATAATTAATTAATTAATTATTAATTATTTGGTCTAATTTTAAAACCCTAATGCTAATTTAAGAAACCCTAATTAGGGCAAGCATATCTTTTGAGGGTATAAGGGTTTCACATGGAGGCCATTATTGATTATGCATAGATTATTGATTATTGAAAATTGAAGAAATTCTTCTGTGAAGACTAAGCCAAGGGTTCCAGGATTCCATTGCAGTGGAGAACGTTCCCTCTTCATTGTGTGTGATTTAGAGGCTGTGAGATATCAGTTGATTTATTACCAAATTGAGAGATAGCTTCATCCAGAAGTTATCACAGAATTCTAGGGTTGAGAGATAACTTCACTCAGAAGTTATCACAGTATTACAGGTATTTATTTTATTAGTTTTGATTCAATAAATTATACAGATAGAAATATTCTGTATTAGAATAGTATATCTTCAGATCAGGGTGTTCAGCAATCAGGGGTTAAGAATAAACAGGTTGGCGGCCGTACTAAATCCGTACAGGTCCGTTCAGATCAGCTCAGGGACTGACCTCGGCAGATAGAGGGCTACAGTGACTGACATCGGTCGACTGAAGACCGATGTCGGCAAAAAGCCAACCGATAGGGACCGACGTCGGTGATATATCGACCGACGACGGCGTCTGTGTGTCGACACAGAAAATCTGAGACTTCCAGAATTGCAATTTTATTCCCAGTTTGCATGAATTTAGGGTTTTAAGACCTCATCTGTAATATTTTTTGGTTGGCATAAGAAAGGACATCTATTGTAATCAGCTGGATGAATGATAAGATCTGTGATTTGTTTATGCATGTTTGAATCTTGTTTGCAAATTGTATCTTGTTTAGAGCTTTATGTGTTTATATATTCCCTATTTGAAAGGGGATATTACAGTTGATCAGAGCTTTTGTGCAGATAAGAGAGCCCCTAAGTAAGGGACATCACAGTGGTATCAGAGCTTATTATGTAGATAAGAGAGCCCCTAAGTAAGGGACATCACAGTGGTATCAGAGCTTTTGTGCAGATAAGAGAGCCCCTAAGTAAGGGACATCACAGTGGTATCAGAGCTAAATTCCTGCCATCCTGTTGGGCACATCAGAGCCAAATTCCTGCCATCCTGTTGGGCACATCAGAACTAATGTCTTGCCATCTTGTTGGGTAGCTTGGGTATCAGTATGGCTTTAACAGATGTCAAAGATTTGGAAGAACACATGCACAATGCAAAGAAGAAATTAGATCATCCATTTCAGCACGCAGATGACACTCTAAAAATTTTGGAGGAGTTGGACACTTATTTAGGCAAGGTTGAGCATTCAAATACTTATGAGATGCAAACAACGTTATTTCCAGCATTTGATTCATTGGTGAAGCCCCGATTATTGAGACATCATAATGAGGTGGTAAGACTTGTAGCTCTCTCTTGCATTAGTGAAATGATGAGGATCATAGCTGGCTTTGATTTTCATGATGATCAGATTATGAGAGAGGTACTTTATGCCATGGTAAAAAGCTTCGAAAAGTTGGATAACATTAGAGACCCTCATTTCTCAAGGAGGGCAAGATTACTTGAAACATTTGCAAGGTATGGATTTGAAAACATTATGATGTTAGTAGGTTGTATTGGTGAAATTCGCATGATGTTTAAAATATTTTGGAATATTTTAGATGAGTTTCATTCTAGAAATATATTGGCATCAATGCACTCTATTATGTTCACAATCTTGTTTGAGGAGGAGGATAAAATTTCTAAACTTTTGGCAGAAAATTTATGGTATGTCTGGACAAAAGGGAGAAATGTCTCACCTAGAGCTTGTATGTGGTTAAAGAGTTTAATTAATAGGCCCAAGGATCGTAGTGTTTTTCCTATGACATGCAGCCACTTACATGATGAGTTTGACAGTCATGCTGATCCAGTACAGGGAGATATTAACACATCTTCAGGTAATGATTTATCTGCATTATCTTCACAGGTAGGAGTAGTTGAGGATGTTGTGGACGAGCTTTGTCTTAAGGTAAGTTTAACTAAGGAGTTAGATAGTGAGGATGAGTCCGATGCTTGCATTCAGAGTGTGGAGGTGTACCCAGATGTTAGTACACTGAGTGTTGGTGATGAGTATGTTTCTATAGCTGCTTATGAGGAGCATGTGGTTGAGGCTCACACACATATTCAGGACTTGGGAGTACATGATTCTGAGGAGTTTGGGATACCAGTGGAGTCGAGTCTCCAGATTGATTCTTCTCACACATTTGACAGTATGGTACAGTTGGTTGTGCCACCGTTACAGAGGGATCAGTTTTGGGATGGATTAACACCATCTTTTGTAGATGGGATTTGCAGCTACCAAGTACACAGCCTACAGTATCGACACATCCAGGGCAGTTGTGATTTTAGAAATTGGTTGAGTTATGTTCACCAATTTGATTATGGGTTCCTCTTTGTTCTACTTCTATTGATGTTACAGGTACTTGCATTGATTCACAGTAGTGCAGAGCATAACTACATTTGGGATCTAGGTGGATCGAGTAGTTCATTGTTCTGAGATTGCTTGGGGACAAGCAATTTCTGGAGGGGCGGATTGTCATGTCCCCTTTTTCGTGGACATTGACAGACTTGATGGTTAGCCTATTATATGACCTTCATAGGCTAATAGGATGGATAGAGGGTCATAATGGAGCTTGGCTTGACTTTGATTCGCAAAATTTCTACATTTGGTTTTCATTCAGGGTCTTTCAGACATGTTTGCTTGGTGCTCCTACTTTTTAGGGATATTTGATATGCAGTGGAGCACCTTTATTTTGGTATGGTCATGTGCGGAATCACTCCCTGATTCACCTGCTTTGATCGGTTTGAGGATCTGACATATATTGAGGGAGATATTAATATTTGATTGATTTAATCAAATATTAATTATTTGGTCTCATTAATAATTAATTAATTAATTATTAATTATTTGGTCTAATTTTAAAACCCTAATGCTAATTTAAGAAACCCTAATTAGGGCAAGCATATCTTTTGAGGGTATAAGGGTTTCACATGGAGGCCATTATTGATTATGCATAGATTATTGATTATTGAAAATTGAAGAAATTCTTCTGTGAAGACTGAGCCAAGGGTTCCAGGATTCCATTGCAGTGGAGAACGTTCCCTCTTCATTGTGTGTGATTTAGAGGCTGTGAGATATCAACTGATTTATTACCAAATTGAGAGATAGCTTCATCTAGAAGTTATCACAGAATTCCAGGGTTGAGAGATAACTTCACTCAGAAGTTATCACAGTATTATAGGTATTTATTTTATTACTTTTGATTCAATAAATTATACAGATAGAAATATTCTGTATTAGAATAGTATATCTTTAGATCAGGGTGTTCAGC
This sequence comes from Torreya grandis, assembly GCA_037957365.1. Lineage (NCBI taxonomy): Eukaryota > Viridiplantae > Streptophyta > Pinopsida > Cupressales > Taxaceae > Torreya > Torreya grandis. The sequence continues at coordinate 206,638 of JARHVA010008811.1, forward strand.
AATCAGGGGTTAAGAACAAACAGGTTGGTGGCCGTACTAAATCCGTATAGGTCCGTTCAGATCAGCTCAGGGACCGACCTCGGCAGATAGAGGGCTACAGTGACCAACATCGATCGACTGAAGACCGACGTCAACAAAAATCCGATTGACAGGGACTGACGTCGGCGATATATCGACCGACGACGGCGTTTGTGTGTCGACACAGAAAATCCGAGACTTCCAAAATTGCAATTTTATTCCCAGTTTGCACGAATTCAGGGTTTTAAGACCTCATCTGTAATATTTTTTGGTTGGCATAAGAAAGGACATCTATTGTAATCAGCTGGATGAATGATAAGATCTGTGATTTGTTTATGCATGTTTGAATCTTGTTTGCAAATTGTATCTTGTTCAGAGCTTTATGTGTTTATATATTCCCTGTTTGAAAGGGGATATTACAGTTGATCAGAGCTTTTGTGCAGATAAGAGAGCCCCTAAGTAAGGGACATCACAGTGGTATCAGAGCTTATTGTGCAGATAAGAGAGCCCCTAAGTAAGGGACATCACAGTGGTATCAGAGCTTTTGTGCAGATAAGAGAGCCCCTAAGTAAGGGACATCACATTTATGCCTATTTTTTTCAAAATTTACACAAAAGGGAGACTAGGGATAAATATTTTAATCCAAAGTTTACATTGTATCTAATAAACACAATGCATAATTTGGGCTAAAATACTTATGTTAAACTCTTAGAACATTCCCAAAGGGGTCAAAGTGATATAAGAACCAAATACTATATTTTGACTTAGGGCTTTATTGTATTAATAAACATGATAAAATATTTGGTTAAAAGCATTTGGGCTAAGTTTTATGTCACAAGGACCATTTTAAAATAATTTTTAGTATAAGTCTCTAGCCTAAGGTTCATGACATTTAAAAAATTAAAATGGGAAGCTTAGGATATAGACTTAGACTAAATTCCTTTTTGCATATATTTAGACTATGAGATCATTTCATTATTTTTAGTTTAAAGATATCAAGTGATTGAACATCTCTTGAGGGGTCCCATTAGTCTATAATGTAATTCATGAGTTTTTTAACAACATTTTGGAGTATATCTTAGTCTTGAGAAAAAAAAATCCATTATCTTAAATTTGATGGTCTTGTAGATGTCAAATACATCCTTGTAGATGTCAAATGATGACCATGAAAATGTAAAATTTAGGCTCATGAAGTTATTAGATTTAATGGGCTTAAAGTTGATGATCATGTAGATTCTAAATACATCCTTGTGGATGTCAAATTATGGTCATGAAAACTTCAAATTTAAGCTCATCAAATTCTTATATCCCAATGTGAGAGTGCCACAGGGAGACTCTATGAGGCTTCTTAGGATATTGTACTCAATTTGCTACATCTGATTAAAAACCATGATGAAGAAAGAGATGTCTGATCATGATCTGAGACCTTGTACATGATTGGTTCCTTTTAATATGTGATACCCTTTGATTTTAAGTCTCAAATGTAGGAGTGTCACATAGAAACTCCATGGAGCTTCTTGGGGATTTGAATTTTCAATGTTGGCTTCACTCCATTTGATTAAAAACTATGATGAGGTATGGGCCATCGATCATGATCTAGATGCTCACACGTGAATAGTTTGAAGGACTAAGTGATTAGTTAGTCAAGCTTTTCCTTGATTTGTTGGATCAAAAGGTGTGATGAAGCATGGATCATTAGATCCTACAAAATGCATGATATTTAATTTAGGACTTGAGATGAAAGAAACTTAAGCTAAGGCATTTAGACTAAGGTCTCATTTGTATTAATAAACATGAATAGGGCCTTAGTATTAAGGATTTAAGGTATGTAGGTGATAAAAGGACCATGATAAAAAATAAAAAGGACCCTATGAACATAACATTGGACCACGTTAGAGATATAATAAACATAGGGGGAAAATAAAAGGGACCAAGGCATAATTTTTAGGCTAAGGTTTGGTTTTATTAAAAAACATGATTAATCCTTAATATAGAAATTAGGGATTAATTCCAAAACAAGTTTAAAATATTCCTACCAATTTTTTCCCACCAAATTAAAATTTAAACTAGGGTTTTATGCTATGGTTTTAGAACATGAATCTATGAGCAAGGACTCCATGAAACCTACATCTTTAAGACATGACCAATTATTAGTAGCATTAGGAAAACTCAAATCAAAATATAACTCAGTAATCCAATTTTATCAAAGTGGATGATCTTCAAATTCTAAAAATGATCAAAACATGCCATGTTTTCAAGATTAAAGTTCAAAATATCTCAAGGGTCCCAGTTTTCAAAAATGGGGGTATGTTGACCTTAATAGTCATTAGGGTTGGTTAAGGAGTGGAATTAGTAGATGAAAGATATAAATATCCTTGATATAGATATTGAGTTTTTGAAACATTGATTGAATAAATAAACCAATGAAGAGTTATTAATAAGCCTTTATAAAGAAAGAATAAGTTGTCTAAAGAGCAGTGAATGTTGATAGTGTTGAACACACCTATCTACTGAGAGGGGGGGTGAATAAGTGGATCTCATAAATGAATTTCTTAAAACTTTTAAGATAAATTTTAAACATATGCAATATTAAACAAATAAATGAAATATATCACATGGATAAAAGCATAAAACAAAACACCATATTTATACATGGAAACCCAAAGGGAAAAACCATGGTGAAAATGTTGCTATTCTAATCCAGCCTCATAAAATTTGTCTCACTAACTGAACCTCATTGGTTACATTTAAGGACACCCATCCCAAGGAGAAACCACTCCCCTATTTTAAAATCACCAAATCTAAGGAAGCACCCATTCCCTATACAGAGCACCAACCCAACTTAATTTGATGGCACCAATGAATCAGACATTTAAACTTCAAATTGATGATTCAAATTCACAAAATAATATAAGTATCTATTTTTTATTGCATGTCTGATTTGCAATTACTCATTCAACACACTCTTGTGTGATCTTCACTCTTTCTGCACCCTTTCTCTATGTCTAAATTTATCTGTTTGACACTTTGGTATTATAATATTTGACCATTACTCCTCATGCTTAGACACGTCTCTTTTTTATACATCTATGAATTAACTCCTCTCGATTCATTTTATTCCAAAAATGAAAAATGATTATTTTTCTTACCTATTCTTTGTCACTTTGGAATTTTGCATCAATAAAAACTTAGATGCATCTCATTTTTTAATATACATTTTACGTTCAATACTTTTCTCTTCTCATTCCAAGAAAATGACTATTTGACATCCATTCTTTGAGCCTCTTTGAATTCTACCCTTGTCACTTCATATACAACATTCAAATAATTAAAATGAATCTATGATTAGTTGTTTTATTTCATAATTATTGAAAAAAAATTGACTATTGATTTTCTTCAACCATCACACTAGTTTTTTTTGTAACTACCTCAATTTTTTAGTTCTTTCAAAAAATTTCCTTACTTAACACATTGGTTAAGTTTTGAGATCCTTATATCATCTCACTACATCTAAAGTCTTTAGAATGCTTTCACTTCATTAGAACTTGCAAGACATTCTTGGACTTTAACTCTACCACTATGCCATTAACCTTTGAGTACCTTTAAATTTTGGATTCACTCACTTTATTATATTTCTTAGTATTGGCTTCTACACATTGTTGGATAATTAAATATGCACACTCTTTACATTGACTAGTTCATTATCCTTTGGTATGGTGACCTCATCTCATTTTATTTGGTATTCATGTATTGTTTTTTATCCTTTAATCTCTTCAAACTTACTCGACCTTTAACTCACCTTGATCCTTTAGCACTTTTAAAAATTCCCTATGAGACACCACACTTATCCTTCATAAATTTTGCAAGTGAGCTATATTTCTTCCAAAATATCCTTAGAAAACTTTATAAGAGTCCATTCCATTTGAAGGTATCCTTAGGGAACTTTGTAAGTGTCCACCTGCCTTAGACAAATTTTCTAAAAGAATTCATCAATGCCCTTCTTCCAAAAGTGTCTTTTGGGACTTCTATAAGTGACCTATTTAGAACTTTTTTTTGAATCACATGCCCTTTAGAGCTTTAGAAAAGTACCTTTAAAGTTTTTTATTTGGGTCACATGCCCTTTGGAACTTTGGCAAAGTACCCTTCATGATTTTTGTTTCATTTACATGCCCTTCAGAACTTTGGCAAATTACCCTTTGGAAACTTTGAATGGTTCACTCACCCTTCAGCATTTTTGAAAAAAATCCCTTCAGAAACTTCTAATGGTTCACTTACCCTTTGGCATTTTGAAAAGGTCCCTTTAGAATTTTTGTAAAGTACCCTTCAGAAACTTTAAATGATTCACTTACCCTTATAAATTTTGAAAAGATGCCTTTAGAGATTTTGTTTTGGATATATATTTTTTTAAATAATTCCAAATTGTACTCATTTCCTCTAGAAACTTTCTTGTGTACATTTTGTCTGATAAAGTCTAAACCATTTTCTCAAAAGAATTCATTGAACCACTTTATCTGAAAGAATTCCTTGGACAAATGCAAAGGTACAAAATTGGAATAGTATGGAAACCTAATAGACTTTTAGCTGAGGAAAAACCTTATGCATTTGTAACATATTTTATCTAATCATCCTTATGACTTAGAACATAAACCACAAAGAGATATATGTAAATATTATTAACATCCACTTGTGTATTTAGCCATATCTATCAAGATAATCATGTGAGAAAATACATTCATATTATTGTTCTTGTATTTTCATAGTCATTCAAAGTACACACACAACTCCATGGAGCTCTAAAACAATTTTGTTGAACTCAACACCTTTGTCATTAATTCTTGAAAGTACATTGTCTATTTGACATCAATGATAAGAATTTATACATCAATGAATATGTCCAAAAATCTCCCCTTTTATCATTGATGGAAAAAACATACTCTACAAAGTATCACAATATCTATTTTTCACCTACATCTTGCTCTTTTCTCCCCCTTTGACATTAATTATAAATCATCTCTGCCACAAAGTCAACTAGCTCCACCTGAAGTGCACTTCTTTAGGTATGACATTGTTTTGATACTCAAACCTATAAGATAAGAATAATTTATGAGAATCTCCCCCTTTAGGCCATGAAATAAAGTCTTAAACTCCTCTTCTTCTAGGAGTTATTGATGTTCCTTTTATATTCCCCTTGGAGACATGCCTGATCAATAGGAACTAGTGAAGTGGTGTAGGAGCTACCACTCCCAAATGTTGTCTCAAATTTTCAACTTGGTCCTCAGGAAAAGGTTTAGTGAATATGTCTATAATTTTATATTTTGTTGGAATATATTCCATTATGACCTCTTGGTCACCAACCTTCTCTCTCAAAAAGTGATGATTGATATGTGATTTTTTTGGAGTACATCACTAGATTCTTAGATATATTTATAGAACTTGAATTGTCACATAGAATGGGAATTGGTCCTTTGAACTAAACTTCAATATCTTTTAGTGATTGATTTATCCACAATACTTGAGTGTAACATGTAACTACTGCAACATATTTTGCTTCTTCTATAGATAGTGTAACTGAGTCTTGTTTTTTACTTAGACATGAAACAAGTATGTTACCAAGGAAGAATGCACCACCACTAGTACTTCTATCATTTGTGCTTCCTACCCAATAAACATCTATGTATGATGTAAAATTTAAATCATCACTTGAAGGATACAATAAGCCATAGTCTATTATGCTTTTGATATATCTGAATATTCTCTTTACTACATTTACATGTGTTTCTTTTAGTGCAGCTGGGAATGTAGAAACCATGCATATAGCCTACATGATGTTTGGTCTTGATGTAGTGAGATATAAAAAACTACCAATAATATACCTATACATTTTATGATTTACTTTAGGAGATTCATTACCTTTACTCAATTTACATCTAGTTATCATGGGAGTGCTAACTAGTCTGTTGTCCTCCATACTAAATTTCTTGAGCATTTCCTTTACATACTTAGTCTAGGGTATGAATATCCCTTCTTTGGATTGTGCAACTTGTAGACCAAGAAAAATGAAAATTATCCCAGCATGGACATTTCAAACTCCTTTTGCATTTGGTTTACAAATTATTTTCACATATTATTATTGTTGCCACCAAAAATCATGTCATCAACATAGACAACTATGATCAACATATGTCCATTTTCAGACTTAACATACAAGTTACTATCTAAACATCCTTTGATAAATCCTTGTTGTTTTAAATATTGATCTAACCTTGAATATAATGTTAGGTGCATGTTTTAGACCATATAGTGCTTTCTTTAGTTTGCACACATAGTCTTCTTCATCTGTCAGCTGAAAACCTTCATGTTGTTCAATATATACTTATTCCTCTAAGGTTCCATTCAAGAAAGTTGACTTAACATCCATTTGATAGACTTTAAACTTCTTAAAAACTAAGAATGCTAAAAACATTTTGATGGATTCCAATCTTTCCACTGGGGAAAATGTCTCCTCAAAATCTATTCCTTCTACCTAAGCATATCCTTTGAAAATAAGTCTAGCTTTGTTTCTCACAATAATTCCATCTTCATTCAACTTGTTTTTAAGGACCCATTTTGTGCCTTTGACATTCTTGTCTATGGGTCTTGGAACTAGCTTCCAATTTTTATTCTTTTCAATTTGACTCAGTTCCTCATCCATGGCCTTTTGCCAATTCTCATCTTTAATGACCTTAGCATAAATTTTGGGATTGATTTTAGATAGTAAAGCAAAAATTACCTATTCTTTGCTCATTTAGACCCTTCTCTTCATTTGGACTCCTTCATTCATATTTCCAATGATCTACTCGTTAGGATGATCCTTTAAAACAAACCTTGAGGGTGCTTTATCAGTCATCTTTATCTATTCTTCATTATATGATATTTCGTCCTTAGCTTCTTCTTTTAGTTCCTTAATTCTAATCTCATTTATAGGTTCAATTTATTCTTTATAGATCTCTTAAAATTTGACATGGATGATCTCCACTAATTTATGTAGTCTTTTGTTGTAGCAAACATAAGCTTTTTTGTGAGTAGAATAACCAAGGAATATTCCTTCATCACATCTTGACTCAAAACTGCCTAGCTTTTTCCCCTTCCTTCAAATGTAGCATTTTCTTCAAAACACTCTAACATAATTTATCGAAGTAGGATTTCCATACCATAGTTAATATGGAGTCTTGTCACTATCTAATCTCAATTGGAATTTAGTCAAGATGTATACTACTATCTAGACTACTTATCTCCAATAACCATATGATAAGTTGGCTTCTTTTGACATTATTCTAACCATCTCCTTGATAGGCCTATTTTTCCTCTCAACAACTCATTTTATTATGGAGTTCCTGTAGTAGAGTAGTGTCTCTTAATTCCATACTTTTCATAATAGTCTATGAATTCATTTGAAGTGAATTCACCACCTTTGTCAAATATGAGGCACTTGATCTTTATACCAATTTCATTTTCAACCATGGCACTAGAGATATTGAAGCTTTCAAAGGCTTGAGACTTTTCCTTTAATAAGGTTACCCATGTCATTTTAGTGTAGTAAGTTATGAATATAATGAAATAATATACTCCTTTGGAACCTCTTGTCTTGTGGTCCATAAAGATCAGTATGAACTATCTGTAGAGGTTTTTTAGTTACATACTCTTTAGTTTGGAATGAGACCATGATCTATTTACCAAGTTGACATCCTCTACACATTGTGTCTGTAGTCTTGATTATCTTAGGCATGTGTCTTACACACTTGTTAGAACTTACTTTGATTAAATTTTCAAAGTTAACATGACCCATCCTTTTGTGCCATAACTAGCTCTCATCAATCTTTCCCATGAGACAATTTGTATCATTTACCTCAATCAGATTATATATGTTACTCTCAATCCTTTTTCCTTATGCAATAGTTTTTTTACACCTCCTTAATTCATAACATTTAGCTTCAAATATGGCTTTATAGCCATTATCACACATCTAAATGACACTCAGTAGATTATGTTTTAGTCCTTTAACATAAAGAACATTATGTGTGGGGAGCCTGTTATAAATGTGAAAGGTTCCTTTCCTCTGATTTAGACTACAATATTGTCTCCCAAGCTGACAATCCTTTCCTTGCATCGGCTCATTTTGGTAAACTTACTATTGTCACTAGTCATATGCTTTGAGAATCCACTATCTATAACCCATACATTTTTATCTTTATCATGCAGTGTTATTTGGGTGATCATAGACTAACTTTTCATTTTCCATATCTCCTTGCACTTCTTAAATGTACTTTTCTTATTGTGTCATTGATTTGTGAGCCTTTATTCACTTTAGGAGTCTCAACATTTTTTATATTATTAGACTTTAATTTAACAATATTTTCTCTACAATGTTTTGTTATATGCCCAAAATTATTATAGTTATAGCATAAAACATATAGATCTAGTAGAGGGGCAAATGAATTCTTACTTAAGAAACTTATCCTTATTTTAGGTAGAATCTTACAATTAATTGATTTATGGCCAAATTTATTACAGCTATAACCATAAAATTATGAAGAATACATGGTTATCATTCTCCTTTGGGGATATAAAGGATGTCTCTGGAACTTTGTCTTCTTCACATTCCTTGTTGTTATGTTGTTTTTTGTAGTAGCAACCTTGGTCTTTATAGGAATAGAGTTATTACTTTTATTCTTCTCTTCAGGAATGTGATTTTCTTCTTTTCTAATTCTTGATTCTACCTCTACCTTGAAGTTTTCATAAAAATTTATAGTTGTTCTCAACATGGGACTCTTGCCTTTCTCTTACCCAAGACTTAATTTTTATTTGAGGTGATTTTGTGAGCTGATCATCTCATCCATTATTACGAATATTCCTTTTAGTTTCAAGCCTTTATTAATTTGTTCTTTGACCTTTTTGATATTTTCTCTTAGGTCCATGATTTCTTCCTTCATCTTCAAACATTCTAAAGATTTTGATTACAAATTAGTTTTGACCACATCCTCTATCCTCTTTGCCTCCTAAGTTTGGATCTTCAAACTCACTGTCATTTGATCTAATTCCTCATTTCATTTATTCAATTTCTCAACTCCTTTTGACTAAGCTTCTTTTATTTACAAATTTATTTTCTAAGCTTGTCAATTTATTTTAAAGTACAAATGAGTTCACATTCTAGATTTACTTCTCCTTCTTCTTCTTCATCATCTAAGTCTTATTCTTCATGGCATAAAGAAGTTGATTCATAATTAATGAAGAGAACTTCATTTTTTTTGGCCATAAAATCACTAGCATGTTCATTACTTGAATTAACATTATCATCAACCGAGTCACTATCTTATTTTTAGTATAGCCCCATTTTATTCTTACAGAAGATTTTTTTATTCTTAAAGAAGATTGTTTTCTTCTTGGGATAATAGGATTTTTCCTTTTGATTTTTCTCAACTGAATCAGAGTCAGCCTTCCTTTTATGTGGACATTTAATAACAAAGTGACCTATCTTTCCACAATTAAAAAATTTGAAGGGTAACTTACCTTTGTATTTACCTGAGCCCTTCTTTAATTTTTTTATGAAATTGGCCTCTACATCTTCAACCTCCTTAGATTTAGAATTAGGAGCTTCTTCTTCATCTTCCTACTTAGAAACTTTGAAAGCAAATTCTCTCTTAGATGACTTTGCATCTCCCAACCTCATCTCATATGTAGTGAAAGTTCCATGTAACTCATGTATTGTGATCTTGTTCATATCTCTTACTTCTTCAATGGCAAAAATTTTAGAATCATAGTTTTTTTTCAAAGATCTTAAAACCTTTTTGATATTGACTACTTCATCCATTGTCTCTCCAAGTCCTCTAATTGAATTTACAATCTCATCTACCATATGGAGATATTCTACAATATTCTCTTCCTCACTCATCTTAAGGCTCTCAAACTATACCTTATGTGTTTGAAGCTTGGATTATTGTACTCTATAATATCCTTCATATATAATCTTTAATATGGCCCATACGTCCTTTGCACATTGACAATACATGACTTTGACAAACTCATTGTTTGATAATCCACAAAGAATAGCATTCTTTTCTTTGGCATTGTTTTCACATGCCTTTTTGGTTGCCTGATTAGTAAAAGAAATAACATGGGGTGTGTATCCATTCTCAATGGACATATAGACATCAAACCCCAAGGAGTTCAAATACGCCTCCATCCTCATGCTCCAAAAGGCATAGTTAGACCCATCAAACAAAGGTGCCTTATTTGATGAAGTTCCTTCATGACTAGCCATTTTATGTTCAGACTCCAAGATCAACCTAAGTTGATTAAGCTTCTCTTTTAGAACCCTTTGCTCTGATATGAAATGTTGAACACACATATCTACTAAGAGAGGGGTGAATCAATAGATCTCAAAAATGAATTTATTACAACTTTCAAGATAAATTTTAAACATATGCAATCTTAACCAAATAAATGAAAGATATCACATGCACAAAAACACAACACACAACACTATATTTATATATGGAAACCCAAATGGAAACACCATGGTGAGAATGTTTCTAGAAGTTACTATTCTAATCCACCCTCACAAATTTTGTCTCACTGATTGAACATAACTAGTTACATTTAAGGACACCAATCCCAAGGAGACACCAATCCCCTATTTTAAGAGCACCAACTCTAAGGAAGCACCCACTCGCTATACTAAGCACCAACCCAAATTAATTTGATGGTACCAACTAATCAGACATTTACACTTCAAATTCATGAATTAGATTCACAAAAGAATCCAAGTCTCTATTCTTTATTTCATATCTAATTTTCAACTATTCATTTCTCATTCAACACACTCTTATGTGATCTTCACTCTTCTTGCACCCTTTCTCTATCTAAATTTATCTATTTGGCACTCTGGTATTCTCCAATTCAACCATTACTCCTCTATGCTCAGATGAGTCTCATATTTTTGCATCTATGGCTTGAATCCTCTCAACTCCTTTCATTCCAAAAATGAAAAATGACTATTTTTATTCCCTAATCTTCATCAGTTTGGAATTTTACATCAATAAAAACATAGATGAGTATCATTTTTTAAAATACATTTTTCATTCATTGCTTGTCTCTTCTCATTCTAAGCAAATGACTATCTGACTTCCATTCTTTGATTCTCTTCGAATTCTACCCTTGTCACTTCATATACAACATTCTCATAATTATAATGAATCTATGATTAGTAATTTTATTCCATAGTTATTGAAAAAAAATTGACTATTGATTTTATTCAATCATTGTGCCATTTTTATTCTAAATACCTCACTTTTTTGGTTCTTCAAAAAATTTTCCTTACTTAACACATTATTTAAGTGTCGAGATCCTTATATCATCTCATTGCATCTTGAGTCTTTGGAATTACTTTGCTTCATTATAACTTACAATACATGTTTAGACTTTAACTATGCCACTATGCCATTAACCTTCAAGTATCTTTAAACTTTGGATTTACTCACTCTATTGGATTTCTCAGTCCTAGCTTCTGCACATCATTGTATCATTAAAGATGAATACTCTTTACATTGACTAGGTTGTTATCCTTTTGTATGTTGACCTCATCTCATTTTCTTCAACATTCATGTATTGCTTTCTCTCTTTTGATCTCTTTAGACTTGCTTGAGCTTTAACTCAATTTGATCCTTTGACACTTTTGAAAATGCCCTATGAGACTCCACACTTATCCTTTGGATATGTTGAAAGTGACCTATATTTATTATAAAATATCCTTAAAAAACTTTGTAAGAGTACATTCCATCTGAAGGTATCCTTTGGTAACTTTGTAAGTGTCCACCTACCTTAGACAAATTCTCCAAAAGAATTCATTAATTCCATTCTTCTAAAAGTGTCCTTTGGGACATCTATAAGTGACCTATTTACAACTTTTGTTTGAATCACATGTCCTTCAGAGCTTTAGAAAAATACATTTAAGAATTTTTTTTTGGGTCACATTCCCTTTGGAGCTTTGGCAAAGTACCCTTCAATATTTTTGTTTGGGTTGCATGCCCTTTAGAACTTTGGAAAAGTACCCTTCAAAAAATTTGAATAGTTCACTTACCCTTCAACATTTTTGAAAAGATCACTTCAAAAACTTTGAATGATTTACTTACCCTTTGGTATTTTTAAAATATCCCTTCAAAAATTTTGTAAAGTACCCTTCAAAAATTTGAAAATATCGCTTCATAACTTTTGTTTGGGACAATGTTTCTAACAAAGACATAGCCATTTTTATGATAGAATTTATCAAACTACTTTCTCCAAAAGAATTATAAATTTCACTCATTTCCTTCAAAAACTTTGTTGTAGACATTTTATCTAACAAAGTCTAAACCATTTTCTCAAAATAATTCACTAAACCACTTTCTCGAAAATAATTCACCAAACAAATGCAAAGGTGAAAAATTGAATATGGAAACTTAGTAGACTTCTAGCTAGGGAATAACCTTATGCATTTGTAACATATTTTCTCTACTTATCCTTATGAATTAGAACATATACCACAAAGAGATATATGAAAATGTTTTTAACATCCACCTATATACTTAGCCATATCTATCCAGATAATCATGTGATCAAAGACATTCATATGACTATTATTGTATTTTCATAGTCATTCAAAGTACACACATAACTACATAGAGCTCTGTAGCAAGTTTGTTTAACTCAACACCTTTGCCAGTAATGATTGAAAGTAAATTCTTTAATTGACATCAATGATAAACCTTCATACATCAATGAATATGTCTAATAGATAGGTGAATTTCATCAGAACTGAGGAGTCTTCAAGAGATGAAATAAGGAATAAGCCAAGAGTGTTTTTTAAACCAAATGTGTAAGAACAAATAGAACAAGATAAGAGATTAGAGTTAAGAGTTATTGGTAGAGATGAGAGAAGGTGCATGTGTTAGATATTTCTATTCAATAAATACAAGTTTAATGAAGTCCTCTACATCACAATGATAAATAAATGATATACTTAGCTGGTTCTAATTATAACATGGATCTAGATCTGAAATAGGTGGGAAGCAAACTAGGAGAATATTTTAGAATAGTCACTATATTTTGTGTCTAGTGCCTCTGTATCCTCAAACACTTATGTCAGCCATATATTTTTATGTTGATGCTAGTGTCTAGGTTATATGCATGGGTCCTATATGGAATACATGTTAGAACATGATGTAAGCACCTATATGATGTTAGAGTATGTATTTCTCATACGTTTTAGGTTTTAGCTAGGTTGTTTATCTTTTCCTAGTTTTATCCTATGTGAAGATTTATCCCACATTGGTTAGTTAGGCTTGAGTCTTGTTTCTCTTTGCCTAATTAATCAAGAGCTCTCCATTGTACTGTACATTCATTTTTTAATATCATTTTATTAACCTTGTCTTGGTATTTCATTTTTTTTCAAGCTTATCATGATGTTCCTTTTGTCAATGCTTCAGACTCCTAGCTTGGAATGATATTATCCTCATTATTTTCATGGTATCATATATTTAAAGGGTTACATCCATCCATTGATAAGTTTCTATTCAATTTGAAGAAGCTGCATGGTCACCTATGAGAAATCTAATTTTTTGTCAAACTATGTTTTTTACCAAAATGTGATATGTTTTGATCAGCTTCTCTTTAATCTTAAGAAATTTTAGGAAACTATTTTTGGGTATGAGCACCTCTCTCACTAATTTATAGAACATATTATAGTTTTCAATTATGATGAGTATTAATAAAGTTATGGTCATTTTAATTTACTATTCTAAGAATTTTTAGTGGTTCAAAATGCCATACTTCTCCAAACATTGTGCTTTGGTAGATTTACACTGGAGGTTTTTTCATTCACTAAACTTCATGAGATTATAAAAGGAGGTCTATGTATTTGAGAGGAATTATTGCTCTTTTTCAAAGCACTATAAATTTCCTTTTTTTGCTTGAAGAAGCATTGGTTTTTTCCTTGCTTGGCATAATGAGGTGTTGGATTGTTATGGCCTTTGCTTTGATGGCGCATGGGATCTATAATTTTTTCTTATATTTGGTATTTTAAATATTATAAATAGGCATTCCTATTATTTTTCAATTGTTTTTATAGATCTAGACTATGTAATAGGTAGGCATTATAATTTTTTGAACATTCTTTTTCAAATCTAGAACATTTGTTTTTAGCATTCTCTACCTTTTCTAGCTAGCTATGTTGGAAAATTTCAAATTAAATTTATGTGGGGATGTATGTGTATAATTTATAAGGAATGCATAGAGGAAAGAGGGCATACATTGGAGGTGTGAGTGAAGAATATTTACGAGGAATACACTTTTACACTATAGAGATCTGTGCCCTTTTTACACCTCTCCATTGAATTTTCTTGCTTGTTAGATGCATGCTAAATATTCCTCTATATGTTGTATTGGTTTTGGTTTTTAGATTAATGCATGGTGTTTTATTTCTAAGGAATACATTTAGAATTATTATGATCAGCATTGGAAGTTATTTCTAGACCACTGCATAGAGTTTTGATAATTATTTGTTATGTATTCTTCCTCCTTGTGGCATCTCACTTTCTAATCTAACTTGGAGATTCTATTTTTGAAATGCCTATCTAGAGTTCAGACACCCAACAATATTAAACCTCCTCCTATCCTCTTATAAATTTTTTTTATACATTATTTATTTTATTAAGTTGTATTTTTTGCCTCAAGAGGAAGTATAGTGCGAACTCATATGGGTCACTAGATGGACTTATTTTTTAGTTTTATTGGCTTCAAATTGTCTAATGTGGAATTTAGGTTATAATGAGTGGTTGGAAGGCTATATTTTTTCCAATTTGGTCACTAAAATCAGCCTATAGTATAATTTTTTATGTTTTTGACCCATTTTATGGGAATTCATAAAGCCTATATCTTTTGAACTGTAACTCAGATTTGAGTTATGTTTTTTTTTTAAAGTTTATGGTTTTCAATTATATATCCATTAGTGTCATCACTTTGTAAAAACACACTACTTTTATAAAATGTCAAAAAAAAATTGGGGGGGGCTTACACTTTTTGGGGGTTTTATTTGTTCATTATCATTCTTTGAATCATGAGTTGTTCTTTTGGGGGAATCATTCTTTCTTATTTAAAAATTATTTATTGTATTTATACAATGGAGCCCCTCAAAAACTCAAATTACATCATTTAGAAGATCAAAATGAAGATACACCTTTAGATGAAAGGCATTTAGATATTGGTACTTGGTGATCTTCCTAACTTCACTGATGAGGAAAATATTGTCTAGATTGCATCTATGTAAGATGAGGAACTTCATTTGATTTCCCTCAATGTTTCATACAACTTACACATTCATATTATGGATGCCACATCACTAAGGGAGTTTGAGATGCTATTATAGCCTTCTTTGAGGAGGATATTGAGCCTTTTGATTTTTCTAAACCCTCTATTACTCCACCTCTTATTTCACTTCCTTTTCCTCATATTAGTGAAGTTTTATATTCTAATGATATACTCTCTCCTCTTAATATAGTTTCTTGTGATGACACATTCATGATTAACATTTCTCTTTGTTTTATCGAGCCACCTCAATGGGATGAGTTTATACTAGACTTGGGATGTCTATTTACATAACCTTCCTTTATTTTTATGTGAAATGTTGAGCCACCATAGATTATCACTTTAGAGGACTCTACTAGTTTTAGTGAGAGTACACTTATTAATCATTATGATCCAATTCCCATGGACATTATTTTAGAAAATATTCCATGTCTTTCTTCTTATCAATCCACTTCCATGACATTATATAAAAATTTTGTGCATGATCTTGTCAGACTTATGCCACACTTCATATTTGGATGTGATTAAGAGATATTTTTACTTCTAACTCATTCATATTCCATTGTGGAATGGGAAGAATTCTAGTACACCATTTATGTTATTCTTTTGGTAAAAAGAAGAAACATTGTTTGATGTAGATGGAGATTCTACAGTCTTATAAATAAGGATCTCAACATCGACACTAGTCATCTTGTGATCCTAACTTGGAGTATCAATAGCTTCAATATTGATGGTAGTTATCCTTGGGGGGTTCCTTCCTTATTTTACATCTTTTTTTTTTTGGCGGGGGGAGCTTTATTTCCTATGGGTTTTCTCCATTTTTCCACTTCATGGATATATTTTATACATGAGTACCTCATCAAACCTAGTTATTGGGACTCATAATATGGATATGCCATTATATCTCTTTTATCTATTTTTATCCCCTAGCTTCACTTGAGGTGGGGTGGGGGGGGGAGGGTGTTACAATATGTATTTCTCATGTTTGCTACTTTCTAGCTAGGTTGTTTGTCTTTTCCTAGTTTTGTCTTATGTGAGGATTTATCTCACATTGGCTAATAGGATTGAGTCTTATTTCTCCTTACCTACTTAAGCAAGGGATATCCATTGTATTATACATGTATTTTTGAATATATTTTGATTTAGCTTGACTTTGTATTTCATTTGTTTTCAATCTTATCATGATGTTATTGTTGTCAACGTTTGAGACTCCTGACTTGAAATGATATTATCCTCATTCCTTTCATATGATTTTGGATTATTCATCACATTCACTTTGGTGATTTAATATATAGGTCATGGACTATCATTCCTTGTCAAATAGAAAAACTCTAGTTCTTATTTTTCATAGTGGCTATGAGAAAATGGGTTAGTGAGCACATGGTATCAGGATGACCCAAAGACCCATCTATCAATGAGTGTTGCCTACATATCCAATACTATATAGAGGGCCTCATAATTTTGTATTTCTTCCCCATGTTTTGTCTTGTGTTTGATTCATGAAATATGTGAAAAGCTAGTACAAAAGTAACCTAGCTTATAAATTAGAAAACATAGCTCTTGTGTTGCTCCTTCAATACTTCAAACCTTTGTATGTGTTGTTTTGACTGGTGTGGATATAAGAGAAAATAAGGAATTTTTTCTCACTTTATATCTTGATTGAATACCTTTTTTAAGTTTCTCAATGAGTAGGTAAGAGTTTTCTAGGTTATAAATGAATGAGGGTTGATCTTGTATTTATACAAATCCCTTTGGGGAATAAATCACATTCAATCACTTAGGCTAAAAATTAAGATAGGTTTTATTTTCAATTTAGATGAATTTAGGGCACTAGATAATTGTGTCAATGTAGGACACTTACATCAACATAGGTGTCTATCTTAGATGCAAGTGTCTAGGGAGCAATAAAGTAAGTAGATGCTCAAAAATTATAGAGATGGAAGATAAATAGGTTTTAAGCATTATAGGCAAAATATAATTCTTAGTTCATCAACATAAGATTAGTTAGAATAAGAGATAGGACAAAGGACACAAGAGAGAGTATATGTGAGACTTGTATAAGTAGGAAAGGTATTGAACTAAGAGGAATAGCTAAGGTCTGAGTTTTCCAAGTGTACAAGACTAAGGTGCTATATAATTCAGAAATAATGTCTACGTAAATAAAATTAGACCTTTTATAAATTGTTGTCACCAAATATTGTACCCTAAAAGAGGTTGTTTAGGATTATTCTAGATTTGGGAAACATGGGAACATTTATAGGTATGTGGGTGTACATATATTAGAAATGAGCCTATAGGTTTAAGGGCTAGCTCCCTAGATATATCACGTAATGTTTTTCACTTAAGATACTACTTATTTATGGTGTAAAAGAGTTATAAAATTCATAAATTAAACCTATTCTAAATAAGGTGATGGAACAAGAATATCTTACACATGACCATCATACTTTATACCATAATGAAACAAAGTATATAATCTAGTCTCTAAGTCTCAATGGGTTCTAACGTGAGTATTTCAATATATATGTGAGGTGTGAATAGAAATATAAGGAAAATGAGCCAGAGGGTAGATTACACACTTTGAGAATAAGTATATTCTTTAAGAGACTTTACATGTTATACCACACTCTATATGACCTATTAGATCAAGAAATATTGCTCAAACATGAAAGGATAAGGGAAGGAAGGGTATATATTTATCACTTATCATCACCATAAATAACTTGCATACTTAATAAATTATTCAAAACTTAGAAAACAAACTTGTATTAATGTTCAAAGGGAAAATATAACATCAGTCCAATAGGGCTTCACCATACATGGTGTGGAACTCCTTTTTAATATCTTAAGAGCTATACTTATAGAAGAAAGGGAACAAGAGAAAGGGGGCCTTGGTTCTCAAAAGGGGAATCAATCATTTCAAATTCATCAGCCATAGTTATAACTACTTCCATGAATTATGCTCTTTCAGGCCATTTGATTGATCCCCATCACTTTCCATCACTACATAGTTACAATATTCCCTCTTTGATCCTCCTTGTAGTTGCAATGGTGATATAAATAATTATCACTATGTTTAGGCATCTATATATTTATAAAAACTATGTCAATCTATTAGGGCTTTGCCCTAATGCTAAACTATTCCAAACTAGTTTGTCATAAAGTGTGCCCAAGTAGGAAGAAATGTCACTTTCTTATAGTTGGCTTTGGTGATGGATATTGAGTTACATATGTATTTGTATATAGGTCCCCAATGGAACCATTTGATCCTAATATATCTTCTTCTATACCCAATTTAAATGTGGTTTAGCTTGGCTCCATCATGCTTGCTGACCTTAATCAAAAATCAAAACTTTGACCTTTGCTTAAATCACTTGGCTCCACTTTTTTTTTAATAGTTATTGAGAACCAGCTCAGATCATTGATCCCATGACTCATCTCACTCCATTTTTTTGATTATGCATGGATACCAATGAGCTATCAATCTTTTACCAATCAAATATGCTTGTGCCACTCATCACATAATTATTCACCCTTGTGGTTCACTAACCATTTTGACTTAGCTCACTCTATTTGATTTGCTAGGTTTGAATAAATGTGAGCCCTTAGATCTACCTTTGAATTTTTAGCCTTGTCCCCACCTACATCACATGTCAAACACACGTTAATCTTTAAGATCCTAATTTTAGTCTATAGCTTCACATGCTTATGACATGTGATGACCCCTTGATATCTCTAGCTATTTAACTCATTTTATACTATTAGATTGAGATGTATGATCAATAAAGGACCTTTTATATGGCATGCCTATTGGGACACATTGTATTCAAAATAATTTTTCAAGGTGAATGATAGTATTGATAAACACCTAATATAAACTGGTGCACTACCCAATATTTGGTGATTCCTTAAAGTAAATTTGGTTTTATACCATTAATTTGTTATAAACCTATCCCTATAATTCATGGTCCTTGCTAGTTCATCCTCTCTTATACCATCCAATCCTATTAATCCACCCATTTAACCTAAGATCCCTCTTGCAATTTAGTATCTATAGTCTAGTCTACCCTTTGAAGAATGAGTAGATTTTGATAGAGAGGAAGAAGAGGAAGAGGCTAAATAAGTGAAAAATCTTGAAGAATAAGATATGGTTAGACCTTATGGTTTCCCCACATTTAACACTAATAATCCCATTCAAATTCATACATATGATGTCATCCCTCCTAATGCCACAAAAGGTGTGCCCACATTTAATGGTGAGAGTCATATCGAACCTAGTGAGCACATTAGATATGTCTCTAGCTTTTTCAGTTTGCAAAATATTTTCTTAGAGAAAATAACCATTAGGCTCCTTACCATGCCCCTTAAAGGGAAGGATCTTGATTGGTATATGACTCCATAAGCTAGATGTATCACAATATGGAGTGAGTTTGGAGTGTTGTTAACTTTTATATTTGTGAATGAAAGTGACCATGCCTCTCTCATTCATCATCTCAATGTGATAAAAAGGGGGCCCAATGAAACAATTCATGATTTCAATTAAATGTTTTAGAAGACTTGGAATAGGTTACCTCCTCCCATGAGACCAACTACTAGTTTTGTGTTCCATACTTACTTGAAATCCATTAGGACTAAAATTGCTACATGATTTAATCTATGGGTGGTTCCACCCTCCCTAAAGCATATGAGCTTATTATCAAATATAAGAATAGTTTCATCCAAGTTGGAATATTTTCACCTAAAGTGTTTATTCATCCATTGTCTCATGCTTCTATTGATTCTTTAAATCTGGATCAAACTCCTAATGTTAATACAAATCTTAGAGATGCTCCTAAGAAGGAAGATAATGTCATGGACAAAGATGTAAAAATTCAAAGGCTAAGAGATTAGATTAGATTAGATAATATAATGTGAAACGAGGTGCCTATTAGAATCATTACCCCTACCAATAATAATATGGAAGATGGAGAGGTAAATGGTAGCCTAATCCCAATAGGCCTGCTAATAAATATAGTCCTAACTCTACCACTAATACAAAGGAGAGGGTAGTAGTTCATAGTAATTTTCTGTAGGGAGAAGATTTATGAATGAAAAATACATGGATGTCAATCAAAATGGAGATAAAGCTCTAGTTTCTCAAGGGGTACTTACTCCCCTCCTATCAAATGAATATGAGGTGATGATGCAAGCTAATGAAGGTTGGTAACCTCAAGGAGAAATCTTCACTAATTTTCTAGTTGAGAACACCATTGTGCCAAATAAAAGAGCATATATTGTATAAAATACAAAGGCCAATAAGAGGGATCTAGGAAATGGAATAAGCATGCTTTTAGGTTCACCGAACCACCCTATAAGGAAATAAGATGCATCTGCAAGTATGACCATTCTAAAGGCTTCTATAGTAGTTCCAAAGGCTTCTACACCTATGACAAGTCAAAATGTGGTAGGTTTTACCCCTATCCCTCAAGTTATAAGTATTTATATAACTATAAGAGCCCAATATAAAGTAGGTATATCCTATTTAAACATTTTATATTCTTTGAAGAGTACTAAAATATCCATTTCCCTTTGAGATTTTTTACATATGCCTAGTCAGAAGGAAGTCCTGCAAAATTAGTTATCCTTTTAAGTGTCCCTATTACCAATATTGAACCATCCACTAGATATGAGAAACCTCCACCATCTATCTCACTCTCATAGTAGGTGACAAGCTAGTCCATAATTGCATAGTGGATAGTAGAGCTTCAACTTTATTCATGCCCAGGGTAGTAGCTGACAAATTTGGTTTGAAGTATGAGCCTCATAGTAAAAGAGTTATCCAACTAGATGGTACCCCTACCAAGACATATGAATAATAAAAAACTTAAAGGTTTTTGTACATGACTATTCTATCTTTCCTATCTTATAGACATAATCGTTGTTGATCTCCTAGCCCACTTTGTAATCTTCCTATCAAGGGACTTTACTACCAAGATTAGTGGATATATTTTAGCTGATTGGTCCTTCTTGGTGTTCAAGATGAGGTATGTGATCCAAGTTAAAATTAGGACATATCTTCTTGCATGGTTTCATATCAAACCTTACATCAAGACAAGTTCTAATTTGAGTTGTGTTATTCATGAAGAAAAGGATTCTATTCTATATGATGGAACTTTTTCCAAGCTTAATGAAATTGTAGATTTGTTTCTTGATGAATATGGTACTAATACTTATGATAAATATCCTTATGTTCTCATGGAGTAAATTTATCTAGGTACATATTTTATAAATGAAGAAGGAATACATACACCTCTACTCACCAATGAAGAGGGAAAAGATGATGAATTGTGGAAGATGTTTTTTGATGGTTTAAGAAGTAAAGTTGGTATAGGGAATAGTGTTATGTTGGTCTATCCATCCAAACAATAGTATTATGCTTCATATATATTTTATTTCATTTTCACTTATAATGTGGTTGAGTATAAAGGTTTGATTTACATCCTTCAATGGGTAAAGAGAAAAGTGGTCAAGAACTTGAAAGTGTATGGAGATAGAAAGTAAGTTGTGCACTAGGAGAGGAACATGGTTACTACCAAGAAACCTTTGATTAAGTCATAAAAGAATTAGGTATGGGACTTGCTTGAAGATTTTGATGCATTAAACATTCACTCAATCTACAGGGAGTAGAATAGTCATGTTGATAGCCTAGCTACCATAGGATCCCAACTTGACATTCCAACTACCATAAAAGAGGAAGGAAAGTAATCTCATATTAATATCATTATCAAAACTTCTATACCTGATAATGAAGTCTCATGTCAAGTGTTTGATAGTGATAAACACATTAGATGCTTCTTACAAAATGAGGCCAAGTTTTCTTCAAGAAATTAGGGGAGACTCCAAGAATAATTGGGTGACTAGATCATACAACTAAAGACCAATAAGATACCTAAGGGTTTGGTAACCTTAGAAAGTATCTTTCATGAGAATGATTAGAAGAGGAAGGAGAAAGTGAGTGTATCTACAAAAGAATATAATTATGAAACTAAGCAAGGTATGTTCTATATTAAAAAAGAAAGCATTCATTAAAGTATGTAGATATTTTCATGAGATCTTTTATTAGGAATATAAAGGCCTCAAAGTATTTGATCCTATCCTAGCACACCATACCATTGAGTTAGAACTAGGAGTTAAACTAGTTAGATAGAAGCAAAGACCCATCAACCCCAAGGTTGAGAAACTCATGACGATGGAGCTCACCAAGCTCTTTAAGTCTAAGATAATATTTCCCATCAAGAATTCACTGTGGGTAGCTAACCTTGTACCTATTAGAAATAATAATGTGGAGATAAGGCTTTATGTAGACTTTAGAGATCTTAATTGAGTGTCACTCAAATATTACTATCCTCTAACCTTGATGGAGCAAATTCTATAGATGGTTTCAAGTTCTCAGTGTTTCTCTCTAATAAATGGCTATTTAGGATACAATAATATTTTAGTCAATGAAGATGATTGGTTTAAGATAGACTCTACTACCAAATGGGGAACCTTTGCTTATAATAAGATGCCATTTGGTCTATATAATGCTAGTACCACTTTTCAAAGAGAAATGGACATGGCCTTTAAAGGTTTAATCAATTAGTTGGTACTAGTTTATCTAGATGATATAACAATATTTTCTAAATATTCAAATGAACACATGAAACATTTAAGGCAAGTGCTTGAAAAATTTAGGCAATATGGGACATCCCTTAACCCAAAGAAGTGCATCTTTATTGTTCATGAAGGTAAGCTCTTAGGACATATTATTTCTAAGAATGGTCTAACTATTGATCCTAAGAGAATATAGGCTATCTTAGGTTTATCATTGCCATTGCATAAGAAAAGTATTCAAAGTTTATTGGTAAAAATAAATTTTGTAAGAAGATTCATACCTAGTTTTACATCTTTAGTAAAACCTATCACATCTATGCGTAAGAAGAACTAGGTCTTCTCTTGGACCAAAGAGGGTAAGAGCAATTTTGAAGCCATAAAGAATGCAATTGTAGAATATCCTACCCTTGTGAATCTATATTTTAATAAAGACTTTCATGTTTTATTTATTTATCAACCTTGATACTATCTTAGACATGTTGATGCAGAAGAATAATGAGGGTGTGGAACAACTAATTACATTCTTCAGTCAAGGTTTAGAAGATTATGAAGTCAAATACACCTTTGTGGAGAAACATATCCTTTTTATTGTAAGAGGAATAAATAGGTTAAGACATATGGTGTCAAATAGCAAGATTCAGGTTATGGTCTCTCATCCTAGCACTAAAGATTTTCTTTTGAGAAGGGATCTTAGTGAAAAGAGGGTAGGGTAGATCACTAAAGTGATAGATTATGATGTTAGTATCAAAGTGACAAAATTGGTAAAGGGTAAAGGCCTTTGTGAACATCTAGATTTAGATCTTCATGAATCAAAAGAAGAAGCTATAGTCAACCATGAGTGTCCCTAATTATCCAGTACATTACCTCTAAAAAATTAGACATAGGGCATGATCATATTTATATAAAATGATGAGTACCCTGATAATATTAATAGATAATAAATGAGGTATTTTAGATTTCAATCTATACCATTTTGTATTGTGGATGGTGTGTTGTTTACGAGAGACATCAATGGTGTTTTGTTGAGATGCATTGACAACGACTAATTTGGAGTGTTTCTTTAGAAGTTCCATGATGGGAGAATAAGAGGCCATTTCTCTCCAAGGACCATAGCCACCAAGATCATGAGGGTTGGCTATTATTGGCCTAGCCTCTTCAAGGATTTCCATGCTTGGGTGAGAAGGTGTGGACAATGTGCCTTCTTTACAGGGAATTAGAACCTTGTAGCTCTTCCTCTAAAGCCTATACAACTAGACCAACCTTTCATGCAATGGGGTCTTGACTTTATTAGCATGATAAACCCACTATCAAGGCTACTCACAAATGGATACTCATAACAACTGACTATTTTACCAGATGGTTTGAGGAAATAACATTGAAGGAGGCTAATGAGAGTACCATCTTGGATTTCTATGAGAGCATCATACAAAGGTTTGGCACCCATTCTAATATCATTTTAGATAATTCTTTTGATTTTATGGGTGCTAAAATAGATGATTAGGCAAGTAATAATGGTATATAATTGAGCACTTCATCCAAATATTACCCTCAAGGTAATGGGTTGGCTGAATTTACCAACAAAAACCTAATCAAAATCATTAAGAGAACCTTAAAGCATAACCAAAGACCTTGGAATACTAAACTTAAGACAAAATTATGGGTTAATAGGATAACTTTCAAGAGATCAATAAGAAATTCTCCTTTTCTACTTGTTTATGGAAGGGAAGCTAGGCTATCTATATCTCAAGATCTTCTAGCCTTATAATTATCACACCAACTAGAGTTGCTCGAGAACACTCCCATAGAAGTGAGATTGATAGAACTAATGGAGTTGCAAGAGACTAGAGGTAAGCCTCATCAAGCCATGGAACATCACCAGGTACTGATGAAGAGTTATTTTGATAATAAGGCAACTCCAAGATCATTACAAGAAGGTGACATAGTCTTGAAAGGGGATGATCATAGAAAAAATATGAATAGGCATACTAAGTTTTATGCCCTATGGAGTGGGTTGTATGTCATCACCAATTGCAAGAAAAGAAAATCCTTTTAGTTATCTGAATGGAGAAGAACCACCTATTCGTATGAATGGGATTCACTTAAAACCATACCATTGAGATTTGAAGGTCTGTATTGTAAATATTAGACTAGGTGTGTGTTTCTTTTCTTGTTTTGTCATGTCCCAATAATTACTTTGAAGCACAATGTATTTTGTCCTTGTTATTTTATATGTTGTTTAAAGCAGTTGATATGTCTAGCTTGTATACTTGTGACTCCATATCCCAATAGAAATTATTAGGTAATTGATCATGGCATAGTAAATATACCACCCTTAAGAAATCACCAAAGATGTTGACCATTTTCCCCCACAATTCAAAATGGATCAACCCCTATAGTCAAAATCTTATATAGGGACATTTTATAATGTCAATCTATTATGGATTTGTTTGATCTTATTTCATATGCAATTTTAAGTGGGTTATGGCCTAACCTAGTCCTTGTTTCTTATAGTGTCTTAAGAATCATTTTTGATCATGTATGTGTGTAGAAAATTTTCATGGTGTTGAAAAATTGCAAGAGTAGGTTGAGAAAAGCCTAAGGTTGAACTTGGGAGTTTTATTCAAATTTTGGCCAAGTGATTGAAGCATTAAAATTTCCTTGAGAGTAAGTTTTTCACATAAATCTCATAATAAATGTACAATTGTTATTTCCTTTGAAAGCTTTTTTTTCAAGGTTTTTAGCTATGTTAGGAATTGTTTCAAATATTTTGTCCAAAAAAAATTATTTGAAGGGGAATTTTAAAAGGTTATGAAGGGTATATTCTCAATAAATTGGTCCAAAAACTTATCCAAAAGGGTAACTTTTTAATCAAGTGTCCTTTGTAACATTTATGAAGGGTAGTTTCTCAGGAAAATGGTCCACTTCAAGATTTTTGAAGGATTTCTTCTAGAGAAAAAGTGTCCAAAACACTTTTCTTGAAGGACACTTTTAAAATTCATAAAGGAAACTTTTCAATAATTTTAAGGGGTGATTTTTCAAAGGCAAAGGACTAATTCCTTCAAAAAAAAATGTTTAACATAAAAGGCAACACAAAGATCTTTTGGGAAAATTGTCTCAAACATTTTTCCCTAAAGTATTCTTCTACAAGAAAGGGCCTCCAAACATAAGTTATAAAGGATATATTTCAGAGGAGTTAACCCAAAATAGAAATCTTGAAGGGAAAATTTCTAAGCAAAGTATCCCAAATAGTTTCCCTAAAGGTTACTTTCTTAGGGAAATGGTCCAGTGTGAAAATTCTGAAGGATATGTCTCTTAGGGAAATGATCCACTTTAAGGTTTTTGAAGGGTAATTTTATTTTAGAAAGGGTACTTCTTAGAGGGAAAAGGACCAAGACATGGATTATTTCAAACATTTTGTCTAAAATAGATGTTCAAGGAAAATATAAAGCAAAGAAATTCCTTTGGAAAAAGTGTCCCACACAAAGCTCAAAGGAATTGTCTAGCGAAAGGTCCAAAAGAAATAGTCATTTGACTTCAAAAGGTCCTGGGCAGCCCTATAGATGTCAAATTCAAGCCCCTCCAGCTAGTTATTTGTATTTGAAAATATAGAGATGGTCATGCTAATGTCAAGTTTAATCTCAAACAATGTAAGTCTTTTTGAGCTTAAATTTGATGATCATGCAACTATCAATGATGATCATGTGAACATTAAGTGACATCTCATAGGCTATCAATTTTAATATCATGAAGTAGCCATTGGGTTTTTAAAAGTGGGTCCCATCTAGATCAAATGTCCTCACCCTATCATACATCTCAATCTAATGGTTCAAAATGAGTCAAATAATTAGAAAGCTCAAGGGGTCAATACATGGTACAAGCACATGAAGTTATAGACTAACAACAAGATCTTGAGAATTAATTTGTATTTGAAACATGTCATAGGAAAGGATGAGTTTGATAATTTAAAGCCATATCTAATGGTTCACATTCATTCAAACATGGAAAATCCAATGAAGTGAGATGATTCAAAATGGTCAGTGAACCTCAAGGGTGAATGAGTGCATGATGAATAGCACAAGTGTATTCAACTAGTAGAAGATCAATGGCTCATGGGTATGCATACATATAAAAATTAATGGAGAAAGATGAGTCATGATATAAATTATATGAGATGGTTCTTGATGATTAATTAGAAGAAATGGGAGCTAAGTGACTTAGGTAGAGGTCAAAAAACTGATTTTGGACTAAGGGAAGTAAGCATGATGGAGCTGAGCTTGAGTACATTTAAATTAGGGATAAGAGTGGATATTTTATGATTATATGGTGCCATTAGGGACTTTTATATTAATACATGTACAACTTAATGGCCATTACCAAAGCCAACCATAGGAAAGTGACCTTTTTCCCACTTGGGCACACATCATAACAAACTAGTTTGGAGTGGTTTAGCATTAGGATAAATCCCTAATAGATTGATCTAGTTGTTATAACTAGATGGATGTCTAAACCCAATTGGAATGATTTATTCCACAATTTCAATTGCTAGAGAGGATCAAAGAGGTAATATTGTAATTGTAGCGACTGAAAGTGATCAAGATCAATTAAATGGCCTGAAGGAACATAATTCATAGAATTAGTTGTAACTATAGATGAAGCATTTAAACTGATTGATTCCCATTTTGAGCACTAATTCCCCCTTTCTCTTCTAGTATTTCTTCTATAATTTTATCTCTTAAGTTATTAAAAATGAGTTCCACACCATGTATGGTAAATCCCTACTGGACTAATGTTATATTTTCCCTTTGAACATTAATACAAGTTTGTTTTTTGAGTTTTAAACAATTGTCTATGTTTGGAAGTGATGTATGGTGATGAGAAGTGATAAATATATATCCTTCCTTCCCTTATCCTTTCATGTCTGATCAAGTGTTCTTAATATAATAGGTCATATAGAGTGTGGTATAACATGTGAAGTCTCTTCAAGAATATGATTATTCTCAAAGTGTGCAATCTACCCTATAGCTTATTTGTCTTGTATTGCTACTCACACCTTACCTATATATTGAAATACTCAT
This sequence comes from Torreya grandis, assembly GCA_037957365.1. Lineage (NCBI taxonomy): Eukaryota > Viridiplantae > Streptophyta > Pinopsida > Cupressales > Taxaceae > Torreya > Torreya grandis. The sequence continues at coordinate 234,738 of JARHVA010008811.1, forward strand.
GTTAGAACCCATTGAGACTTAGAGAATATCTTGTATACTTTGTTTCATTTTGGTAGAAAATATGATGGTCATGTGGAAGATATTCTTGGTACATCACCTTGTTTAGAGTAGGTTCAATTTATGTATTTTCTAACACTTTCCCCCCATAAATAAGTAGTAGATTAAGTGACAAACATTGCATGATATATTTAGGGATATATACCTTAAACCTAGAGGGTCATTTCTGATATAGGTACACCCACATACCTATAAATGTTCCCATGTTTCCCAAATCTAGAAGAAGTGTAAACAACCTCTTTTAGGGTATAATATTTGTTGATAACACAAACATCAAACACAAGTCAACCCTTCTTATAAATTTCAAATTCAATAATCTTTCCAAATCAAATCAAGTTTAATTGAATTCAAATGTTTAAAACAAATATGAGTCAAACATTATCTATATTACATGACCAATCTAAAGATTACACAACTATAAATCACCCTACATTCCAAAGTGAACTTATTCAAAGCGTAGGTCAAATTTTACAATAAAATAAAATAGCCTTTCAAACCAACATTCTAAAATAAAATAAAATAGTTTAAAATAATTTTATGTACCATGATTTGTGTACCCTTTTGGAAATAAGTTTGATTCACACACCTCTCCTATTTGGATACTTACAAATACAAACTTTGATTGAACTATTCCACTTTGACATTTGCAATGACAAACACAAATTAAAAATTTAACATCTACCAAAGTCAAATTAAACTTCAAATTCCAAATTAGGTAAAATTTTACCAAGGTCCCATTAAATCTAATATTTGTCTCATCTTGAACCATGTCCCATGCCAATCAAAGCCAAATATGGTTTATCTTGAACAACATAACAAACCAATTCCAAGTAATATTCCAATCAAAGCCAAATTTGGTTCATATTAAACCATGTACCATGCCAATAAAATCAAAATTAATTTCATATTAAACCATGTACCAATCCATTCCATGCTAAAATTAGGTTTGTCCTGAATCATGTACCAAACTATTATAATTCATTAAATTTCACCTTGAAGCACATTTCAATCCAATAAAGTTTGTCTGGAACTACATTCTAATTCTAACTCCAAATTATACCAACTTTTACCAAAGTTAAATTTAGAGCCAAATAATTGGAATAACACTAAATTAGGTTTATTTTAAAAAAATCAAATTATTCAAAATCAACTACATGCTAATTCAAACCACTTCTTGTCTTTTCATTCAATCTCTCACACCTGCCAATTGAGAATGATGAAATCATAACATCCATAATCTATTTTATTTAAAATGAAATTTCAAATTCAATATGATCTTGATCAAATCAAGTTAACTTAAAAAATTTAAACATCAATTTACACCATCAAATCAAGACCATTTTTTTCAAGCCAAATCAAGTCCAATCAAAATTTTAAATCAAATCAAATCAAGTATCCAACCTATTTAGGGACATTACAATCCAAACCAAGATTGCCCTATTTGGGACCAAGCCAATTTGATTAATACCAATACCACCCTCTTTGGTTCCAATCTAATTACATTAATACTAATACCACCCTCTTTGGGTCCAATCTAATTACATTAAGACCAAGAACACTCTCTTTGAGACCATTATAATTAAGCCAACTTGCCCTCTTTGGGCCCATTTTAATTAAGTCAATCTTCCCTCTTTAGGTCCAATTTCTTCCAATCCATTCACCTTGCATATATCATTTTTTAGGGGAATTATTCTAAGGTTAATATGAATCATGACATACTATAATGTTAATCATGTTCTATCTTCATTGGTATTTAGTCAAGAAGTGATGGAATAAATTTCTCAATTTAACCAGTAGCTATGCCATTTGGTATCCACTCTTAGTATTTCATTCTCTCATCCAAAAACCAATATGGTATTACAAACATAACAAATCCAATATTATATACCTATTATGCCATTTCCCTTCCAAAGTCTCTTATATATTGATGACTGAAGTGTGTTCAAGTATAATAACTACTTAATTGAGATATTTCATGATCCCTTTCCCAAGCATAATTAGATTCTTCCAATTCTAAAACAAGATCAATATAATCAAACCATTGTCAAAAAAAAAAATTCAAATCACCCATATTTAACCCAACCCAAACCATTTTTGGTCCACCTCTATTTGACACAGGACCCATCTTCAATGAGCCCATATTCAAAGAACCCATTATTGACCGACAATATATCCTTCATTTTTTTCCCAAAGTCTCCCACTTTTTTACATTCCTTCATTTATAAGTAAAATGTGAACAAAGTAATTATGGAAAATGTAAACCAACATGCCCTTTTTATGGCTACTTTTACATAAAAATAGGTTTAATTTTATAACCGACATTTTTGTTGGCATTAATGTCAATATCAGGTTCTATTTCAAAACCAATATCAAAAATGGGTTCCATTATAGAATTAATATCAAATTTAGCATCAGAAGTAAAATAAACATTAGTATCAACATTAAATTCAAATACCCTTGAGTCAAAATCAAATTCAAAACTAGAATACATTAATGTATATCACAACATTAGTTATACACTTCTACCAAATCCACTTGAGTCAGAATTGACTACATAATCAACATACCTTAGTAGATTTTATGACATCAGCTACATGATCCTTGAAAATTAGATTAAAAGAATTTTGTATCATTCCATAGTTGTTGAGGATGTTTCCTTTGACATCAACACAAGTTATCCTAATAGCCTCTATGAGCACTATGTTTAATTTTAACCTTCTATTGATATTACCCATGCCCTTAACATTAACCATCCTAGATATTATATTGACATTCCACCTCCCACAAATGTCATTCGAGATATATATATAATCACACATTGTTAAAATATTTCCATGGTGACATCCTAGTGGTAGAATTTCCAGGGATCTAAGAAAACATTCAAGTCAAAGAACAATCTCCTTATGAAACCACATTTAAGGTTCTAGAGGATAATCAAATTCTAAACTTAGTTTCTTCTAGTGAAACCTTGTTGGAGGCATTACGGAACAATTAGAATTAAAAAATAAAATCCTTTAGTTAAAATTTTATTAAGGTGATAAGAGATAATCAAAATGAAATATAAATAACCCTTAATGAAACCTTATCGAAGTCCTTATTAGACAATCCAAATCATAACAATCAATAATATTGTATTGGTGAAAACTTCTTTGAGGTGTCAATAGTTGAGCCAATTAGTTCCTCATTTCTTGATGAAGATAATATTAAATTCCATATCAACTCTGTATCAAGTAAAATCTAGAATAAAAAATAATGTGTGTGACTAGAAATCCTAATATTCATTTATCCCCCAATAATTATACATTCTATTATGATCATATTATGTATTCAAGACCTAAATTACATTATCTAATAAAAACATTTATCCCATGCCTACCCTTATTTAACCTTCTTGGTGGCACTCATTTTTTTAGAGGCTACAAAGACATCTTGTCTATAGGATTACAGGAAGTAAAATCAACAACCAATCAATATCACAATAGTATCAGCATAGCCCACATCATCATTAGTATCTAAACAAAGCAACCATTTTAAATAGTATTAGTTAAATAGCAAAGGGTCCACATCATGGATCTCATAATCCTCCATTGAGTTAAGATGTTGTAAATCAAAAACTTTAAATAAAAATACAAAACAACCAAAAGAGAAAGAGAAATAGTTCATCCAACATTTAAAAACTATGCTTGTGTTATCTTGGGAAATTACCATGATGAAAAATAGGCTTCTAACATCATATGTAAATAATTTAGTATCTGTATGTACCTTGATACATGGGGTAAACCTCATATATATTATCAAATAGTCCATTGCCATTTAATCCTATTCAACCTAGTGCATGTTATTATGACCATTAGTTTTCCCATCTTGAATTTTTTATAGAAGTAAGAGGTATATTGAAACCTGATAGGGAAGTATTTTTCCATATTTCCTGCATGATATTTTGATGACTAGACACTTTTGGTTATCACATGACATAATATTTGATGAATCTTAATCCTTTCCCTCACTGTTATATATTATTATTATCCCAAATTATCCATTTTTCCTTCATTCATTATTATATTCCAATATAGGTTGAAATACATTGACATGAGGTCCATTTGGACTATGTAGATAATGCTCAAATATTAGGTCCATTTGATCACCCTTATTCCACACTCTCATCATTTTTATTAGAAACCTAAGCCACACTCTCATTATTTTATGAGTAACCTAAGCCATTGTCTCACCATTTTTTTGATTAAATTCATAAATTCTCTCAATATTTTTAAATCCCCCTTAGTACATCCTACTTGCCTAACCATTCCTATAAAAATATTTTTCCAAAAAATGTGAAAAACCCTAAAATTTTGAACATTTCAAAATAACCTAAAAATAAAAATTTTAGAAAAAAATTAGATTTTAATATCCATGAGAGATATAAATCCACAAAATCTTTAGTATAGCTTTCCAAAATCATTTTTAGTTCCATAATGCCCTTTCTCAATTACCCTCCCATTTTTGGATGAACTATAATGGCTTGAGGTCCATTTGGACTATGTAGGTAGTGATTAGTTTCTAAAGTCAGATTTGCCACACCTATTCCACAATATCACTATTGTTTAAGTATTCTAAGCCATGATATTTATATTTTTTGAGAATTCTAAGCCACACTCTTTCCATTTTTCAAGCAACCTAAGCCATAGTTTCACCATTTATGAGTTAAAAAAATTTGCATCTCTTAATCCTCCATTGAGTTGAGATACCAAAAATTTAAAAACATTCAAAAAGGTCCAAAAGGACCTAAAAATTTAAAAAGGTATTAACATATTCATGAGAGATATAAAGCCAAAAAATTAAAAATATATATTCTTGTCCTAAATCCAGTCATTATCCTTGATTTATCATTGAGCCATTCATGTTATCAATCATTGAGATGTGTCTTTCCCAAATATTCCCTACTAGGGAAAAATCATTATTAGTTCCAATCATTTCATCCATATAGAGATGTGTATTTTCCTTTAATATATCCTTTCTTGGGGTAACCATATAATTATCATTTTATTGATCCTTCACACATATATTTTGACTTGATTAAATAACAAGACGTTTCATGTTGTTTTATTTTTCAATTTGTGTGTGTGTGTATGATTGTTTACTTGTTTATTTGCTTGATGTTATGGTTTTTCCTTGATTCATTCAATTTCACCAACATGTTCATCATTATGGTGATCCCTACCATGCATTCATATTTAAGTCCATCCATTGGCATGCATCATCATTTACATCATGGTTTTTATCTATGGTGTGATGTTGTCATTTGTCTATTGGATCAAGATCAGTCCTTACTCACATTGTATCTTGGTCATCATGATGTTGTAGACCAAAGTGCATATCATCATGTGCTACATCAATAATTAAATATTAGATATCTAATAAGATATGTTACAGTAATAAATCTCCTTGTCTACTACCTATACCATAGTCAACTAGACCAAGTGACTAATCTATATGCTACTCATGATACATATTAAAAAATGAGTGTATATAAAATTTCATAGCCATCTTATCATCATTATCTAATCTAAAATTTCCATATTCTCTCCCATTTTTTGGATAACTAGATTGGTCTAAGGTCTATTTGTGTTATGTAGGTAGTGCTCAGTTACATTTAGTTTATAAGGTTAACTCAGCCACCCTTTTTTTATTATTAACATTCATATTCTTCCAATATAATCACATCATTGTTAAATTATTATTATGTTCCTCCAAATATTTTATTTCATTACCTCTGAGCATTCATGTGTGTCTAGATTTTTATGTCTTATTAATTCTTTGAAAAGTCATTATACCATTGCACCTAATTTGTGTCATTAATTTCCTCTTTAATATATGTAACAAGTTAAGTCTTTGAGCTATGATTTATAATTAGTTGATCTAATCACTTAGACTGATCAACAATCAAACCTTCCCTACTATGGAAAATCATTTTATCAAAGATCAAATCCACTCTTGTAGGGAAATCATTTAATCACTTAAAACTTTCCCTACTAGGGTAAATCCATTTAGATCAATTATAAACCAACATTTTATTACTAGGGAAAACCATTTAAACCAATCAATTATAAAAATATACTCTATAGTGGAAAACAAAATCATTTAATCAATAATCAAATTTGCCCTATTGTGGTAAATCACTAATTAATCATGTCTTCTCTTTAGAGTGGGCTAATTATTTAGTATTTATTATAATTATAAGCCCACATATTTAAATTTATTTAGGGAAGGTCACAATGTTCCACTTGTTTTGGGATGAGTCCTTCCTAATTCCCCTTGCCTTTAGGTCAATCCAATTCTATTATTCTTAATCATTAAAAACCAAAGCGTCCAAGAATTAGATCATTTGGATTAATCTTATCCATGGGTTAATTTCTATTTTAACTTTTTAAGACTTAATATATGTAAATATTATGTTTGTTAAATCATTGAGTAGACTAATAAAAGAAATAATATGCAATAAATAAAACCACTAATTTGTTATAGAATTGAATAGCTTTGACTTTTCTAAAAATAGTAATAAATAGTGAAAGTAATGACTTAGCTAGAAAATAGTTTATATAGATGATCTCAGTGATATAAACTAAGATGGAACCTTATTTGAGTGTCATAAATTAGATCCAAGTTTCAAAAACCCTCCTCTATAGTAGAACCATAATTAGATAATGGTGTCAATATTAGAAAAGTAGTGGTAGTGTCCTAATATTGGTAGTAGTGTCCTCTATGTAGGATTATCTTGAGCTTCTTGGTGAACATGTGTCTAGATATATGGTGTATATTCCTTCATGCATAAGTTATAAAACCCTTTATTTTTTTTTAATGATTGATTTATTTTTTAAACCCTAATACTACATATAAATAGGGCATGACCTAAAAATGTGTTCATTAGTAGGGTAGGCCGGATATCCTTAACACCATGTTATGGAGAGAGTTGACTACATACCAATACTCCAAGGATGGTTCAATCTCGATGTAGTATTACCCACTTAAGTATTGGTGTAAGTGACAGTGATGCTATTATGATAGTTTCCTTAAGTGCCTTGAATGTGCTTGAGACTAGAAATTTAGAAAATATAGTCTTAGGGTTGTTGTAGATGGTACTATGTGGAAGTAGGGTAGAACATGGATTGATAACCTTAATTGTGCTCAACTTACTCTATGTTTGAATTTGTATTTTAAATTTTATTTCCATCTAAATGTTATATGGCTAAACATCATGTGTGTGCATGTGTGTAATTTTATCATTTTTGTAGATGATAAAATATGTCTAGGCCGAACTTAGGAGGTTATAGTTTTGAAAAGATATATGTTTTAGAAAATATAGGGAAAAGTACATTAACACCATTTTGGGGACACTAACACCATGTGGTGCTAGTGTCCTTATTATGGTGCTTATGTCCAATTGGTATAACACTAGGCATGAAAGGCCAAGATTGGGAAATGAGGGTCTAGGACTACTTTGGGGCTGATTAGGGATGCATGTGGCTTGCATGAAGGCTAGATAAGTGTGATAATAGGCTTTAGGATATGCATATAGCTAAGTTATGGATAGGTAGTCTCAAGTAGCACTCTTAGCACTCAAATACCACTTTTAGGTGATTACATTTGTCCTCCCCCCTTTTATTTTGAAAATGTAGAGAAGCAAAATGATTAGGATAAAGGAAAAAGAAGCATACCTAGACTTACCTAAGAAGAAAAGCCTACAAATATAGGTTTGAGTATGTGAAGCTAGGTTTAAGTATGTGAAGCATGCTCTAATGAATGTCCCACAAGTGGAAAGTGAATAAATAAATCCTTAAGAGATATCAAAATAAAAATACTAAAATGAGTAAAGAGATGGGGAAGAGGAAAGGAATGAATATACCTCATTGAGTACATGAACCAATGCATGAACCAGGTGATAACCTGTGTGTGGATATATATAATGATCAATCAGTGAATAGATTAGACTAAGATAATAGCTTGATCAATCCTCATGTGGGGATTTATCAAGAACTCAATCTAATTTTGCTTCTAGAATTTCCCACCCTTGCTTGGTGGATCATGAACTATGAATACCTTGGATTGGAATGATAATGTGTCTAACCCTCTCATGTAGGTTGCTCAAGAACTCAATTAGGCTATGAATCCATCATTTCCCACCCATGTGTAATAGATGCATATGAAGCTAAATTGAATAAAGTACTATAAATGTTTCATTGGGTATATCTAACTAATTATATCAATTCTATAAGCACTAAAGTATATTAGGTGGCTCTGGACCACTTGATAATGGTAACCATTGTAGATGTAGTAAGGTATGAAACTTGTGTAAAACCTAGAATATGATGTCAAGTGTATATATCATAGAAAATCACATAAAATTTTACATTCCATATGATCAACTAGTGTGTAAATGAGCATATGTAAACAATGTATCTTACACATGCCCCCAATTTTGATATTTGAGCGTATGGATTTTGGTTTGAGTTTTAATGAACTATATATATGTATCTAATTGAAAATGGGACTGGTCATGTCGTGCATGAGGCCCCTAATCTAAGAAAACTATTATGAATGTGATCTGAACTAGTATGAATATGAGTGAAAATAGAGTATAACTAGTAAATATAAAATTAAATCAATGTAAATATGTATTCTACCTAGTGTATTGTTCTAGCCAATCCAGGATGTTCTAAAACTAAGGTTACTAGATAATAGTTTCATGTCTTGGATAGTAGCACCATTTTTTTAAATGTGGTCCTAGTGTCCCAATTTAGATGCTAGTGTCCTTTTGGTTTTATTTTTTACAACTATAGTACTTTTTAGGTCATTATTTTCCTAGTGTTTACCTCTATCTAATTTTATGTAATTGAGCTTGTGTGTTTAAAAATGTATTATGAGTGCAATATAGGAACCTAATCTCTATAACAAACCCCTATGAATTCCCTCTATTTTTAGGTGAGTTATTAAACCTATTCAATACTTATCCTCAAAAGAAAAAATTCTACAAAATATGTGTTAGTCAGATCATTTATGATAACAGTGTAATAATCCAATATAGTGTGCATATTGTGATCAAGGAATATAAGTAGGGATGTTACATCAAGTGTTATAAAAAGTAACAAAACTTGAAATAAAACACACTAACATGCTGAAACTTACTTCCCTAGATCATAAGGGGAGCATAATGAAAAAAAAAATTGAAAACACATATAAAATGCAAATAATGAAAAATTCTTTACCTTCCTTGAATGATCCAAAATATTTGTTGTGTGGCTTGCTCAGCTTGTGCTCAAAGAGTATTTGGAAATGGAGATTGGTTATCTCCTTCTCTCCTTGGCATCATGGCTTGTGGGTTGATGTTGGCTATAGCTTATGATTTTAACGTCACAACCCTATAGATTTGAATCATAATACAAAACCAACATTATAACTTTACTCTATCTGATCTCTCTAAATGAAGAGGCAAATGCTTGTATTTATAGGTTTAGAAACTAACCCCAACTTAAGGTGAGTTAACGTGTATTTTAGACATGGAATGGGTTCAAACCTAACCTAAGAGAGTTAATTAACCTAAGTAAGGTTAAAATGTGTCAAAATATCATGATTTACAATGAATAGGCATGGGTGAGATATTTTTAGATATTTACAAAGGCTTGACAACTCACAAAAGGTAATTATGAAAACTTAGGATATTCTTGGTTTTTGAATTTCCTTTTTCAAAATTTCATTGATTACTCATGGATAAACTAACTAGGCATTTAATTAGGTTTAAAATTTTAATTAATTTTGAATGGGTTTTTAGCATTTCCAAGATTTGATTTAATTTTATGTGTGCACTTTAACCACTTAATAGGTCTATAGGCCCAATTGCATGTTTTAATGTTGTAGAATGATTAGACATGAATCCATGAGAGGTTTTATTGATTACGATAGGATAACCTAATTAAGGATGTCTCAATGAGATTTTGAGCTTTGATAAATGATGCATAAGTGAATTTGGGACATTCAATTATTCTTAGGTTTAATTTTCAATGGTTTCTAAGAATTGGTTTGAAGTCCAGTTGAAGCCATTAGTGGACAATTTTATGTCTATATTTTGCCCCTATTTAGGAAGGCATTGCAAGCTATAAGCATAGTAACATATTTATAAATAATGAAAAGGTCATGTATGCTTATGACTTCAATAAAAATGGATGAACTATAGGTACCCCCTCGAGGGAGTGGTTGGCAAAGGGGTTGGTAATCAATCACTCAAAAGAAAGAAATGATTAGACCAAAATATGAAATGATCTGGAAATTAGTGATTTGCCCATATGTAGTTATAATTAGTGGCACATGGGTCTACCCTAGTTAGGGAAGATAAATAGGATGATTTACCCATAGTAATTTATAATCATTGATATGTGGAGCTTCCCCAATTAGGGAAGACAAATAGGATGATTTTCCCATAGAATGTTATAATCATCAACATAAGTGGGATTAAAAAGTTAATTATTTGCCCAAAGGTGGTTATAATCATCAAAAAAGGCTTAAGGTAACAAGAAGATGATTTTACCAAAGGTGATTATAATCATCAAAAAGGAAAATAAATATTTTCCCATAGGTATTTATAATCATTATCTAGATAAAAACATGCCCAATTGGGCAGATAGGGATAATGGTTTGTCCAAAGGTGGTTATAAGAATTATAACAATGAAAACATTCCCTAATTTGGGAAAAATAAACATAATTATTTTCCCAAAGGAATTTATAATTATTAATCTTCAAATGGATGGAAACACAATGATTTTCCCAAAGGTAGTTATAATAATTAGTGATGCAAATAGGATGGTATACAATGATTTGCCTAGAGGTATTTATAATCATTATATCTTGATTATGGAAAACATGATGTGAAAAATGATGGAAAATTGGAATAGAAGAGAAATATGAAATAGGCAACTTGCTAGTATGGAGATGCTCATCTGAAATAGCAAGGAAGAAAATTCTTCTGTTGTTTAATTATGTTATTTAGGATATGATTTGGATCAGATTAGGAATTGTTTATGATGATAAGGAGCTATATCATTCTTGCATTATTGTGTAGACTCCTCAAGCTGATTTTTGCTATAAAATGTGATGGTAAGTACTGTTGTGCCCAACATCTCCCTTTTCTCCTTAAATAAATGAGGACCACTTTTTTCAAATTTTGACCTTGTTTATTGAACCTTTCTTTTATATGTTTGTGAAAATTATTGAACATATTAATCCTTAATATTTACACTTAGAATAATCAAGCATTGTATTATGTATTTTATGAAATAAAAGTATTAATGCCTTTTTGGGAGTTTTTGAGCTATGCAGGTTTTCTAGGACTTAGTTTATTCGAAGAAATTTATTCAGAGACTTATTCATTAGGCCTTCTATTCAAACATTTTATTCAAAAAGCTTATCCAATAGATTTCAATCTTCAACATTTGTTCATTGGGATTTATTTAGTAGGACTTTTGTTCTTCATATTTTTTGTCTTGGATAAATTGTTTGATAAATCATAAGATTTATATACACTTTAGAGATTTTTCTCTTCAGGCATTTTATTTGGACATTTTTTTTGATGAATTTTTGCCTTTAGGATTTTTGTTTAGACATTTTTTCTGATAAATTTTGGTCTTCAATCTTTTAGTTTGGGCTTTGTGTTTGGAGGATTTGTTTGGATCTTTTGTAAAGCTCAGTGCCAACACAAAACCTAACTCCTAAATGTCAAAATCTTGCTATACTTGGTAAATAAATAAAAATACTTCCTAATACTTACTAAAACTACCTACCAACTTAATTATATTTGAACTATACAAAAAATACAAAATAGGTGAACATTGGGCATTTATGACACACAAACTAGAATTAAATGCTAAAAGATATATACATGATGTGTAACCAATATATTCTTCATTACTTGAAAATGAAATTGAACTCAAATTTAACTATTATCCTACATAAGAAAATTCCTAGCCACTTGCAAGACTATTATGAGTAAACCAATGACTAGAAAAAAGGAGAATTGTTCACATAGTATGCAAGAAGACTATAATCATTGTGCATAGTATTATTGGAATCTTCATCCAAATCATTTAAGGGAACACTACCACCATCACCATTTTCTATTAAGGACGTAATATAATTCATAAACACTCTCTTTGATATCACCATTTTTGACAATAGGTATGTGAATTACTCTAAATTATGGGATTCTATTGACATATTTTCATTGGATGGAAATCTATCTCCCTCATAGTGACTAATCATCATATACTTACAAGCACTTAAGAGATAAGGATTAAATTCAGCTATGGCCAAGCATGAGGTGATGTCATGTGTCAACCTCTTTCAAGACCTATTATTCATAGGCAAAATTACACAAGATGATTCTCTACACCATATGGGTAACCAAATGGTTGTAACATGCATCTCTAGAGCATATTTTTAGAGTTATTTTTCATTACTAACCCCAATACATATTTTAACAAACATAGTCTGATTTCATGGAATTAGGATAATTCTATGGAAAAGATGTTGACTTCATGGCTCTCCCTAAGGAAAAAATGACATATAAAGGTAATAATCCCATTCCTATTAATAAATTTAAGATGGGAATACAAATTTTCATGGCACTACTCAATAGGCTCTATAGGATGCCCAACATCCATTTCCCTAATTTGGACCAGGTACCATTATTGCATATGATGCTAACTAGTGATGAAACATTCACCTTGGGAGAGATCATAGGCTACCATTTGAGTGAATATGTTATTCATAAGGATAAATGACCCACTATAGTGGGCCACTTCTATATGATGTCTTATCTTCTTGATGTTATCATGGGAACAATGTATAAAGTCCTCAGTGAGCTATGAAGCCTATCCACCTACTACATCATGAATCAAATTTGTGATCATTTTTAGTTTATGCATATACTAATAATATGGTGAGTATTTAAGAGGATTTTTATTCTTAATTATATCAAGCAATCCATGGGTCTCTAATGCATAGAGTTGGATCAAGCATCATGAAGATACTAGCTAGAAGATGTGATTATTTTTAGTATACTAACTACATTGATATTATTATTGTTGGACACAAGGTTCATCCTTTGATCCTTCCAAAATATGTGTTTGAAAAATTGGATGAATAGTAAATTACTTTCTATCTTTGGTGTAGCATTGAGGAGGACCTAGTCAAAAATAAGAAGAGCACATTCTGCGAGCATCATATGGTCATTGACAAGATGATCTACACAATGAGAAATCACTTTGGAGATATGGGCAGAAAAAAAAAGAGTTTTAATTTTCACATAGTAACACAAAGGAATTAGGATCCTCATGGATACATCCAAAAACACATTCAAGGCCTTGTTCTCCCCTATGAGCACATCTATTATGATTATGATTTATTATTTATGAATGCATAGAATGATGATGAGGTCTTAAAAAGGGCAAGGGTTACTGGTTTAAAGGAGGGTCATCTAAGGGTGATCTAATAAGAACCTTCAATCATTTTTAAGGAATCACATAATAGGATCCCACTCCTTACAAGATGGACATCCTCAAACTTTTGGAAGGACCATCCCATAGATCAATCCAAGGAAGAAAGAGATCCATCATAGGAGTTTCCTTTAAAATTGAATGATGTTAAGAAGGAACTAAAGATAAGTGAACCTAATCCTATGGGATCTCTAGGAGATCCTATCAATTTTTATTCCTCTGATGAGGAAGAGAAAGGATAAGATCCCCCAACTACTTATGTAATTCAAACACCTATAACTACCCCTCAAATACAAGAATATGCATCTTTAGGGGTAGCCATAGATGAATCAGTTACATCAACTCAGTAAGGCTCTTCTTCACAAATGAATACCACCATCTATTATAAGAGGAATCCTAGGACTCCCCACATAGGTATTCCTACCATTGAACAATCATCAATCTTTCCTACCATGTCTCAACAAACATACATAGAGAAAGTAGTGGAAGAGGAATAAGAATAAGATCTTGAGGAAGAAGTAGAATTAGAATCATATAAGGATCTAAGCCTCGATGGAGACAAGGGGAATGCATTATCTATGGAAGACACTATAAGTACAAAGGATTTAGAAACCACTTCCCTACTTTTTTATTCTATTCCAATTTTTGGTTATGTACCAATTTTATCTATCTTGAAAACTCCTAAGGTGGAAGTTTTCACTTCTACCTCTAATGATCCATTCAACTCCTCCTCTTTTTTATATTTCCCCATACTCACCCCAAAATTTGAGAAGGATACCACCACTATTGGTCTACTTTCCACCACCTTTGATCTATATTCCACCCCTATGCCATCTACTTCCATCATGGTCACTCATAGTATTCCTACTAGCACTACCACAGTAGATCCTTGAAAAGGAAAAGGGCATCTAGGAAGGTTGAGATAGCCATGGCCACTCCCAAACTCCATGTCCAATCCACCAAATCACTCTCCCCATGCCAACCACCACTTATTCATAGGAGACCATTGTCACTATCTCAATTAAGGGTAATAAAGCAAAAACACAAATGATCATAGTCTATCCACTCTCCCAATATAGAGGTTTGGATTGGTCTAAGATTATTTGGCCTTCCTTCCTTGACATAATTTTCAAGGTAGAAATTAGCTAAGAATGTTGAAAAAGAATATGTGGTTAGAAACATAAAAGAGATAGACCCCAACTAGATGATAAGTCATTCATGGTCCATTGAATTAAGAGCTAAGACCTCTCAAATGCCCAATTTCAAAATAATAGAGCTCCTATCTATTACAACTCTATTTGACAAGCCACATAAGATTATTTAGAGGGTAAGGAAGAGGAACTTGAAAGATGATGTTAGTAGGGAATTAATTTTTGAAGAGAGGAAAGAGGTCTTATCCTTGATCAAAATATATAACATGTAATTGGGGAAATACCCCTATGATGAAGACTTCAAATCTTAGGCCGAAGAACATAAGGATTTCATGGTGGTAATCCATGAAGGAATAGAGTTGGATAGATAATAATTGAAAGCAAAATTATATAAAATAAAAAATAAATAGAAGACTTTACACATCCTAATTAGAATTGAGATTGAGGTGTAAGAAGTAGCTTCCAAGTATTATAATTATTTGAAAGTATTCATGCAAGTTGAATTAGCCCCCCATGTTACTAGTACTTGTGAGTTATTGAATTATTTGAAATATGATGGTAATAAAATTAAAAATTCAAGTTTTTTACATAATTAATAAGTCATATATCCAATTGGATATCATAAACCACTAGATGCATTTAATTCACTCAACTTGGTGGTCATCATAATAAAAGAGGCTAGGGAGTGGTTAATAGTTATTGGGGCTTTACTCCCCAAATATAAAGATCACAAGGCCCTCATTATATAAATCTCGAATGATTTGAAATTATCTAAAGTGAAAGATGCTACAAGAAAGTTTATCAATAATATGAACTTTGATGAACTTCATCAAGAAACCTCAGAAAACTTCAAACAAAGTCTATAAGGTATACCGTTGGAGGACATAGAAGTAGAGTTGAGATTTGTAGAAAGTAAGTGACTAAATTAGAGAACATTAAGATCAACTTCCACATGACTAAAATATAGCATGTAAATCTCTTAGGATAGATTGATAGGGTATATACACCCCCTCTTTTAAACATAAACATAATTTCATAGTACCATGATGTATCACATAAGTGATGGCTTGAGATAAACACAAAGAAGTAGACTTAAGATTCTAGTTCTAGTTCCATGCCAACAACTATAGTCATTACACTGACTAAAGTCTATACAACCATCTAGACATCAACACAGCCATGAAAGGCCAAGATTTTTGCATGTACATTATGTAGTATTTTATATTATATATTAATAGTTTATTATAGTTTGAATCATATTATAAAGTTACCTAGTTTATTTTTGTAAATATGCACATGTTGCATATTTTTTTTAAATGATAACTTAATTTATTAATGACTATAAGATAGATTTATATAGTTTTTAACCATAGTTAGAACTAAAGTTATAACTATGACATGTGATGTTTTATTGGCATAAAATTGGAGGATGAGGTGACCCCTTCCCAAATTCTATTTTAATAGATGTAATCTAAAGTTTTGAGGGGTCAAAGAATTTTTAATATATAAGAGCAGAAGAAATTTTAGTTTTCAACTCATGTGTTTGTGTATTTTATTTCCAATGTTTGTGTAATTAGGCTTATTTATTTGGTTGTATGATTCAATTAATCTTAGTATGAAAATTTTAAAAAGAATGTATTTCTTGTCTTGATTGAAATACTAATCTTAGATGTACAACAACTATTGAAAGATTAGTAAATTATATTGATTATTGGAAATTAATTTGATTGATTCATATTATTAGTTGTATATAAGTAATTTCATTTGATATAGTTTTATGTGTATGTGTAATACCTATCTCAAATACCTCACTAAGCCTGAGCCGTAATATCTTAATTAAGGGTGTGTAACAAATGCTCTAAAATCCCTAAAGATAGAAAGTCTATATTGTGTCACAATAATTTTTCTTGGCAGGGCAAATTTCCTCTTATGGCCAAACCTTGGCATAAGGATTTTAATCCTCTCTCAGAATCCTTTAACAAGATCCCTATATGGGTGCGGCTCCCTTATCTTTTGATACATTTGTGGCAAGAGGCAGTTTATAAAACCATAGGAAATGCAATAGGGGAGTTTTTATATGAAGAAGATAGTTCAAAGAGTTACCACTTGACTTGTGCACGATTTCTGTTTAATCTGGATGTTTCAAAGGGCCTTCCTGAGGCGATTTTCATTGACTCCCCAAGGGGCACCTAGACACAAATCTTGGATTACGAGGGGATCCCCTTTTGATGCAAGAAGTGTCACTAGATGGGACATATTTCTGCTCGTTGTGGTGCTAGGAAAACCATCCCCAGACGTTCACCTTCTTGGTGGCCAAAGGATCTCTCTGAACATAACATGGACAAACAACCTATGGAAAGAATAACATATTCCAAGATCGAGAATGAGGATAGGTTGCAATCTGAATTAGAAGATGAAGAGGAATCACTGGAGAATCATTCAAATGAAGCTTCTGAGGAGGCTGTAGTTAGTGATACAGCTGAGCCTGGGGAGGAGGTGGTGGTCTGTTCCCCTGTTTTGAAGGATCTTTCTAAGAGCCAGATTGTGTTTGACTTTAATAAGGAGTTAATGCATACTGGTGTCCAAATATCAGTGTCTTCTGAGGCATGGGTTGCTGAGGCAGCTAAGGTAGAGGAAGGGTGGACAGCAGTTAGAAGAAAGAAGTCTAAGCCTTCGGTCCCTCCTCTAGATATGAATCTTCGGTCATGCAAAAAGAAAAATCTTAACTTAAAAGATTCATCCAAAGTTCCATTCTGCTGAGTGGTTTTTTGGGGGCAGTAAACTGGTCACTTTTTTGGTTTACTGGTTACTAGTCTGGAAGTTTGTTTAGCATGCTATTCCAGTTGGTAAACTTTCAGATCAGTGTTTTGACAGCTGTCTTTTTATGGTCTTTTTGTTGGTAACAGGTCCCTATAAAACTTGGTTTTTGTTCTGTTCTGTAACCAGGTTCCTTTATTAACCTGGTTGTGCTTTAAGGTTATTTTTTCCTTGTTAAGGGTTTTGGGGTCCCTTCAAAACCTATTTTTACCATAATCTAAAACAAATGCTCTAAAAGGAGAAACCTTTGACTAAGGCTTGTGAGTTTTAGATATCAATATTATCCTAGAATGTTTGACCGTGTTTGACAATATGCATGTAATAGATTATATAAATAGGAATAGTTTTTTAAAATAATTTGTCCACTTAGAAAATAGCTAGAGAGGTGATTCTTAAAAACACATAACCTTTCTTTTCTACTCTACCCTTTCCCTCCTTTTTTGAATTTATTTTGAGATATGTCCACTCTAGATTAACAACCACTCACCTACCAAATATTATAGATTATTTACTTCATTTTTGCATACCACCCCTCCATCCACAAAACATTGTTAGAAACCTTAATACCCTACATACTATTCCATCACCTAGTTGTTAAACACTGCATACCTATAACTCATGCCATGGAGTGGAGTTTACCTCCATTAAGATCCTAAAATGTTATAGGCTACCTTGTTATGATACTAGTATGCATAAAACCCACATCAACATACTATTTATGATTTTAGAAGGAGGGCCAGTACCTCTAATAAAATAGGTTAGTTTCTATATAGAGTTGCACTAGAATCACCGAAGGGAGTGACCAGATCTAGTTCTCAAGCTAGTCTTCTAGTCACACCCTTGTCAAATCATAAGAGACTTAGAATTATACCAACTATACCTAATAGACATAGGATACCTTACATAGTAAGGATCACTTTCCCTATTAATAATCTAAGGTATCAACCACCTTGGTTGGTCATATCTATTATTATCATCCCATCGGATGTACATGACCTACCTAGGATTCTTGAAACATATATGCCATCCTTTTCTCCTTCAAGAGCTAGAAAAATAAAGTAACACATCAAATCCTTTAAAATTAATTTAAGATTAATAAATGTTATTAATGAGGATATTGTATGTATGATTTTCCATTTTACACTAATGGATGTTGCTTATGATTGGTATCTAAATCTAACAAAAAATTCCATCACTTCTTGGATGCATGTCAAGAAGCTTTTATTGCATAATTTGGGTAGGTCACTAGCCCCAATTTGATATATCAACACTTCACTAACATGAAGAGGGAGCCTAATGATATAATTTTCAATTTTAATGCAAGGTTTCAAAATATGTATACATGATTAAGCCCAAAGTATAAACCAAAAGAATCTTTAACATTGGAGATGTACAAGAATGATCTGGATCCAATTACTATGGTATTATAGAGAAGAGAAGCTACTACCACCAACTTCGAATTAGCATATGAAGAGGCCATCAAAAATTATAGGAAGCTCAATCCCTAGGTGTGTGACACACCTAACATCACTAATGTCTTCCTAGCATTAAATTTGGTAACACATGTAAAGAAGAATGTTTTGGAATTCAATCAGAACTAGTTACACACATTACCTCCTATGACACATACAACACATCCAAATTATAGTTTATTGAGGAATCATGCACAAGGAAATGATTACTAATAGAATCAATAATTAGCTACATATTCTAATGCTATGCTCCATGAAATTGAATCTACAAATGTAGAGCTAGAATCTATTCAATATATGGTTCAAAAGTTAAGTAATGACTTCCTCAGTATGCAAAGAAAGATGGGAAATGTTAATGGCCCAAGTGGTAATCAAAATTCTAGATTATAGAGATATAATAGACCATTTAATAGGCCTAAAAAAACATAGAGCATCCTATAAAGATTTTAGAAATCAGCATGGTAGACACAACTCTACCTAATTGGTACAAAATCCTTAATACTTATCAACATGGTGAGCTTGATTGTGTTAAATTTTGTGCAACATTTGAAATATTTCAAAGATAGCTAGTAAGGTAGGAATAGATGCATAATCCACTAGAATCCCACTAGGATCTTGGCCCTTCAATAATTTTTATGTTATTTGAGACTCATGAGTTTCCTTTTCCAAGTGAAGATGACAATATAGAAGAAGAAAACACTGATGAGATTCATGCTTTCTAGTAGTTCCATAAAAGTGGTTACAATCTAAGGAATAGGTAGCCATTAAAAATTTCTATTCCTATAAATAACACCTCCATTTCACCCAATCCTAAAGGTAACAACAATACACCTCCCATAAGAAGGAATGATCATCCTCAAAATAAGGAGGAATAGATTAATTAAGGATACAAAAGCATTAAAGAGATGAAGAAAATCAAAGCAAATATTACTCTTTATGAATTAGATTAGATAACAAACTAGAAGGAGATACTATGGAATTTTATCATAGGGAAGACCCTTGTGGAATGGACCAAAGAAACTATAGATAAAGCAAAGGCTACTACCACCAATGTCAACTATAAAAGCAACCCAAAAGTTCCAAACTTTTTGTTAACTATCAAGGAATTTAGTAAGAATATTCATAATTGTTTATTTGATTCCATAGCCTTAGTAACTATTATTACTACTTCCATATGTCAAAATCTTGGTCTAAATCCAATCCCTTCAAAGAGAATAGTTTTGCAATTAGATAAAATGGTGGTACCAGTAGTTGGATAATTAACCAATGTACATATTCAAGTAGAATTTGAACCATGAGTCTAGATGACTATTTTTATCCTTCTAGTAGACATACTTGAAGACTATAGACTATTATATTTATGGATTGGTCTAAAATTATAAACATATATCTCTCTATAGTCTTCTCTCACATATGGCTACCATGGAGAGGCATTGAAAATCAAATCTAGATCAATAAGGAACCCAAGATGAAATATCCTATCATAGAATATAATGTGAAGAATGAAGAGGTAAAGTATGAATCTCCTAGACTTGGTATTTACACTTTTACTATGTAAAATCAAGTATGAGAGCTAAAATGTGAATGCTCCAATAATCTATAGAATTTACACTTTGATGGTGATGGATCCAAACAAGGATCAGACATAGGAATTAAACTAATTAATCCATAGGGAAATAATTTCCTGGTAGCATATATGTTGTAGTTCTCTTATACTAAAAATAGGGTTGAGAATGAAGATTTAATTTTGGGATAAAAAATTACACTCAAAAATAATATAAGGTAGGTTCTTGTGTTTGGTGACTTAGAGCTAGTAGTCAATTAGGTCAAAAACAAATATTAGTGCAAGCTATCTTATTTGAGAAGGTATAAACATAGAGCATGGGACCTTATTGAGATATTTGAAGGTTTCAACATAGTAACAATTATTTAAGAGCAAAATCAATCTAAAAACTCATTAGCTATTACTACTACTAATTTGGATCCCCTCCAAGTATCTAATGTAAAGATATTCTCTATTAAACTAGTACCTTGTCCTTCTATTCTTGATAATATAGAAAATTTATAAGTCTTTGATGATGATCAATAGATTATTTAGTTTTTAACTAATTTAGGGTAATTTGAGTCCCAAATCATCAATGAAAAGGAAGTCAATCATCTCTATCAAGAGGAGTTAGATAATGAAGATATTCTCTAGATCAAAGAGAATTGTATCCCAATTAGGTTGGTCTCCTTAGAAAGACATTTTAACATAGATCCTCAAGATCAATAGCTTATGCAACCCAAAGTCAATGAATCTGACTTCAAAAAGGAAAATTTAGGAGATGAACATAGCCCACATTATGTTAACATTGGTCTCAACTGTACACCAAAATAAGGAAAATGAGTGAATGATTTAATCACTTGATATAAAGATGTGATTACTTTGACTTATGAAGACTTGAATATTTATGACCCTAAGGTCATCACTCATACAATTCCTCTAAAAATAGACCATAAGCTATTTAGATAGAGATAGAGACTAGTGAATCCTATTATATAACCTCTCATTTAAAGAGACATGGAAAAGTTACTAATTGCAAGGATAGTCTTCCCAATTAGACATTCTACTTGGGTGGCCAATTTGGTCCCAGTTAAGAATAAAAATGATGAGATTGGGATATGTGTTGATTTTAAAGACTTGAACAAATCTTATAAAAATCACAATTATCCCCTACCTTCCTTGGATGAAGTAATATAAATAGTAAGTGGCTTTGAAATGATGTCCTTCTTAGATGGAATTTTAAGTGATAATCAAGTATTAGTACAATCAAAGGATAGAATGAAGATTGTATTTAATAAAAAATGGGGTACTTATATGTATAATAAGATGCAATTTGTCCTAATAAATGTAAAAACTACCTTTCAGTGAGTTATGGATCATGCATTTAAAGGATTAATAGGTAAGTGCATAATCATCTATATAGATGATCTGTGTTTTCAAAGAATTAGAATGACCATGTAGGCCACCTCTAATCAATATTCAAGAGATGTAGAAGGTTTGGTATCTCATTGAACCCAAAAAAAATCATATTTGATGTGACTGAAGGCAAGCTCCTAAGACACATCATCACCAAAGAAGGGATCATCATTGATCTAGATAGAATTTGGGGAATATCCAAGATTGCACCACCAAAAAACAAGATGGATCTCAAGTCATTCTTTGGGAAGATTAAATTTATAAGGAAGTTTATCTTAAGATTTGTAGAGATTGTTAGACCCAATAATTCCATGCTCAATCAAGATGCCAAAATAGAATGGATAATTGAGGCTCATAAGTCTTATCAAGACATTAAAGATGCAATATCTTAGGACCTAATGTTAATTAATCTATATTTTATAGAGGATTTATACTTCTAGTCATTTATTTCAAAACATATAATTGATATTGTTATAACATAGAATAAATATGAGACTGAGCATCTAATTGTGTTTATGATCATAAATCTGAAAGATGTAAAACTTAGGTACTCCATGATAGATAAATAAATTTTTGCTCTTGTCAAAGAAATGAAGAAATTTTGACACTACATCTTGATGAATAAGACTATTTCCATCATGCCTGATCCTATTGCCAAGATCATGTTAGGAAATTTTTCCCTACATATGAAAATTTTCCTAGAAGGATCAGTTTTTAGAGGTCTTGGTATGGGGTGACCAGTTGAGTAGAGTTCCTAATTGAGTAAGTGATCAAATAGCTTGGAAGTAGGTCTAATATTTCAAGATGAAAAGGATAAATAGGTTATCATGGTGATCATGATCTTCATAGGCCTAAAATAGGTTTCATAGGTCTCAAAAACTCATTTGGAGCCTTCAAAGTTCAAGCTCAAGCCTAGAATAACTAGACCATCATAATCATATCATGCATAAATAAATAGGTCTGATTGATTATGCATTTAATAAATGCACTTAGTAAATCCTCTTAGGCCAAAATTTGTATGAACATGGTGTTTTTAATGACTTGAACATTCTCTACAAATTTCATGTCTTGATGAGTTGTCTATCTCAAGATCTAAGTCCTCAAATTTGAATAAGTAGAACGAAACGTGCATGGGGACATCAAGTTTAATCTACAAAAATTAACCATTTAGATTTAAAAAATAATTAAAAATTAATTTATTCATGCAAACATCAAATTTTTTCCTCATATAATATCTATTTGAATTCAAATTTTCTAATATCAATGATCAACAATTGATCGGATCAAAGATATAATGATGAGTGACAACTTGATAGTGTCAGTGGGTCCTAAAGATCTAACAGAGTGAATTTGAAAGTGCACCTCAGATAAATAATGAGTATCAATGCAAAATTTCAATAAACCTAATATTGAATGTGATAATAACAAATTTCAATATCTTGGGTACCTAAATAGAGATATAATGGTGTATAATGACTCGTAAAGCTAGTGGGCCCAAGTAGATCGATGGTGCATGATCCATTATACAAATTAGATCTAGTGGCAAGTGATGGGTCAAAAGGTTATTGAATTTTAAATACAAATTCACAAGTGACAAGTGTTTCAACCATGTTAAACTAGTAGAATATCTATGGCTCACATCCATTTATATATAAGAGAATCAATGGTGCACATGTAAGCCGAGAAATCATATCCAATGATGTGCAAGAAAGTAGATTGATGGCTGACAATAAAATTCAAATCTAAATGATTTTAATGGAGAATGAATTCAACTCAGGTTAAACCAAGACAATTTTTTTAAAAGATGTTATTGAAGCTCAATCAATATCTCTGTTGGAGGATCCAGAGCATGTAGTCTTGGTTTTCTTGTGTTTTCAATGTTGTATAAATAAGTCCTTGTATTTCAAAAGTTTCAAAGGAATAATAGTTATGTTTATACCTAAAATGTTTTAGGAAAGAATTTATTTAGTCTATAAGCTATTTATGGACATATTGACTATAGGAAAAGTAGTAATTGGATTAGTTTTCAATCTATAGTAAGACCTATGCTCAGATGTTGAATTAGGGGTAGATATGAATGGTTATGAACAAGTGTATTGTCTATTGACATGGTAATATCTTTAAAAAACATGTACTTTTAGCTAATTAAGTAGACTTGGGTATGGATCTATTAATTCCTTGGATATAAGGACTTTGCCTTCATAATAAAACAAGTGGATATGGCATAAAAAATCAAATAAAATGTATTTAGGGATTAGAAAGTATAGTGAATCATTTATTTTCTTCTCAAATCCTTTTAGTGCTAATTGGATCAAATATGGTTTAGGAATCAAGAAGTATGATAGCTCAATTAACGATCTAGGATGGCTTGCTCACTCTCCCCTTACCCTTTGTCTATATCTTTAATTTTTTGACACATTGTAAACTCTATCTTGGTTTTATAAGTCTTTCTCCTTACCCTTTCTCTATATCTTTCATTTTTTAACATTGTAAACTCTCTCAATTTTAGGAGGAGATCTCTCTCACTTTTGATATAAATTCTCTCTCATTTATGGAAGAGAAGATAATCTCATTTGATAAGGTTAACCCCTATCAAAATTTGTATGAAATACCTATTAAAGTAGTAAATACTTTCTTTACCTATCTCTCCTCTCTAAATTGTGTGTAGAAAAGTTTGTAAATGATGGCATTGTGAAGGATAATATTTCATTCCCATTTTCCTTCTTTCTTGCTCATTTCTAAGGTGTATTCAAGTATAAGTTAGTGTTGTTTATATCATTTATGAAATCTCTTAGTGAGTCTTATAAATCCTCTTTGCCTTCATTCATTTCTTCCTAAACCTAGTTTATGAAACACTTATGCAACTATCTAGTTTTATGAGATCATGTGAGCTAGCATTGTCTTATGTTTCCTTAGTGTTTACTTCATGAATATGATATCCTCATTTTAATTTGGTACATCACCTGGTTAAATTTCATAGGATCCATTTCCCCCCTTTCTAACCCTTTTCCCAATTCAAATGTTAGTATACATAATCAATCAAGAATAATCTTACCTTCTCTAGAGGTTCATCCCCACCATAGGTGACCCATAGCCTGGGGTTATTCCCATAGTGTAGCTCAATTATAGAGATCCTAAATAACCATCTCCAATAGTGTAAATTAAGTCTATAATAGTTTATAACACACTCAGTGAGACATTAGTTCAAATAAGATTGGTCAAAGTTTGATGTTGGTTCGATCAATTTTCAGTAGTTATAGCTTCCAAAAAACAACATCTACTAACTCCAAATGAATATTAAACATTATGGTAGTATAAAAATGACTACATCTCATGCCAAAGGTGACTAAAAAGTTAACTTCTATAGGTATTCCCTTTGAATTCATTGAATTGCCTTTAAACTTAGTAAAGAGATTAAGATTTACTAATACACACCCATATAAAGGAAATTTTATTCCTAAGTAAATTTTAAGGCTTACCCATGCAAGAATATATTTGTTAATCCCTTGTATTATCATGACAACCCCTAGATATTTTATATCTTTTAATAGCCAAAGTCCTCTGACACTCCCTCAATATGATCCTATTCTAGTAGTAGCTCTTCAAATTGTCCTTTATTTTACTAGGGATAAAGTTATGACCCCTTATAAACACCTCATGGATATATCCAACTTCTTCAAAATTCATGATATCAATGAGGAGAATGTGGCAATCAGGTTATTAACCATCTCTTTCAAAGGTAAAACTTTAGACTGGTATAAAGTCCTCGTTGCTAATTTCATTTCCACATGGGACCAATTAGGAGAGGATTTATGTAAAATATTTGAGGATAAAAGTGACCATTTATAACTTTTAGATAAGTTGACCATAATAAAAAAAAATCCCCTCATTAAGTCATACAAGACTTCAATACAAGGTTCCAAAAAACTTGGGAAAAAATACTAGTCTCTATTAGGCCTACCCCTAACTTTGCCTTCCTATACTATTTGAAGACCCCAAATTGTGACATTTTAGTAATTATATAGTCCATGGGAGGAAAAACATTGTCAAATTCATATGAGGTGGTAGTCAGAGAAAAACATTATCTAGTGTAGGCTAGTAAGCTTACACCTAGACCATCAATTCCTTCATTCCATAAGATTAGAGCACCCCGTATTTATATTCCTCCCTCTAATGTCATTCCTCCTATTCCTAAAATTATTTATATACCCTCACCAAGGCAAGAAAATTCTTCCACTACTCAATCTATTGATTCCTAAGAACATAAGAACTTTTAAGAGCTTAAGAGCATCTTTCAGTCCTTAGGAAATGAGCTAGTGAATGTTATGAAGAAACAAGATTTAAATAGGCCTTAATAAGCCTCATATAAACCTCAAAAATAATATTATAAATAAATAGATCACCCTAAAAATTAATATTCTAATTCCAAGGCCAAGGTCAAGGCCAGTGATAAGGGTAGCCTAGCTATAATAAACAAAAAATTTATAATCCAAATGTTTCAAGTACTTCTAACACCTTTCTCCCTATTAAAATTAATATTTATCAAGAATATTAGGGTACCATGCCTTATAATAAATATTTTGGGTAATATATTATCCAAAACACTAATTTTAACCTACTTTTCAATGATCAATGGTAGTAGGCTACCAATTATGAGTACAATCAAGCTCTTATAACTCAGAACACAGAGGTACCCATGATGATAAAACCAAAAGAGCATCAATAGTTCAAAGACCTAATCAAGGACCAATCCATTTAGGTGATAAAATGGTGAATTATGAGTAAGAAGAGTTTTATGCACTGAGTTAGTAGGCTAGTTCTATCTAGGCATACATTCTAGTGGTAGCAAATACAAGGTTCAAAATAAGGAGCATGGATGGTTACTAGGAAGTAGTCAAGGAGACTCCTACCGTTACTCCTTTTCTATAAAATCCAAATTAACCTAATATTTTTTTAAAGGTTTTAATAAATCTAAGAATCAAAATTAGAGGAATGTCTTTATTCCTCAAAACTCACAAACTCAAGGTGTAGTTGTGGCTCCCAAAGCACAACCAAAGGTTAGTTGTTCACCCATCAACATTGTAGAACAAATGAAAAGATATAATGTGAGTGTGACAATGTGGGATATTCTCTCCATTATTGATAGGTATACATCCTTTTATAAGGATTATTAAGTATCAAGGTTCCTAATAAGGAACCAAGTAAGGAAAATATGGTTATTACCAATTACTGCCAAAGAACCTAGTGAAGGGCAATCAAGTAAGATGGTCAAACCTCCTCCCTTATATATTTCAATAATAATTGGTGACTCTTTAGTGCATAATTAAATTTTATAAAGTGGGGATAACACCTTATTAATTCTGAATTCCATATTTGATCATCTTGGTCTAAAATATGAGCCCTAATCTAAAGGAGTGTTGTAGCTTGATGGATCTTACACCAAGCCATCTAGAATAATCAAATATCCTAACTTGACCCTATATTCTTATCCTAATGTCTCAATGTTTCAAGATGTGTTGATCTTAGATATACCTTTTCATTTTTACATATGCCTATCCAAGGAATTCACTATTAAAATTAAAGGTTATTTTGTAGTAGATTAGTCATGCATTGTATTCAGAACATGATATAGAACCAAGGTATCTATTAAGGCTAATCCCATTACAAAATTCCACATAGATCCTTTTGGGCCAAAAAATATAAACCTCAATTGCACCATCCTTGATGAGGATGAATTCATAGTTGGTTAAGAATTAAACACTCACACTGAGGAGATACCAGACATGTTCTTGGATGAACTATGGAATGCAATCATTTGGTTGATCCCTTGAAAGGAGTTGAAAAGAGGGACATGGGTGTATATTTCTTACATGAAGATAATTAGTCCATACCATCCCTCATTATACCTCAAGAAGATCCTATTGGCTTATGGAAATTATTATTTAATGATTTAATGAGCAAGCATGGAGTGGGTGCAGGTGTAATACTAGTATCCCCTTCCAATGAAAATTATTTATCTTCTTACAGGTTCCAATTAAATTTTTATTGAAATATAATAGAGTATGAGGGCCTTATCCATGGCCTTCAATGGGATAGTAAGAGAGGGATCAAGCAGTTACAAGTTTATGGAGATAGTGAACTAATTGTGCACTAGGTTAGAGGATAGAATATCACTAAAAATCCCTTGATAAAGTCTTAAAAACATAGAGTGTGGGATATAATTGAATATTTGGAGAATTTAAACATTGAAATAGTGCTAAGGAACTATAATGGATATGATTATAGGTTGAAAATTGTGGGAGCTCAGTTTGACATACCAAATGAGTTAAAAAAGTCCAAGGTGTAACCACATGTAAAAGTGGTGGTAAGACTATTAGTTCTAGATAATGAATCTCATTGGTATATCTTTGAACATGATAATAAAATTTCATATTTATTGTATCAATAAGAATATCTCTCCTCCATAAATTAGAAAAACTTTCAACGTTGGTATGAGGAGCAAATTGTTTATTTCAGATGTAACAAGATTCATAAAGGGCTTGTATCCCTTGAAGGTATTTTCCATGTGGGAGATCATATGAGAAAAGATAAATTAGTTATGTAAAAAAGTGAATAAAACTATGAAAGAGTCCTTATATTCAAAGACAATCTCCTCAAGCTTAGAAAGCTAAGCACTAAAGCTAAGAGGCATGCTTTCATAGAACTTTGTAAGGAATATGCAAACATTTTTGCTTGAAAATATAGTGATTTGAGAGGCTTTGATCCTAATTTGTCCCAACACACTATAGAACTAGAGGTTAATTTCAATCTTTTTTGGTATAAGAAAAGGCCTATAAACCCTAGAATTGAAGATCTTATGAGGAAAAAATTGACCAAATTAATTGAATCCAAGATCATCTTTCCCATAAATCACTCTTCATGGGTAGCCAATTTGGTGCCTATCAAAAAGAGTGGGGAGATTATATTATGTGTTGACTTTAGGGATATAAATATGGTCTCTTTGAAAAATCACTATCCTTTTCCATCAATGTAGCAACTTCTTTAGATATTTTCTAGTTTAAAATATTTTTCCCTTTTGGATGGATATTTAGGATATAACCAGGTGTTGGTAAGAGAAGAAGGTCAATATAAAACTACCTTCACCACCAAGTAGGGCACATATGCTTACCAAAATATTCCTTTTGGTTTTTTAAATGTTGGGGCCACTTTCCAAAGAGCCATGGACATGACTTTCTAAGGGTTGTTGAATTAGATGTTACTATTTTACTTAGATGACATCACAATTTTATCCAAGGCTAGTGAGCATATGGACCATCGAAGACTGATCTTCCAAAGATGTAGAAATTATGGGATCTATTTAAATCTAAATAAATGTTTGTTTACTATTCATGAGATTAAACTTTTGGGTTTCATTATTTCAAAGGAAGGATTTTCCATTGACCCTAATAGAATAAGTGTTAACTTAGCACTCTCTTCACCTAAGAACAAGAAAGGGATCTATTGATTCCTTGGGAAGATAAACTTTGTGAGAAGGTTTCTATTTGGTTTTATAAACCAAGTTAAACCCATCAATACAATGCTAAATAATATCTAAGTGTTTACTTGGTCAAATGAAGGTAGAGTATCTTTTGAAGCCATCAAGCAAGACATTGCCTAAGCACCCTCATTCATGAATCCTAATTTCTCAAAGGATTTAATATTTTACACCTTTCCTAATTTTTATAGCATATTAGTTATGTTGATGCAAAATAATGGTGAAGGACTTGAGTGGCCAATTGCCTTTTTTAGTCAAGTGCTGGAAGGATATGAGGTGAGGTATACTTTCATATAAAATTAGGTTATTACAACCTTAAGGATATTTAAAAAATTTAGGACAATGATTTCCAACAATAAGATCCATCTTATGGTGTCTCATCCTAGAGTGAGGGACTTTCTCCTTAATAAGGATTTGAATGAGAAAAGAGCAGGTTGGATTACCAAGATCATGGAGTATGATGTGGCTATAAAAGTTGCCAAACTAGTAAGAGGAAAAGGCCTATGTGAGCATATGGTAGATGATATTCAAGAGGACAAATAAGTTGTTTTGGTGACATAAGACAACTTATAGATATATTAACCTCTACCTCATAACCACTATCTCTAAGGTATGACACATTTCTTTATTATAAGAGAATGCCATCAATATTTGGATAAAATAAAAATAAGGTATTTCAAGCTTTAGTACATACCTTATGTATTAGTTGATGGTGTTCTTTTTAGAAGGGACCTTAATGGGTACTTCTTAGGTGCATTGATGACAATCAAGTGATATAACTCTTGAATTAGCTCCATGATGGTCCTATAGGAGGCTATTTTACTCCAAGAACAACAACATCAAAGGTAATGAGAACTAGTTATTACTATCCTAATCTTTTCAAGGATTCATATGCATGGGTTAGGAAATGTTATAAGTGTTCTCTATTTATAGGCAAACAAATATTAGCAGATCTTCTACTCAACCCAATCCAAGTGGAAAAACCCTTCATGAAATGGGGGTTATACTTCATATGAATGATAAATCCACCTTCAATTGAAGGACACAAATGGGTGCTCACTACAACTGACTACTTCACTAGGTGGGTGGAAGCAATTTCCTTGAAATAAGCTAATGAGATAGTAGTATTAGAATTTTATGAAATCATAGTAAATAGGTTTGGTGTCTTAGCTACTATAATTTTAGATAATGAATTAGCATTTATTAGTATGAATATAAGTGAATGGGCACTTAAGCTAGGCATCTTCCTCAGTACATCCTCTAATTACTACCCCTAAGGCAATGGATTGGTAGAGTCCACAAATAAAAAATTATGAAGGATTATCAACAAAACCATGGAAGAGAATCAAAGAACATGGCATAAAATCTAAGAAAAACATTACAGGTTGACAAAGTGACTCAAAAATTTGTCATTGGTAATTATTCATATGTTCTAGTATATGGAAGGGAAGACAAATTACCCATTTCTCTTGAACTACCTACCTTGGAGTTAGCTCATCAGCTTGAGTTGATGGAGAATGAGCCTATGAACATGAGGATGATAGAGGTCATGGAGTTTAAATAAACTAGGGACCTTGTAATGAATACATTAGAGTCACACCAAGCTCAAGTCAAGAAAGCCTTTGACAAAGGAGCTACAATAATGGACTTCAAGGAAGGGGACCTAGTCCTGAAATGGGACTCAAATAAGGCCAAAATAGGTAACCATATTGAGTTTTATAGCTTTTGGAGTGGTCCTTATTTTATCCATAGATGTAAAAAGCATAATACTTTTTAGCTTTCCCAACTAGATGGAGAGGCACTACCCATCCTAGTCAATAGTATTACTTTAAATCCTTGTTATTAGAAGAGTTTACAACTATTATATGATATTGTAACATATTAGAGTAGTTTTCTATATTTTCCTCTAAGTTATTTGAGAACATTTATTTTATTTGTTTTTTTCCCTTTTAATAAGTTCCTTGGGCACATTTGTTGTTGTTTTGTTTCTTTTTTGGTCCTTACTATTTCAAGAGGAAGTCTTCTAGAAAGGGGTTAGCCTTGAGTCAATTTCATGACAACTGAGAGAAAAGATAGAATGACTTTAGATTCCTAATGGATCAATTTAAGGCCATTAGTATTTTCATATAAATCATGAAACCCAAGGGTTTTTCTAAAAATGTTAACCAATTTTATCCTCCATATGGAAATTTACATATAAGGACCAGTTTCTAGAGGTATTGGTATGGGGTGATCAACTGAGCAGGGTTCCTAATTGAGTAAGTGATCAAATATCCTAGAATTAGGATTAGGTACAAGATGAAAGGGATCAGTAGGTTATGATGGTTTTCATGACCTTCATATACATAAATTAGGTTTCACAAGTCTTGAAAACTCATTTTGAGCCTTGAAAATTCAAACTCAAGCCTAGAATAGCCAGACCATCATAAACACATCACACAAAAACAAATGGGTCAAATTGATTGTGCATTTAATAAAGGAACTTTTAAAATCATCTTAGTCCAAAATTTACATGAACATGGTGTTTTTAATTCCTTGAACATTCTCTATAAATTTTGTGTCTTGATGAGTTGTCTATCTAAAGATCTAATTCCTCAAGGTTGAACATGTAGAATGAAATGTGCATAGGGATATCAAGTTAAAGATGAGTAATTAACCTTTTGGATTTAAAAAATAATTAACAATTAATACACCCATATATACATTAAATTTTTTCCTCATAAAATATTCATTTGAATTAAAATGTTCTATGATCAATGGTCGATGTTCGATCAGATCAAAGATCCAACAACAAGAGGCAACTTGATAGTGTCAGTGGGTCTTAAAGAATAATGGAGTTAATTTGATCATGCACCTAATATAAATGGTAAGAATCTATTAAAAATTTTATTAGACCTAATATTTAATTCATCAATGATAAGTGTTAATATCTGGGGTACCTAAATAGAGATATAATGGTGTGTAGTGATTGGAAAAGCTAGTGGAGAAAAGTAGATCGATGGTGTATGATCCATAA
The DNA here is from genome assembly GCA_037957365.1 of Torreya grandis. Lineage (NCBI taxonomy): Eukaryota > Viridiplantae > Streptophyta > Pinopsida > Cupressales > Taxaceae > Torreya > Torreya grandis. The sequence goes on from JARHVA010008811.1 coordinate 267,283, forward strand.
TAAAAAAAGTATATCTAATGGTAGCTGATGGGTCAAAAGGTCAAAAAATATTGAAGATAAATGCATGGGTTATAAGTGTCTCAAATAAATTGCATTAGAACAATATTTATGGCTTGCATCCATTCATATAAAATATAATCAATGGTGTGCATGTAAATCAAGAAAGTAAATCCACTAGTGCACAATAAAGTAGATCAATGGCTAACATTAAAAATAAAATCTAGGGGATTTAAATGGATAATGAGTTTGACTGAGGTTTAATGAAGTCAAATTTTTAAAATATGCCATTGAAGCTCAATCGAACCTATATTGGAGGATCTAAAGCATGTAGTCTAAGTTTTCTTATGTTTTCAATGTCATATACATAAGTCCTTAGATTTCACAAGTTTCAGAGGTAAAATAGGTATATTTAGACATAATATGGTTCAATAAAGAATCTATTTAGTCTATAATCTATTTATTGACATATTGATAATAGGAAAACCAATAATTAGATTGTTATTCAATCTATAGTAAGACCTATGCTCAGATGTTAAAGTAGGGGTAGATATAAATGGTTATGAAAAAGTGTCTTATCTATTAACATGCTCATATCTTTAATAGACACATAATTACATCTACTTAAGTATACTTGGGTATGGCTCTATCAAGTCCCTTGATATAAGACCTTGCCCTCATAATGAAGCAAGTAGAGATGCCATATAAAATCAAAGCAAAGGGATTTGGGGATTGGAGAGTAAACTAGAGAATTTATTTTATTTTCAAAGCCTTTTAGTCCTAATTAGATCAAATATGGTTCCAGAATCAAGAATAATGGTAGCTTAATTAATGATCTGGGATGGTGTGCTCACTCTTTACTTACCCTTTCTCTATATCTTTCATTTTTTGACACATTATAAACTTTCTCTCAGTTTTAGAAGGCACACTCTCTCATTTTTGGAAGAGCAAAGATTATCATTTAATAAGTTTAAACCCTATAAAAATTTGTATGAAAGACCTATTGAAACAATATAGACTTTCTTTACCTATCTCTCCCCTCTGAATTATGTGTAACAAAGCTTATGCATGATGTCATTGTGAAGTAGAATCTTCCATGCCCATTGTCATTCCTTTTTGCTCATTTATAAGGTGTCTTCAAGTTAAGTCGTAGGTATAAGTTATTTTTCTTTATATCATTGATGCAATATCTCATTAAGTGTTATAACTCCTCTTTGCCTTCATTCATTGATTCTTGAACCTAGTTTAAGAGACACTATGTAACTAGCTACTTTTGTGAGATTGTGTGAGATAGCATTGTCTTATGCTTCCTCAATGTTTACTTCATGAATATGAGATCCTCAATTTAACTTGGTGCATGACCTAGTTAAATTTATTAGGATCCCTTTCCCCCCTTTCTAACCCTTTTCCCAATGCAAACATTAGTATAATTGATCCATCAAGAGGAATTTAGACTTATCTGGAGGTTTAGCCCCACCATATGTGAACCACAGTTTGGGGTTGTTCCCATAGTGTATATCAATTGGAGAGAGTCTGAAGAACCCTCTCAAAGGGTTAAAATTGAGTTTAAAATAACTCACCTTATCATATAATGAATTAAGAGAACATAGATGCAAATGGCTGGCAAAGCTACAAGAATTTGACATAAAAATCAAGCTTGCTAGGATAATTTAGGGTGAAGGTATTATTTATCTCATGACTAAACATAATCCATGTATCATTGTTGAGGAAGTATGTGAAACCCAAGTATCTAAAATATAATTCTATACTAATATAGTACAATATTTACCTACAAGTACTTCTTTCCTAGAACTCATTAGAGAATGAAGGAGAGATTTGAGGCTCAAAGATGCTAATTACATAATAAATAAAGGAGTTATCTATAGAAGAAAATATGAATTCATATATCTTAGGTGTGTGTCTATAGAGGAAGCTAAAGAGATTCTAGAAAAATTGCGTCAAAAAATATGTAGTGGTCATCCATCTGGGAATACCACAACCCACAAAATCTTAAGAATGGGCTATTATTGGCCAATAGTTTTTAAGGATGTTCATGCTCATGTAAGAACATGCCATGAATGATAATATTTATCTAAAAAGGAAGTACATGAAGCAATGCTTTTGAAACCTATTATTGAAGGAAGTCCTTTTTCTTAGTTAGGGTTATACTTCATTGGTGTTACTAACCCAAATTCCTTAGCATGCCATAAGTTTGTACTCATTGAAACAAACTATTTTACTAGAAGTATTGAGGCTATAACCACCAAAAATTATAGAGCACAAGATATGATTCATTTCTTTGAGGAGCACATCAAAACTAGATTTGTTACTCCCATTTCTCTAGTTTGTGATAATGGACTGACATTCATATCATTTGAATTTATTGAGTAGGATCATGACAAACAAATAGCTATTAGGTCATCTTCTAACCATTACCCCTAGTGAAATAGACTTATTGAATTATAAAATAAGAACATGATAGATGTAATTAAGAAATCAACTGTGGATAAGCCTATGGAATAGCACAATCTATTAAAGTATGCACTTTGGGTAGACCAAACAAGATACATGTAGGCCCTTAAATCTTCACCCTATATTTTGGTGTATGGACACAAGCCAATATTACCAATAATTATAAAATTAACAACTTACCAATTCATGTAGGATTACATAGAATCGAATGATAAAGTAGAGTCTCAACTATTAGACATAATAGAAATGGAAGATTCAAAGATTGAGGTCATACAGACATTAACAAAATTCAAGATGTATTCAAGAGGTGGTTTGATAAGAGATCAAAGGTCAAAGAATTTAGGATCTCAAATATGGTGCTTCTTTGGGATAAATCCCATGAAAAGAAATGACAACATAAAAAATTTACCCTTCTATGGATTAAACCATATCAAATTTTAGAGATCCTAGGCAATAATGTATTTCATTTAAAGGATCTATAGGGAAATGAACTCACATATCTAGTCAATGGATAGATTTTGAATTATTAATTTATGGTTTTACCATTAGAAGGTATTCTCGACTAATGAATAAGCATGGTAAAGGTAGGGTTAGGTTAGATTTATTACTTTTCTAGAATAAAATTATTACTTTCTTAGGATAAATTTCCTACTTTCTTAAGATATATTCTCTGCTTTCCTAGTTTAGTTTCTTTATTTATTTGTATAGTTTTAATACTTTATAGATTAGTTATTTTATTGTTTGCTATGACAACCTAAATTATTTTGTTCTAACATAACCAAATCTAAATATCACCTCGTTGAGCCCCTTATCTTATGCTTAAAAAAATTTGTAACAAAAGGGAAAATTGTAAATGGATTCACAACTTATGACCTATTCACAAATTAGGTATATTTCTATGTTTAGAGTCTTTAGAATGTAGGTATTCAATCATGAACCATTATGGATTGTGTCATAATTGAATATTTCTATTAGGTATGTGAAAGTTTCTCTCAAGTACTTTATATGAATTTAGAAAGTTTTATTATTTCATTTGATTAATCACACTTATTACATTAAATATTTGTTGGAGGTGATAATTCTTAGTACAAATGGATCTAGAAGGGATGTTTTGGTAATGATTTATTTTATGACCATACCAACTCACATGGGTTCCATCTCTCCTCTTTCCATTCAAATAAAAGAAAAAGAAAATAAGAAAAAGAACTAATGAGTTTAAAAGAGTAATCAATAAAGCCAAGAGAATATCTAAATAAAATTAAAAGGATCACATGATGAAATAAGGTCAATGTACCATACATCATGGTCAAGAAAAAGAAGGAAAGGGAAGAGAGGGAACCCAAGGTATCTCTGTTGGGGTTATGGATGCCTAGCTGGTAATAGATCAATGCCTGAGCTTTCCTTCATTTAATGAGATTTAAGAGACACCAAAAAAAAACCTACAACATCATCAAGCCTTTAAAAATCTCATCACAATAAAGGATAAATGAACTTCACTTTTATCACACCCAGATACAAGGATAAGAAGGCAAGTATGTTATGTGAATCTGCTTAGGAGTCTCTTTCATATTTCTGATTTTAATATTTTTATGTGCCACAGTTCATGTTTGATTTGGTATTTTACTAACCAAAGTTTTGGATTCTCAAATACTTAGAATTATTTCCCTTGTAAGTCATCATTTGTTATACCTAACATCCCCCTTTACTCCTTGAAGAAATGAGGACCCACTTTTTTTAGATTTTTGCCTTGTTTGTTGAGCCTTTCTTTTATATGTTTATTCAAATTCTTGAATAGATTGATCCTTAATCATTATACTTACAAGAATTGAGAATGCAATTACATATTATATGGACTAAATTTATTAATGACCTTTCAAGATTTTTTGAACTATGCAATTTTTTAAGGACTTTATTCAGATAAATTTATTTGAAGACTTATTCATTAGGCCTTTTATTTAGACATTTTGTTTGACAGATTTATTTCATAGGAATTTTGGTCTTTGGGACATTTTTTTTTAATAGATTTGGTCTTCTAATTTTTTAAAGCGGACATTTTATTTGAAATAATTATTCTGAAATGATTTATCTTTTATCAAAAATTAGATGTTCAAAATTTTTGTTCGAAACATTTATTCTAAAAATATTTGGTCTTTGAGTTTTTTATATTGGAAAAATTGTCCAGTGGATCATAAGATTTATATACACTTCATAGATTTTTCTCTTTCAACATTTTTTTTAGAAATTTTATCTAACAAATTTTAGTCTTCAAACTTTTTGTTCAAGCTTTATGTTCAAAGGATCTATTCACATCTTTTGTAAAGCTTGGTCCCAACACAAAACTAGAATCCTAAATGCCAAAATATCATTATAATTAGTAAATAAATAAAAATACTTCCTAATACTTACTAAATATACCTACCAAATAAAACTAATGAGACTTGAAATATGTAAAAAATAAAAAATAGGTGAACATTGGGAATTTATAACACATTAATTAGAAGTCAATGTTAAAAGTTATATACATGATGTGTAGCCATTGAAGTCTTCATTTCTTGAAAATGAACTTAAACTTGAATTTAACTACTATCTTACATGAGAAAATCTTATTTACCTTTGAGATTATTATGAGTAAACTAGAAACTAGCAGAAAGGACAATTTTTCACATAGTACATAAGAAGACTATAATGACTATACATAGTAGTAATGGCATCTTCATCCCAATACTTCAGGGGATCACTACTATCACCACCATTTTCTATTAAGGACTCAACAAAATTCACAAACACTATCTCTGATGTCACCATTTTTTATAATAGATATGTGAGTTACTCTAAATCATGGGATGTTATCGATTATATTGACATATTTTCACTAGATGGAAATATATCTCCCTTGGAGTGAATATTCATCACATACTTATTAGCATTTAAGACACAAGGATTACATTTAGTTGTGGCCAAGATTGAGGTGATGCCATGCATTGATCTCCTATGAGACCTATTCTTCATAGGTAAAATTACACAAGATGATTTTCTACACCATATGGATAACCAAATGGTTGTACCATGCATCTCCAGAGCATATTTTTAGAGGTATTTGTCATTACCAACCCTAGATTCATATTTTGACAGACACAGACTAGTTTGATGGAATTAGGATAATTCTATGGAAAATGTGTTGACTTCATGGATTCCCCCCAAGGAAACCATGACATAAAAAGGTAAGAATCTCCCTCCTATAAATGAATTTAGGATGGGACTATGGATTGGCATGGCATACTCAATAAGATCTAAAGAATGCCTAACATCCATTTATATAATTTAGACTAGGTACCATTGTTGCATATGATGCTAACTAGTGATGTAGTGTTCACCTTGGAAGAGATTATAAGCTACCAACCAAGAGAACAAGTCATTCATAAGGATAAGCAGACCATTCTAGTGGGCCACTTATATATGATGTATTATCTTCTAGATGATGTCATGGGAATAGTGTATAAAGTCCTTGGTGAGCTATGGAGCCTGGCCACTGACTGCATCAAGAATTTAATTTGTGATCATTTTTAGTTTTTCCATATTTATGCATATACTAAGAATATGGTTAAGATTGTTGAGGATGTTTATCCTCAAGTCTAGAAAGCAATCCAAGGGTCTTCAATGCCTAGATTTAGAATAAGCATTATGAAGAGCTAGATGGAAGAGGTGATTATTTTTTGTATCCTTATTATAATGTTATTATTATTAGGACATAATGTTCATCATTTGAGCCTTCCAAAATATGTGCCTTATATATTGGCTAAGTAGGAAATTACTTTCTAGCTCTAGTGGAGCATTGAGGAGGAATAAAAAATAAGAACACATTCTACATGCATCATATGGTCATTGGAAGTATGGTCTACACAATGGGAAATCAATATAGAGATGTGGGTGGAAAAATAAAGAGTTATCATTTTCCCACAATACCACATAAGGATTTAGATCCTCATGGATACATCCAAAAACACATGTAAGGCCTTACTATCCCATACCAACACATCCATTATGATTATGATTTATTATTCATGAATCGATAGAATGATGATGAGGTGTCAAAATGGGAAAGAGTTACTAGTTTAAAGGAGGATCATATAATGGTGATCTAACAGGAACCTTCAATCACTATTAAGGAATTTCATTATAATATGCCACTCTTTTTAGGATGGACATCCTCAGACTTTTGGAAGTACCAACCCATAAAATAGTCCAAAAAATAAGGAGACCCATCATAAGATCTTCTTTTCAAGTTTAAGGCTATTAAGAAGGAACTAATGGTAAGTGAACCTAACCCTAGGGGAGATCTAGGAGATCCCATCAATCTATATTCCTTTGATGAGGAAGATAAAGGATAAGATTCCCTAGCTATTAGTGAAATTCAAATGCCTATAGATACCCCTCAAATATAAGAATATGCATCTTAGGCGTAACCATATATAAAGCAACTACCTCAAGTCAATAAGGCTCCTCCTCATAGCCTAAGACTACCATCTTATACAAGAGGAATCCTAGGAAACCCCTCACAAGTAGTCTTATCATTGAATAATAAAAAATCTTGCCTACCATGTCTCAAAAATCAAAAGTGGAGAAAGCAATGGAAGAGGAAGAAGAAGATCTTAAGGAAGAAGTAAAATTAGAAGCATCTAAGGCTTTGAGCCTTGAGGGTGATAAGGGGAAAGTACCAGCTATGGAAGACACCATAGGTATAAGGGATTTAGAAACCACTTCCCTACTTTCTTATTTTGTTCCCATTTTTGGTTTTATATCAATTTCATTTATCTTGAAAACTCCTAAGGTGGAAGTTATCACTTCCACATCTGATGATTCATTCAACTCCTCCTTTTTATTGAATTTCTCCCTAATCACCCAAAAAGTTGAATATGATGCCACCACTATTACTCTACCTTCCACCACCTTTGATCCATCTTCCACCCCCATGCCATCTACTGCCATCGTGGCCACTTCTAGTATTCTTTCTAGAACTACTAAAGTTAGATCCTTGAAAAGGAAAAGGACATCCAAGAAGGTTGAGATAGCCATGGCCACTCCCTAACTCTATGTCCAATCTACCCAAATCACTCTTCTCATTCCATCCACAATTTCATCATAGGAGATCATTGTCACTAGCTTAAGCAAGGGCAAGAAGGAAAAAACAAAAATGATCACAATCCATCCACTCCCCCAATATGGAGGTTTGGGTTGGTATAAGATTATTTGGTCTTCCCTAATTGACACAATTTTCAAGGCAACAAACAAGCAACAATTAACTAATGATGTTGAAGAAGAGGAATCTGTGGTTAAAACCACAAAATAGATAGACCATAACTAATTAAAAATTCCTATGTGGGCCATTGACTTAAGATCCAAGGCCTCTTAAATGCCTAGTTTCAAAATAATAGAGCTCCCATCTATCATAACTCTATTTGACAAGCCATCTGGTAGTATTCAGAGGGTAAGGAAGAGGAACCTGAAAGATGATGCTAGTAGGGAATTAATTTTCTAAGAGAGGCAAGAGGTATTATACTTGACAAAAAGATAGAATAGGCAATTGGGGCAATCCCCCTATAATAAAGACCTCAAATCTCTAGCTAAAGCACATAAGGATGCCATGGTGATAATCCATGAAGGCACAAAGTTAGCTAGATAGGAATTGTAATAGGAATTAGAGAAAATGAAGGATCAATAGAAGATAGTTCACATCCCAACTAGCATTAAAGCTGAGGTTTAAGAAGCAACATCAAAGTTTTATAATTATTTAGAAGCATTAAAATTCATGTAGGTTAAATTATCCCCCCATGTTACCAGTACTCATGAATTATTTAATTATTTGAAATTAGATGGTAATAAATTGAAAATAAAAGTTGTTTACATAAATAATAAGGCTTATATAACATGGATCTCATGACACTAATAGAGGAATCCAATACAATCAACCTAGTGGTCATCAGAACAAAAGAGGATAGATAGTGGTTAACAACTAATAGGGCTTTTCTCCCCAAATATCAAGAGCATAAGGGCCTCATTCTCCAAATTTTGAATGATCTAAAATTATCTAATGTGAAATATGTTATAGGAAATTTGATTAATAAGATAAACTTTTTCAAGAAGCCTTAGACAAATTCAAATAAAGTCTACAAGAACTATTCTTAGAGGACATAGAATCAAAGTTGAGATTTGCTAAAAATAAAGTGATTGAATTTGAGATATTTAAGATCAAATTATAGATGACTAAAATAGAGCATATAATCTCTTAAGATAGGTTAGAAGGCTACACAGACCCCCTATTTTGATTATAGACAAAATTTAGTAATAACATGATGTATCACATCATTATTCACTCAAGATAGATGTAAAGAAGTTCAAGATACTAAATCGAGTTCCATGTCAACAACTATAATCAGTACACTGACTAAAGTCCATGTAACCATTTAGGCATCAACCCAGCCATGAAAGGCCAAGATTTTTGCATGTACATTTTGTAGCAGTGTATATTCTATGTTTATAATTTATTACAATTTTAATCATATTGTAAAGTTTCCTAATTCATTTTTGTAAACATACACATGTTACATGATTTTTGTAAAGGCTAACTTAAGCTATTAATAATTTTAAGATAAATTTATAGATTTTTTAACCATAGTTAAAACTAAATTTATGACTATGACATGTGATGATTTTTTACATTAACTTGGAGGATAACGTGACCCCTTCCCCAAGTATATTTAAACATATTTAATCCATAGTTTTGAGGGGTTAGATAATTTTCAATACACATGAGTAGAAGAAATTTTGGTTGTTAACTCATGTGTTTGTGCATTTTCTTTAAAATGTTTGTGTAATTAGGATTATTTCTTTGGTTTGACGATTCAATAACTCTTAGTGTGAAAAATTTGTGAAGGAGTTCTTTCTTTTCTCGATTGATATACTAGTTTTAGATGTGTAACAACTATTGAAGGATTAATAAATTATATTGATTATTGGTAATTAAGATTATTGATTCATATTATTAAGTGTGTTTAAGTGATTTAATTCAATATAGTTTTTTATATATGTGAAACAACTATCTCAAATACCTCACTAAGCTTGAGCCATAGCCTCTTGATTAAGGGTGTGCAACAACTCCTCTAAAAGGAGAAAACTTTGATTGAGGCTTATGAGTTTCCCATATTAATATTATCTTAGACTACTTGATCATGTTTGATAGTCTATGTAATATATTATAGCAATAGGAATAGGTTTTTTAAAGCACTTGTCCACTTATAAACTAGCCAAATAGGTGATTATTGAATCCATAAAACCTTTCTTTTCTTCTCTACCCTTACCCTAATTTTTTTTGTTTATTTTGAGACATACCCACTCTATATTAGTAACCATCCACCTACAAATTCATATATATTCTTTACTTCCTTTTTAGAGACCACCCCTCCATCCAAAAAACTTTGTTAACAACCTACATGCTCTACCTATTATTCCATTATCTGGTTGTTAAATACTGCATACCTACAACTCATACCCTAGAGTGGAGTTTACCACAATTTAGATTATAAAACATTAGACTCTACCTCATTATCATACTAATGTGCATAGAAACCACATCAATATAAATCATGCTAGAACACCATGAAGACTAATTTTAAATATGCATAAGGACTAACACATGATACAATAATCAAATGAAAATAATGCAGTAATGATAAAAGACCATGTTGATAATGTGGACTTATGAATATGGATAGATTCAAGAATAATTCACAAGGAATCACCCAATGAATGAACATATATGGAATCAAGGAATAAGAAGAAAGCAAAAAAATAAGCAAATAAACAAATTAAAAAACAAAAACAAAAAAACAAAGAACAAACAAAACAAAGATAAATAAAAAACAACAAACAATGGTTAATTACAATGTTAGTACAAATAATACGACACAAAAAAGATGACAAAAAATACCCCTAGAAAAGAAGAGACAAAAAAAAAAGAGGGGTGAATAGAAGAAAAGGAAGGGGGTGGTTGAGTTTTCTATAGATTTACTAGGCAAGTGGATGATTCCTACATAGTTCCATGGACATAATATAAAATAAAAAATTTAGGCCAAATGTAGTTATCTCAGGAAATGGGATAGAAGAAAATGATTATAAGAATACAACATGATGAATGTTATATAAAAATATGGGGATGGACTCATAAAATGGTGAGAGCATGGGATAAAAGACCAAAAAGGATGTGGAAACTAAATGGCAAGTGGTTTTTTGTGACTTAGTGATGGTTCCTAGAATCCTTAAGGCAAAGAAGTGGTCAATGTTTTTTATTTTTAAATAATTTTTACAATTTTTTTTGGAATTTTAGAACATCTCAACTCAATAGATAATAAATAGATACTAAATGGTCTAATTTCATAAATAACGAGAGTGTTCAAACTTAAATGTGCTCATAAAATGGTGTGAGTGTTGCTTAGGTTACTCAAAAAATGCTGAGAGAGTTGAACTAAATTGCTCACAAAATGGTGAGAGCATGGAAAAGGGTGACTTAGCTGACCTCAAAATAAATAAAACTAACTACATAGTCCTAAGATGGGACCTCAAGTCATTTTAGTTTTGTTTTAAAATACATAAATCTGACTAGTATAGTAGCCTATTCAAATAAAATAGGCAAAATTCGTCTAAAGGCACAATACGACATAGGCATGGACTAGTGGTACTTCAAGGAATGATAAATAAGTGTTTCCCATAGTTTTACCATAGTGGTTATAACTAGGAAATAATGGCATAGGTCAATGATGCTAATTTGCCCATAGGTAGTTATAAGTAGTAGTATGATTTAAGACATTGATTTTCCCAAAGTCAGTTATAATCAGGCCCATTTGGTATAGAAGAAAATAAGAAAATGAAGGATGTAACTACCAAAACACTATCATACTACTCCAAAATATGGCATTTATCTAGAATAATTGAAACAACTACTAAAACTTGATCTGAATCTTTGTGTTGAAAGTGGTTGTGGAACCTATAAAATGGAACCAAGGTCAAATGGGCTAGGTAGGGAGGGTCAAAACAACTCATTAGATATAAAAGGTATGGTATAATGACAAAGTGATATATTGGTATGATACAAATAAGAAATTTTATATTATGGTACAACTAAAATGGGCCTCATAGACAATACACTAGGTCACTCAAGTAAAGTAATGCTTGAGGTGTATAATGTTCATTAGCTCATCAAGTTCATCTCCATTTGGTGTAGCGATCTTGTATGCTCTAGCACCATAGTTTGAAACAATGATGAAAGGTCCTACCTAGTTGGGTTTGAAATTGTCTTTATGTTTTTGCTTGGTTGTGGTATTCTTTTGTTTTTATTTAAGACCAAGATCACCAAGCTCAAATTTTATGTGTTTCCTACATCGATTATAGTGTCTATGGAGTCGATTCTAGTATTCTTATAGATTGTTTACTGTGGCCAAACATTTATCATCAAATAACTCTAACTCTTGTAGGCAAGCTACTCAATAGTCTTCATCATCTAGGACATGCTTTAAATAGATGCACAAAGAAGATAACTCAACCTCAATGAGAAGAATAGCCTCAATGCCATAAATAAGTATGGTGTAGCTTCTATTAGAGTGTAGTGATTGGTATGGTATGCCTATACGAAATGGAATATTTGAAGGTGTTAATCATGGTTAACATCATTGACAATATTTTTAAGGATGTTATCAATTGATTTATTATATGTTTCTACTTGGACATTACCTTGAGTGTAATATGCCATGGGAAAATGTTGTTTAATATTGTACTTGACACATAGAGATTCAACATCCTTATTCTTTAAGGATCTACCATTATCATATATAATTTTGAAGGGGATACCATAGCATCAAATGAGATGGTTAAAGATGAATTTGGAAATTTGCTTTTCAGTCATGTAATTGAGGGGTATAGCTTCAAACCACTTAGTGAAGTATTTTCTGGCAGGAAGGATATGTTTATGGTAGTTATATGAGGTGGGTTTTATGTTCCCAATGATATCAGGGGCCTAAGTATCAAATTGACATGGTGTAAGCATTGGTTATAGAGTCTTGGTTGGGGCATGAATCAGATTGGCATGCCTCTGACATTTATCACACCTTTTGACATATGCAATTACATCTACATTGATCATTGGCCAATAGTACCTAGTATACAAGAGATTTTTGGGATCCACATACTCCATGAAATTATTGTAATTATAATGTAGATTATACTCAAGTTAAATAATGAAGTAGAGTTCCATCAAAATTTTAGTGGTATAAGGTTGGTCTAATTAAGGTATAATGTGTGATATGGTGGCCAAAGACTTTAGATTTATTGTAGGATAGATCTGGTGGCATAATATGGTCTTCAAGATAGGCATATAGGTCTAAATACCAATTATATATGGGAGAAAAAATATCACAAATTTTTACGATAGTTTAAGGTTCATGAGTTGGTGCTAGTAGATTTTCAATGAGAAACTGGTATTCTTTGGTTGTGTCTGTGTGACATATCAAAGATCCAATGGTGGCCATGGCATTTATTTTTCTATTATTGACTCTTGGTATATGTTCAAACTAAAAATTAGAAATATACTATTTGAGAGTGTCTACCATGGCCTTATAGGGTACTAGCTTGTCATCCTTGGTCTAAAAATGGTTTGTAACATGATTGATTATTAAATAAGAATCACCATAAACCTTTAGATGTTATATATTTCATTGTAAAACCTATCAAAGCCCTATAATAAGTTATTCATATTCATCCATGTTATTAGTACAAGGAAATATATTCCTAAATTATTTAAGGATTAGATCCCCTTGTGATGTAATGAATAAAAGCCCTGACCCTAATCCATGTGTAGTGAATGATCCATCAAATTATATCTTCCAATTCTGATCCTAAGGGGTGTTTCCATGATGGTCATAATGGATTTCTCTAGAAATTATAATTTTAATGGATTTTTATCCACAAGGGGTGATTAGTAAGCTAATCTACAAGAACTTATCCCTTGATGAATTTTTGGTTGACATATTCTATCTCAAATTCACTAAGAAACACGATCCATTTAGCCAAGAAACTTTGTAAATATCTTTTGGATAGTAAATACTAAGTAGATCTATTTTGGAAATGACCATGGTCTTATTATTTGACATCTAATGTCATAGTTATTGAGCTATGAATATCATAGCTAAATAGGATATTTCAATGGGTATATAATTATGCTCATATATGACCAGTGTATAGCTCATATAGTACATGGCATGCTCCTCTCCATTATCATCATGTTGATATAGAAATGCCTTTAGGGCTTTGTCTATAGCTGATAGGTGTAGGTGGAATGTTTTTCCTATCATAAGAGGTAATAAAATAGGTGGATTTGAGAGATAGTCCTTCAAATACTGAAAAGCTTTTAGGTATTGATCATCCCAATTGAATGTGACCCCTTTATTTAGTAAGTGTGTGAATGGATGAAATTTTTATACCAAATTAGATATGAAGCATCCAATAGATTATATTTTTTCCTACAAACTATGGAGCTACTTCAGATTGATCTATGGTGGCATGTTTATTATAGCTCATAATTTGGTTGGATCAACTTTAATACCTCAACAAGATATAATGATGCCAAGAAGTTTTCTTGAAGTAACTCTAGAAACACACTTCTTTGGGTTGAGCCTAACTTTATACTCATTCAATCCATAAAATATCCTTCTCAGTGTTACTGGATGATCAACCCTAGTATTTGATTTACCCAGTATGTCATCAATGTAGTCTTCAATAATATCATGAATCATATTGTGAAATATGATGGTCATAACTCTTTGGTAGATGGCCCCAAAATTTTTGAGACCAAATCGCATAACCTTATAACAAAATGTTCCCTATAGAGTGGTGAACACTATTTTGTGTTAGTTTTATAGCATAATTTAGTTCTGGTTATAGGCTGGGAATACATTCATCAGTGAAAGCATTTCATAACCCACTATGGAGTTGATAATCATATCAATGTTTGGTAGAGGAAAGTCATCTTTGGGTTAGGCCTTATTTATGTACTTAAAATTAGTGAATATTATAAATCATTCTAAATTTTTGATGACTGGTACAACATTAGAAATCCATTTAGAATAATTAATTGGCCTAATACATCTCTCTTCCAAGACTTTTCCAACTCTTTCTTCACTAATATAGTAATGCGAGGATGCATCTTATATAAATTTTTTTTCATAGTTTTGGTATTAGGATGTATCATAAGGTGGTGTATAACCAAGGCAGGCTCCAAACTAGACATATCATAATATTCCCAAGAAAATATATCAACAAATTCTATCAAAATGGCTATAAAGACTTCACATTCCTCCTCACTGAGGGATGCACCTAATTTGATCCATTTCAAGTCATTTGGAGTCTTGATGTTAAATTTCATTGTGTCCTCCACTAGAAGGGTTATACCATATTTTAGAATAGCTGGCAAAGATTAAACCTAGCCTACCATAGTAGAGTCCTCTGTTAAGACTGGCTCTTCAAGTTCTCCTAGGCATGATGAATTAGAATCCCCCAATGTTAGGGATGGACATGTAACAAATACAATTGGGAAATCTTGGATGATTTGGTCAAAATCCTATTTCTCTTCAATATTGAACTTAGATCCATAGGCTAGTTCAATATTGGTGGTCTCCTAAGCTATGTTTGAGGAAGGTTTAACACCCCCATCTAATGGTACTTGAAACAAGTTTTTACCACTAGATTGGCATTTATCTTTACTATTTGCCTATTCCAAAAGCACCTTGAAGATTTTTTCACTTTAGGAACTCAATGTTTTATTTTATTTTATTTTGGATAAGGGTGTTGAACCATTCTCCAAACTAGGCATCAGGATCTAACTTGCTTGAAAACCCTTGTTTTTGGTCTCCCAATAAAACATTGTCCCTAAGGCCTAGAATATCACAAAAGGCCTCATCATTTTGGAACTTTTCAATGGGCACTATTGATTCTTGTTAGCCCCAATCTACCAATTAAGGATAATATAATGAAAGTGGATTATGGGGAATAACTAGTTGAAGGGTATAAATGGTATTAGTGTCAAAGAAATTAGTATTGCCTAAGTAATCAAAATGGCTATGATTAGAGTCTACTTCAACATTGACATCATCATCATTAGTCATTGGAATTGGAATTCAAATAAAATATGTGGGGTCACCACCAAGAGGTATAAATAATAGACCATATGTTCCTTTTTACCTAATGATAGAAGTTGGTTCAAGTGGACCTTGTTGATTGAACCCAATATCTCCTCCTTCATAGGCGTGCCTCTCCATAATTCTATTCGAAATGGGATACTAGAATTAATATAAAAATAGATCATTTTATCATTATGTAACCATGATTCATCATCTATAAGAGGGTATTATTCTTGGGTAGAGGTCGGTATGAAAATAATGGGTGTTGGACTATGCAATTTTCCTTTACCCTTTCTTTGCAAAACCATGAATGGTTTGTCTTTAGGTCTTCCAAAAGACTTGGGGTTATATGGAAGATTGGAAATATGGAATGTATCATGGGTTAAGTATTCTTTTGGGACATTATCCAAGATAGTATAATGACTAGATATTTTTGGAGGTGGTATGTGGGAAAGTGAATCAAGGGTATCAGGGAAAATGCAATTGGCCTCTGGTGAATCAACAAGTATTTCTCTCCCTTATCCTTCTTGGTAACTAGATTTAGGCTAAAATGGTAATCATAACTTTGGTACTCAACCTTTAAATTTTTACAATGTTCATATGGCTACAAATCTCCATGGATGGTAACCTCTATACCTGAATGGGGGAACTTGATACACTAGTGCAATGTCGAAGGGATTACACAAATTTCAAGTATCCAAGGTCTACCCAAAAGCATATTATATGAAAATTTGAGGTCTAACACATTGAGTAGTGTATCATGGGTCAAATTCCCAATGATAACTAGCAAGTTGATGGTGCCTTGTGATTCCCATTCTTCATTATCATTGGCCTTGATTTTTATTGCTTCTGGCTACAAGTCATTTGTCATATACCTGAGAAACTTGATGAGATTTAGAGATATGATGTTGAGGCATGATCCATTGTCTATGAGGAAATGTTTCACTTTGTGATACATTATGACAATTTCTATGTACAATGGATTATTATGCAACATGCCAAGGGATGACATATCACTTTGGTCAAAGTTTGATTATTGGCATGAAGCTAGATGTCCTACCAAATCTTGGAACTTATGTGGATATGTCATTAAGAACTTGGGATTGGATAAATAAATCTATTAATATTTTATTTTGGATTGTAGATGTACGTAACAAATATAAAATGGAGATTTGTATGGGTATCTTTTATAGTTATTCCACAATATCGAATGTTTTTTCTTAGACAACAAGAAATGGGTTGTTCCCAGATAGAATTATTGGTTGGATGATGGGTGAAGTGGTATATTATTGTGGGGATAGTATGGTAATCTTTGACCATTGAGTTGTGATTAAATAATCGAGATTAGATACAAGACCATTGTTGCTAAAAAATGATGGTGGAGGGGATATAGAGATGATAAATCTTGATTACTGATGCACTTATGCATGGTCATGAGATAAGGATGAGTTGTCAATATAAGGTCCAAAAGTGGGAATTCATGCTTATTAGTTTGCATGTATATGGTCCCAAGTCAAGGAAGGATCACCGACATGGTTGGGTTGATTGGGAATGATTATTAACAGTCTTATTTGATTGGTACTTAGTTTTAGACTAATGGATATGGTATTAATGAAAACTCCTATAATATGGCCTACAACCTTGTTAGAGTCATGTGTAATTGCATGGTATGTCTATTAGTTATTGGCATCATTTGACCTTGATTTCATCCATTATGTTGATTGTGTTGGTTCTACTACTGATTTTATTAGTTCCATTAGTGTTTTCTTGCCTATTAATATTATTGTTGTTATTGTCCTAGGCATTTTTATTATTATTAGTTGTTATGTTGTGGAAAGGGATTTTGATAAATACGTAGGTTCTGATTGGATGTGTAATCTCTATGATCCAATGTTATCTCTCCATTTTCCATAATATTCTCAATTAAATGTTTAATTTACACATAAAAACATAAATTGTGGCCATAAACTTGATGATGCTCACAAAATTCATTTTGCATGTACCAGTCTGGATAGTCAATGCCCTCAAGATAGTATTTAAGAATAGGCTATTTAATTAGGTTAGCTATGGAGAGCTTGAAAAATACATACTCAATGGGCTCTTCAAGGTCATTAAAGATGAGATGAGTTGGCATAGTTCTCCTTGGAGGAGGGTTTTGTAAAAGCATAGGTTGTTGTATTTGTTGCACTGGTCTAGGATGTTATGTTTGCTACACTTGTTGAATGGGTTAGTGGTTAGGAGTAATGTACATATGTGACATAAGATAAGAAGATGGTGTTTGCACCATTTTGACATGTCAGACTTAGTTATTCCATTTCACATAAAATTCTTGTTGTGATTAAATGGCTTGGGTTCATCATAATTATTGGCTTGGGCTTGTTATAATGCTTACACATGGACTTGGTTTTGATTTTGTCCATTATTATGGTTTTGATTATGGATCTAATTTGATAAGGCAAGTTTAAGGATCCTATTATTAATAAGGTATCTTTTAATTAACAAACCTTTTTCAATTATTTCATTAAAGGTATGTGCACATGGCAGCTCTAGATGGTAAGATATCTCACTCTATAGATTTTTGGTAAACATAGTAGCTAGCTACTTTTCTAGTAAATTATGGTTGATTCAGCTTGTAAGGGCTCTCCATCACTGTAAATATCTTTCAAATATTTCACTAGATTTTTGTTTGGCTTTTATGAGAAGTGTTGTACAAACTTATCTAAAAGATCATCAAAATTAGAAACTAAATTCTTTTGTAATTTTTGAAACCTTTCCAATGCTTATCCTTATAATCTCCTTGGAAAAAATAGTAAAAGGTATATGTCACTATAGGCCACTAGCTGGCATGTAACAAATAATTCCATCAAGTGGGCCTTGGGGTCACCTTTCCCCTTATATTTTTCAAACTTTGGTGGTGTGTAACTTGGAGGAAATGGTATCTATAGATACTCCAAGTTGAAGGGGTAAGAACACACATCATCCAACTTGAATGTTTTGACCTATTTTCTAGCTTGGTTGATGATAATTACAACCTTTATTAGTTGTAGCTCTTAGGCTAGGAAACCAATGGGAACTTTGGTTTGAAGAGGAGGTTTGGTGGTCAAAATTGGATTACTTTGATTGGGGTATAGTAGAGGCATTTGTTAGGGAGTTTTTTTGGTTGGGTAATGAACCAGTAATACTCATATGTGGATTAGGGTACAATTATTGAAATTACATGTGTTACCATGTGATATTCTAGTTGGGATTCAATATGTGGGCCTAACTTTGGGGAAATTTTAATTAGGATGGAGGGATATGGATGTATTTTTCCTACTAAATTTTAATACAGACTTGATACCGACTAGTCATACCTTGTTGATTGAGGAGAACTTGTGAACCAAAGCCCTATCATTGAACTAGTGTCATGTTTAGCATGAAATGCAATTATTGCCTAGTTGGTACTTATGGAACATTGAAACCTCTTGGTTACATGAACCATTATTGGGATATAGATGGATGTTGAAGGTTTAACATTTATTGTTGACCAATAATTGTACATTATTGATAAAACATCATTTTGTTTTTCATTGGCATGTTGGTCTACGACTGAAGAGGTATGTTCACTACTACCTGGTGAAGTGGAAAATTGGTTACCTTTATTGATTCATCAATATGTTTTGCCTCTACTACATTATTATGTTAGATTATGCCTATTATTATGGAATGTTATTAATCACCTATTGAGGTGGAGTAAAATTTTCTACATTTTGTTGAGGCATGGCACTGGTTATTGTGAGACTACTTAATCCTTGTTGTTGGGTGCTTAAAGAAGTAGCTGTTTGAGGATTGGAGTGAGTTTGTTGAGGTTGAGAGGTACAAGTTCATAACCCATACATTTACAAACCACTCATGTTGTTAAATAAAGGCACATTTTATTTTTGACTAGTGTAGACACCTAAATCTAGCCACCAATAACCTCCAATCAGGCTTTTAGCCAATTTCTACCCAAAATGCACAATTTGGCCTAAAAATACTAAAACATGCTAAATGATGTGAAAATAACATATTCAAGTGCCAATTTTGGCTAAGGTATCCCTAAATTGGGTTTTAAAATTTATGGGCCAACTAACTTTGATCAGATCATTTTGAGTCAAAATGCTAATTTTGCACCTTGATGCTCTAGATTACTCTTTCCTATCAAATCATCTACACAAGACACATGCCTTTGTTATTTTTTATTGACACAATCCTAAATGGTATAATGGATCCAACACATTTTAAATTTCCTTCCAATTCTAATCCAATCAAAATTTGGACCAATAACAAGGCATTTTGATCAATTTGAGTAATTTGTGCATAAAGTGCTTAAACATGCTTAAGAGATAATTAAAACAAATCAAGGCATAATTAATAATTCCATGAATTTTTTTTAAAAAATTATTTTTGGAAATGAATATTAAATATCTACATCATCAGGTGACCTCATTTCTTGGGAAGACATCCCTAGGCCATAAATGCCACTAATATCAGGATTCATGCCCTCCATGCCTCATCAATGCCTTCCATGATGCCCTCAATGCCTCTTAATTTCTCCTTATTAAAATGTCATGATAAGGATAATTATAAACTTAATTCCAAAAAAATAACTAATCCTCAACCACACATCTCAATCTTAGGATGGATAGTTCATGTTGATTCTAGACATTCTCAAAAATCTATAAATAGAGAGGCCATAAACATCATTTCTAAGTATTGATAATGTAAATTTATAATGTACAAATGATTAAAAAATCCATTTAAATTAGTTTTACCATGCCAAATTGATTTCAAGCTAAGCCAAGCCATAATCCAAAGGTGCCAAGGAGAGATGGAGGTAGCCAAGCTTCCATTGCCAAGGACTTCATGAACACAAACCAAGCAAGCCACTACAATAAGCATTTTGGAGCATACAAGGAAGGTAAAAGAGGGTTTATTTTGAATTTTAGTTTTATGTTTTATTCATGTTTATTAATTTAGATCTCCCTAGTGTAGGTCTAGAGATGTTATGATAGTTAGTGTGTTTCTTTCATTTTGTTTTCATTTCAAAACTAACACCATACTAACCATCCTCTCTTGAGTCAAATTATTAGATCACATATGGCACACCCAGTGGGACAAGATGCATCCCACAAATGAATAAGATCATTTTTTATATTTAAAATCTTCACTTAGATCATTAAAACTCTTGCAAATTGATTTTCTAACTTTGTTTTGCCATTTTTATTTATCACAGGTTTACAAAATAACCAATGTTAGTTAGTAAAATTGTCATCAATTGGATAGCCATAATCAATCATTATTGGTATAAACAATGTTAATTAGATTACCGTCATCGGCTATAAGTGTAACCATCATCATTTATAGAACTGATGTCGGTCACTGGCTTTTTCTTAAAACATAAACCTGAGAGCTCTTTTTTTGAAGTTCATTATTTCAAACTCAAAATAGCTTCAAGGCTAAAGGACATGCTAACATTTTGTTACAAGACCAAGCTTAACATTTGTTAAAAACATGTTTATATTATCTTTTTCATTCTTATAAATGAATTAGGAACATTATTTTGGTGCTTAAAGTAACATTTAGGTGCTTAATTGAGTTTTTAACATTAGTTTTCAAAGTTACAACTAAGACCAAAGGGTCAAATGAACACCACTTGATTTTCATTTAGGCTTAAAAATGAACTCATCTTTCCAATATTTTTATCTTCAATAGTTTCTTGATCTAATTTTTGTTTGGAAAAAAGAGGGGTGTTGTGTGTATGCTCTTCCATTTGTCCCCTTTAGGGAACCATTGGAATCAAAAGTGTCATTCCTATTACAAGTAGCCTAGTCCAAGGATTAGAAAGAAAGTCATCTAAAGCACTCCCCAAAAACTCATCAAAGTTTGGGTGACCTTGAAAATGACCCTAAAGTTTTTCTATTTTCATGCTTTCTTTATTTTTATGCAAACCCAACTTGTGAGGGGGACTTCATCACCTCCCATGAGTTATTTAGGTAAGTTTTGACCCAAGGTTTCACCTCTAGGAATTGACTTGATTTAGATCCTAATTAGAGTTTCACATGGGATGTAGTGTCACTTTGGACATCACACTACACTAAGAGAACAATAGGATGTAGTGATTACAAAAAGGATTAGATCTTTTTGCAATAATCCAAGTGATATGGACCCAAAATCTGTGCTTTTCTTTTGCATTTTTTGGCACGAAAGTCATTGTGCATTTAATTCCCCTAGAATGTTTGAAAACTTGTTAGATCTTAGAAAAATCCCCACTTATCATGGAAGTATTGTTGGTGCAAGATGTGCCTCAAGGTCTATGTCATAGTAATGTCATTTGAGAGAAGGGGGGTGTAAAAACCTTACTATATAATCCACATTTACTTTTGTATGAACACTTTAAACCCTCTCAAATGACATATATAGATGGAATCCAATAATACCAAGCAACATTGTCAGTTTAGAGTCTAAGGGATATTAATTAATTAAGTTTTGTCCTAGATTAAACTCTTGTTTGGATTCAAAACTTGGTATAAACAATAAATTCAAACCAAAACACATGGCCCTCATTTTCATTTGAATAAAGAGGCATTATGCTACCCATGTGAGATCATCAATTTTACTTGTTCAAAGTTCATCAAAAGCTTGGGATTTATATCATCCACTTTGGTGTAGTTATGCTGCCCAATTGAGTCTAGACCTTTACCAAAGTTTAAGTCCTTCACTTATAATCTAAATTCAAAATTGCATGTTTATAAGTTCATAGGGTTGATGTGTTAATTGGGTTCACCATTTGCATTAAACTTGAACAAAGCTAAGATCCATTGGCTAAAAATGTGGTTAACACACCACCTTATTCAGAATAAAACTAAGAACAAATTGCATGATACCTAGCTACAATACCCATAGTTGATGAACCAATTCTTCAATAACCATATTATACTAGTACAGCTTCCACATATGATCCATTTTTATTTAAGTGACATTTGTTAGAGGACAAAGACAATATTTTGGTTAGAGTCATTGAGGTAGGGGCCAAGTTTCCAACAGACTTCCCCCATGAAAATATATCAAGCCTAGTAAGAGTGCCACACAATATCATTTATGATCAATAAGATTCTTCTAGTAATCTTATGTATCTAGTCTAAACAACATATTAAGACTCTTGTATATCTAATCAAGGCAAAAACATCATGGAATACCACTTTAATCAAATGTAGATAACATATCAAACCTACATGAATATAACACGTAATTTCAATTAGATGAACATGATGAGCAAACCTCTTATTGACTTAGTTCCTTCAAAAAGAGTGTTGATAGAGTTAACTAGATAAGAGAATTTAAGTTTTGACCCATTCATGGAAAATACTTCGGTAATAACTTGATGTGTATGCCCATTATTGAAGAAGTGTCTTCAGCCTATATATAGAATAGTGAGCCAAACATAGTAGACAATGTGCAAATAGCATCCAATCCTAATCAAAGTGGTACTAATGCATAAACAACTAGCCAGCAACATGTGCTTGTAGTTAATTCCATGAGTGGATCATCATACCAGGGAGTAGGAGTTTCTATGTCCCAACCTCAATTTGATGCTTCCTCAAGTGTACAACCTATTGGATTAGGTAGTCAAACAATGGCCAATGTCACACTTCAATGACAAAATGTGATAAATCCTACTCCTCCTCAATAAGTAGTGAGTAGTATTCCATAACAATAGGCATAATCTAGTGTATGAACATAATAAAGGATAAATAAATTTCCACCTCAACCAAGGGTAACTAATGTTATACCTCGCTAGGTAATGATAAACATACCTCTTTTGTCACAAACTAATATGCTAATCTAAAACCAAATAATGATTAGTCAATAATGTGCAAATATTAGTTAGCAATAGATGCCAAATCTATAACCTATTTTTACTTCCCCATAGGGATTCATGCAATAAGGAGGTTCCCATGTTTCTCAAGTACCTACTAGACAACTGTTGGTTCAAAATATGCTACAAATTCAAGGATAGGGTCTTGATCCACAAGTTCCCACTCAATAACAAGGTTTTATTACTCATCATCATGTCCCTTTTCAACCATAGTAAGCACAATATATTTATATCCCTCCATCCCAACCAAAAAATCCTCCAAGTCAAACCTTTATCACCAACCCAAACTAGAATATTGCATAACCAAATGTACAATTTTAAGTACATCCTAATCCATGTATGCATATTCCTAGTCCATTCTCCAACCAAACTAATATACCCCAGTAGGTGTCTCCATCATACCCTGGTCAAAATGTCCCACTTGTGACCTCCCAACCATCTACCCAAACCAATATTCTCCCTCAAACCAATGTTCTTTCTAGTTTCCTATCCCAAGAATTACAATAGATGAAGGATGCAATTACTACCATTCAGGTTGGGAAATAGAATAAAAAGTTCAAATTAGATGATGTGTGTTCCTATCCATTCAACATATAATATTTGTAGATACCATTTCCTCTAGGATATGAACCATTGAAATTCAAAAATACAAAGGGAAAGGTGACCTTAAGGCCTATTTAACTGAATTCTTTGTCACATGTCAACTAGTGACATATAGTGACATATACCTTTTATTGTTGTTTCTAAGGACCTTATCTTGACAAGCCTTGGAGTAGTTTTCAAAGTTGCCCAAAAATTTAGTAACATATTTTGATGATCTTTATAATAAGTTTATGCAACACTTTTCCTATAATCTCAAGCATGAAATTTCATTAGTGGACTCGATGAAAGAAAAAAAAAGGCTAGTGAGAGTTTTACAAATTATCTATAGTGATGGATAACCTTTGTAAGATATTTCACCCACAATTTACTAGATAAATAATTATCCACTGTGTTTACTACAAATTTTCATAGTGACATAGCTTATCATTTGGAACTACAATTTGCACATACTTTTAAAGAGGTTAATGATAAAGGTTTGTTGATCAAGTGAGCGCTCATCAATAACAAATTCATCAAGCTTAATTTAATTAATCAAAATCAAGGTATCGATCAGATAAATTGCCAACATCAACATCCTATTCAAGTGCAAGCATCATAACCAACATAGGACAATAACCAAGAAAGACTGAAGCAATTCAAACATAATATGAATGTTGTGAGAAATAGAGTAACCAAATATTGTCATATCTAAATGGTGAAAACATCATATACACCACATTTTTAACTTAATCCTACTTAGTAACCTCTCCAACTAGTATCGCAAGGATAACAACTAAGACCTATATAACAAATATAGTAACCTTTACCATTGCAAACCCCTCCTCCTAAGATAACTATGCATGCATGTCTTTAGTGACCTAGGAGAACCTATTGAGTCTATATTCTATAGGTTTTCTACCACTAATCTGAATAGTTGGCCTATACCAAAGCATTATCCACAAGGAATTCCTTATCCTGATTGGTATCATGAAAACAAAATTTGTGATTATCATCGGGTCAACAGGCATAATCTATGAAGATGTGTCCAAATCAAGTATTTAATTGAGAATAAGTTAGATAATGGGGAAATAACATTCGATAATGGTGTTTTAACTTCCATTAAAACTCTTGGGATTTATCAAAATCCCTTTCCCTGACATAATAATTAGTAGTATAAAAATAATTAAAAATAACAACAATAATAGCTATTGTAAAAACAAAATCAATAGTATCAAAATCAAATGTTGAACCAATAAAATTAGCAAAATCAATATTAGAACCCATAACAATAGAATAATGGACAAAACCAAGGTCAAAATGGTAACAACCAACAAACCAACCATGTAGTTTCACTTGACTATCATAGGGTTATAGGTCATATTGTAAGGGGTAGTGTTAATACCATCTCCATTAATCCTAGACTAAGCACTAATCAGCCTAGACTATTTCTAAACAACAACATTCAACCAATTTACATAGATAATCCTTCTTTGACTTGGGAGTGTATACAGGAAAACCAAAAAACTAGGACTTTCCATTTTGGAACTTATATCAACAACTCATCCTTGCCACGTGACCACATACAAGTGCATCGGCAACTGAAACTTGACATATTTGGTCCCACACCATTCCCAACATTTGTTAGCAATAATGGTCTAGTATTTAATCCTAATTGTGTAATCACAACTTGGAGGTCAAAGATTACTATCTTAGGCCCAAAACCATCTACCACTTTGCCTATCATCCAACCAACCATTCAACCTCATAATAAACTATTCACTACTAACCAAGATAAGAAGTTTGATATTGTGGAATAATTATAGAAGACACCAGCACAAATATCTATTTTAGATTTTTTGTAAATGTAAATAACCCACAAGAACATCTTGAATGAGTTTTTGACCCAATATACTATTTATAGTCACATATCCCTTAATAAGTTTCAAGCTTTGGTTAGACACGTAGCTCCAACCCAACAAGTCACATTAAAGCAAAGTGATATGTCTTCCCTTGGACTGCTCCATAATAATTCATTATATATAAAATTTTATATAAAGTAGAAAAAAGTGAAACATGTCCTTATAGACAATAGATTAGGCCTCAACATAGTGTCTCTAAAAATCATCAAGCTTCTTGGGTATACAATAGAAAATCTCCAACCAAAAATTATAACCATCAAAGCCTATGATAATCAGGAAATAGAATCACAAGGCACCATTAGTTTGTCAATTATCATTGGGCCTTTGACCCATGATGCACTTTTCCATGTTCTTAATCTTGAGTTGTTATATAATATGCTTCTATGTAGGCCTTGGTTACATGATATTTGTGTAGTCCCATCAACACTGCACCAATATATCAAGTTTTCCCACTCAGAGATGAAAGTGAATATTCTAGGAGATTTACACTTGTATGAACACTGCAAACATCTTGAGGCTGAATTTCAAAGCTATAATTATCAGTATGGAATAAATCCAAGTTAAAATAAGGATAAAGGAAAGGCTATACTTATTTATCCTTCACTAGATAATTGCATAGATCCTAATGCCTTGGATTCCCTTTCCCACATGCCACATCTTGAAATTTCTAATTATTTCACCATTTTAGATAATGCACTGAGAGAGTATGTGACCCATGATACATTTCATATTTTCAATCTTCCTTAGAATTTGAA
Source organism: Torreya grandis (assembly GCA_037957365.1). Lineage (NCBI taxonomy): Eukaryota > Viridiplantae > Streptophyta > Pinopsida > Cupressales > Taxaceae > Torreya > Torreya grandis. Next base: position 294,125 of record JARHVA010008811.1, read on the forward strand.
AACCTTTAGGTGACCTAAATTAACTCAACATATGCATTGGCAACAAAAAAATAAAGATAAGGGACCTATCACATTTGTACCATCATCTAGCCTAGAACCTGACCCTCTTGAAGGGGATGGATCATGGTTATACAATGAAAACCAAGATGATTGTTATAAAAGTGTAAAGTATCATATTCCCAATAGGATCATGGAGTGTCATAATTATGAAGGAAGAGGCCTCAGACTAGATCAACAAGGAACCATGAAGCCAATTTCCATGACTAAGTATGAAATACCTTATGGATTTGGATTTAAAACCTAGGGGTGACCCCACATATCTTATTCAAACATCATCACCAGTGACTAGTGATGATGATGCCAATAGTGAAGAAAAGTTTTATCATAGCCTCACTTTTGATGACCTAGCTGAGACTAACCTATTTAATACCAATGCCATTTGTACCCTTACCCTAGTCATTCATCATAACCCATTTCTATTATATTATCCCCAACTGATAGATTAGGACAAACAAGAATCCAATCTATCGATTGATGAGTTTAAAAATAATGAGGCATTCTATGACTTCTTAGGCCTTAGAGACAACATTTTATTGGGAGATCATAAGTCAAGATTCTAAATTACATTATATTCTGAAGCCTATTTTGGAGAACAAGTGAACACCCTTATCCAAAAACAAATAAAAAAAAAATTGAGGTCCCAGAGTGAAAACCTCTTTGAGGCACTTTTTAACAAGGGAAAAAGTAAAGATAAAATCTAGTCTAGTGGTGAAAACCTATTTTAGGTGCCATTAGATGGGGATGTTCATTCTTCTTTGAATTTAGACTAGGAGACCACCAATGATGAACTTGCCTATGGATCAGAGTTCAATTTTACACAACAAAAAGTATTTGATCAAATTCTTCAAGAATTTTTGACTATTTTTGTCACATGGTCATATCGCCCATTAGGGTAATTAGATTCATCATTCCTAAGAGAAGTTAAAGAACAATTCCTAGAAGAGGACCCTGACATAGTCCAGTAGTTCAAGTTATTTCCTACTATCCTAGAAGATGGTTTGACCCTTCTAGTTAAAGATACAGTATAGGTGAACATCAAGACTCCATTAGACCCGAAATGGATAAAATTAGGCACATCCCTCACTGAGGAGGAACATGAAGTCTTTACATCTTTGTTGAGAGAATTTGTATTTATCTTTGTATGGGCCTATTCTGACATGCCAGGATTGGACCCCACCTTCGTTCTACACCACCTTGTGGTTAATCTTGATGCCAAACTAGGAAAACAAAAGCTATGTAAGATTCATCCTTGCATTATTATATTGGTAAAGAAAGAGTTGGAAAAACTCTTAGAATCATGATGTATTTGATCCATTAACTAGTCAGAATGGATCTCTAATGTGGTACATGTTAGTAAAAAGATTGAAGGGATTAAAATCTATACTTATTTTCAATACATCAACAAAGCTTATCCTAAAGATGATTTTACATTGCCTAATATCAACATGATCATCAAATCCATAGTAGGTTATGAAATGCTTTCACTCATGGATGGATTTTCAAGATACAACCATATTAGAATAGCACCAGAAGACCAATATAAAATAATGTTCACCACTCTATGGGGAACATTTTTTTATTAGGTAATTCCATTTGGCCTTAATAATATTGGAGCTACATATCAAAGGGCCATGACTATCATATTCCATGATATGATGCATGATATTATTGAAGACTATGTCGATGACATATTAAGAAAATCCAAAACTAGGGCTGACCATCCAACAGTGTTGCATAAGATATTTGAAAGATAACAAGAGTAAAAATTCATACTCAATCCAAATAAATGTGTGTTTAGAATAAATTTAGGAAAATTACTTGGCTTCATCATATCTTGTATAGGTATTAAAGTTGATCCATCAAAAGTCCATGCTATAATCGAGATGCCACCACCAACAAATTTAAAGAAACTCCATAGTTTTTAGGGTAAGATCCAATAAATCTAATGCTTCTTCTATTAGTTAGCAGAAAAGTGTCATCCATTTACACATCTTCTAAATACGGGAATTACATTTCATTGGGATGATCACTACCAAATAGCTTTTCAACAGCTCAAAGACTATCTTGTTAATCTACCTATTTTATTACCTCCTGTGTTGGGATAGTTATTCTTGTTATACCTATAAGATACCAACCATGCTCTGGGGGCACTCTTGGCTTAACATTATGACAATGGAAAAGATCATTCTATATACTACCTAAGTTTTACCTTTGTCACATATGAACATAACTATGTACCTATTGAAAAAGCTTGTATAGCCATGGTCTTCATAGCTCAGAAACTACACTATTACATGTTAAATAATAAGACCATGGTCATTTCAAAAGTAGATTTGCTCAAGTATCTACTATATAAAATAGCTTTGCAAGCTATAATGGCTAAATATATCATGCTTCTTAGTGATTTTTAAATAGATTATGTCAATTATAAGGCAATCAAGGGACAAGTTCTTATAGATCAACTTGTTGAAGCACCTCTCACAGACACACAACCACTCACATTTTAATTTATTTATGAATCCATAATTACCATCATTGACACACCCCTTAAGGAGAAACCCTAGAAATTATATTTTGATGGTTCATTTACTACACATGGATCAGGGGCAGGCCTATTGTTTATTACACCATAGGAGGATCTAATCCCTAAATCATTTAGAATCAATTTCCCTTATACAAACAACATGGCTAAGTATAAATCACTTATTTCAAGGATTATATAGGTAGTGAACTAGAATATATCTCATCTCCAAGTTTATGGTGATTCTTAGTTAATCATCAATCAGGTTATAGATCATTTTCAGACCAAAGATGACAAGTTGGTTCTATATAAAGCCGTGGTCAACACTCTTAAGTAAAACATTGCCAACATTCAATTTGAGCACATACCAAGGGATAATAATAGAACTATATATGTCATGGATATTATTGGCTCTCCAATTTGAAAAATAGATAAATCTAGAGAGTATCAGTTCCTCATTGAGAATTTGTTAGCCTCAGTTCATGAACCTTCAACTGTTGTAATGATTTGTGATATTGTTGGTATTAATTCTATCTAATACCCAGACCTTTATAACTAGCTTCATAACTAATTTATACCACCTAACCTATCTTCAAAACAAACCAAATCCTTCATTCATCATTCTACTTGCTATACTCTACTTGGATCCACTCTTTACCATCATAGTTTTGATGGAACTCTACTTTGTTGTTTAACTTTGGCAGAGTCTATGCTAGAATTAAGAAAAGTTCATGACGGAGTATGTGGAGCTCATTCTAGCAGGGAATTCCTATAAAAAAATCTCTTGTATACTAGCTATGATTATCTCATGATGGATGTAGATGCCACTACATATGTAAAGAAGTGTGAAAATGTCAATAACATGCTAATCTGATTCATGCCCCAACTAAAACCTTGAAACTAATATTGACACCATGGCCATTTTATATATGGGGACTTAACCTCATTGGGAAGATAAACCCCACTTCATATGACATACATAAATATATCCTTACTACCACTGAGTATTTCACTAAGAAAATTTACAAATTCATCTTCAACCATCTCATTTTTCGCTATGGTATACCCTCTGACATTATATCTGATAATAGAAAATCATTCATGAATAAGGATGTATACTAGCTATGTATCAAATATAACATCACACAACATTTTTGTACAACAAATTACCCTCAAGGTAATGGTCAAGCCTAAGCATCAAACAAAACCATTGTCAATATTCTCACAAAGATTATCAATGATTTTAGTCATGATTGGCACCTATAAATATTCCCTACCCTTTGGGCATATCATACCAATCATTATACCCCCATAAGAGCCACTCCATACTCAATTTTTTATGATACTGAAGCCATCCTTACCATTGAGGTTGAATTTCCTTCCCTATGCATCTCTTTCAATCATGTCCTAGATGATCATGACTATCGAGTAACTCACCTGCAAGAGCTAGACCTACTTGATGAGATATACACAACTGTGTTCAACAATCTTCAAGTATATTAGAACTAACTCAAAGGCCACTATAATTGACATGTTAAGTATAAAACATTTAAACTTGGTGATCTTGTTCTTAAAGAATACCAAGAGTGGGAAGAAGCATAAAGGAAAATTCAAACCCAATTGGATAAAGCCTTTTATCATTACTATAGATTATGGATCAGGAGCATATAGGCTTGCCACATTAGATGGATATGAACTCCCTAGGCTAATGAATATTACTCATCTCAAGTGGTACTATGCTTGAGCACTAAGGCATATTATTTGTAAGGACCATTTTATTTATGCCATTTTATCACTATTCTTCTTTGTACACATATCATCCTTATCCATCCTCTTGGCCATATTCACTTTCCACTTCTGACCTATCAACCCAGTGTGTTATAAAACCTAGCCCATTTGACCTTGGTTTTTACCATTCATTATGTATTTTCAACATTAGGGTATCTGATTAGTTTCATCATTTATTTCACATACTTCAAATAGAGATCATATTTTAGAGTAGTGTAACAAAAGTTTTGGTAGTTGCATACTTCATTTTTTATTCCTTTCTTATCACTAGTTTTAATACTAATTATAACCACCTTTGGGAAAATTAGTACCATTTACCCATGCCATTGTGCCCTAGTTATAACCACCTATGGGTAAACTAGGGGAAAACTTTGTTTCTTGAGCCGTAATTTACCACCTTGCCACTTCTTATGTCATACTTTGATTTTTTACCAACTTTGTGTATTTTATTTGAATTGACTGCTACACTAATCAAATTCCTTTACTATAGGGTGGAACTATAGTGACTTGAGGTCCTATTATAGAACTATGTATGTAGTACTTGATACTTGTTGAGGTTATCACAGTCGCCCTTTTCATAATCATCTCACCATTTTATGAGCAACATAAGATTGAATGCTCTTACCATTTTTTGAGCAACCTAAGTTTGAACACTCTCACCATTTTGTGAGAAACCTAAGTTTGAATGCTCTCATAATTTTATGATTAACCTTAGTTTAAATTCTCTATTTTTTTTGTGAGCTTGAACAATTTAGTGTCTTGTCATTCTTGATCAAGTTGAGATACTTCAAAATATTCCAAACACATTTGAAAAATCATTAGAAAAGAATAAAAACATTGACCACTTCTTTGCCTTAAGGATTCTAGGAACCCTTACTAAGTTACAATTAAATTACTTATCACTTAATTTTCCCATCTTTTTTGGCCTTTTATCTCATGAAATTGTTGTTTTTCAATACCATTCCTCTTCTTCTATCACATCCATTCTATTTGTTTTCTTCAGTTGTCAAATTCTTCCAATTCCCTAGGAGAACTACATTTAGCCTAAAGTTTTTTATTAGATATCACATTCATGGAACTATGTATGCAACATCCACTTTCCTCATGCATATGGAGATAGCTTGGCCACCCCCTTCATTTTCTTCTATTTCTAAATTTTGTTCATTTTCTAAGTTATCACCTATTTTCTATGGGCAATGTTTATATGGTTTCTATTGAGTGTTTTTTATTTGCTTTTTTGTTGTTTTGTTTGTGTGCCTATTTGTTTATTTTTAGCATTATATCCTTGATTTTAGTTTATGTATGTTCATTAGGTGATTCCTTGCCCACACATATACTTAAATCCATCCACATTCATATGTTTACATTATCATCATGGTTTCTATCATTGATGCATTATTTTATATTGTGTATTGGATTATGGGAGTCAGTCCTTATGAATATTTCAACCAAGTCCTCATGATGTTATATCATGATGCCTACTGACATGTGCTACAACAAACCTAAGCTTAAAAAATTATATTAATAAATGATGACATCTCTTCGGCACTAACATCATAATTTCATGCTAATCATATCCCAAACAGAGTAATGAAACATGGAATAATTCTAACCTTTATTAGTTTGAATGAGCATCTCCCTACTAGTAGGTTTTTCCCATTCATTATTACTCTTTGTGTTAAGTTATCATCATCCTCAACCAAGTTTATCATGTTTTCCATAATTAGGGTCTAATGATTATAACTACCTATGGGCAAATCATTGCACACTGTCCCACCTACATTTCTCACTGATTATAACCACCTTTGGACAAAACATTATGTTTTCACCACTTCCCTTTTTTTCCCATATGGGGGCATGTTATTATCTTATTTTTCTATCCTAACAGGGGTAGTTCCATCTTCTCAATGATCATAACTACCTTTGGGTAAATCATTGTGTTATCATACCACATTGCCACTATTAGGGTATAATGCTTATAACCACCTTTGGGCAAACCATTATACACCATCCCACTTAGATTATCAATGATTTTGACTATTTTTTTTAATATCATTATGTTTTCACCCCATAATCTTTCCTTTCTTTGGTCCCCTCATTTTGCTTCTTTCTTTTTGAGGGACCATTTGCAGACTTACTTGTGCCAACCATTCCCTCAAGGGGGCATCATGAATTTAATTTATCATCATTGTAGTTATGGGCATAAAACACCTTTTCATTATTTGAGAATACGTTACTATTTTTATAGCTTGAAATGTTTTCCCAAATAGGGGCAAACTGTAGACACCTAAATCTAGCCACCAATAACCTCCAATCAGGCTTTTGGCCAATTTCCACCCAAAATGCACAATTTGGCCTCAAAATATTAAAACATGCTAAATTATGTGAAATTTACATATTAAAGTACCAATTTTGGATAGGTTATTCATAAATGGGGTAATGTTATTTATGGTCCAGCTAACTTTGATCAAATCATTTTGAGTCAAAATGCCAATTTTGCACCTTGGTGCTCTAGATTGCTCTTTCCTATCAAATATTTTTCATAAGACACATGCCTTTGTTATTTGATATTGATAAAATGCTAAATGGGATAATGGATCTAATGCATCTGACATTGCCTTTCAATTCCAATCTAATCAAATTTTAGATCAATAACAAGGCATTCTGATTAATTTGAGAAATTTATGCACAAAGTGCTTAAACATGCTCAAGAGCTAATTAACCCAAATCAAGGCATAATTAATAATTCCATGAAAACTTATTGAAAACTTATTTTTTGAATGAATATGTAATATCTACATCATCAAGTGACATTATTTCTTAGGAAGACATCCCTAGGCCATAAATGCCACAAATATTAGGATTCATGCCCTCCATGCCTCATCAATGCCTTCCATGATGCCTTACATTCCTCTTAATTTCCCCTTATTCTAATTTCATGATGAATATAATTATAAAATTAATTTTTAAATTTTAATTAATCCTCAACCACACATCTCAATCTCAAAATGGATAGTTCAGTTTGATTCTAGACATTCTCAAAAATCTATAAATAGAGAGGCCATGAACATAATTTCTAAGTCTTGATAATGCAATGTTATAATGTCAAAAATATTCAAAAATCCATTTAAATTAGTTTTACCATGCCAAATTGATTCCAAGCCAAGCTAGGACATAAACCAAAGGTGCCAAGGAGAGATGGAGGTAGCCGAGCTTCCATTGCCAAGGACTTCATAAGCACAAAATGAGAAAGCCACTACAACAAGAATTTTATAGCATCCAAAGAAGGTAAGAGAGGTTTTATTTTGAATTTTAGTTTTGTTTTTTATTCATGTTTGTTAAATTAGCTCTCCCTAGTGTCTAGGCCTAGAGATGTTATTCTAGTTAGTGTGTTTCTTTCATTTTATTTTCATTTTGAAACTAACACCATACTAACCATCCTCTCTTGTGTCAAATTATTACATCAAATCTAGTTTTTTGTGTGTTAACACCACTTTGGTATATATTGGACATTTTTTGTACATTATCCACTATGTTTGGCTCACTATTCTGTGTGGAAGTAGAATACACTTCTTCTATAGTTGGGGTATTAAACATGTTTTCTACCAAAGTGATTTTCAAAAATGGGTCTTTACCCTATTTTTATTGGCCTATCAACTCAAGTAAAAATCTTTTTGAAATATATAGCTCAATAAAAGGAGCACTTGACATGGTTATATTGTTAAAGTTTCATGCTAAGTTTAAATAAGTTTGGTATGCTATCTGCATTTGAATGAAATGATACTCGATGAGGACCTTTCCAATGAAAATTATATGAGGGTCTTAATATGGCATCGACACTATGGTATGAGGGTTGTTATAAGATGCATGTTCATTGGTTTGACTATAAGACATGTTATAAGGCCCTCTTACTAGACTTTGAAAGTTTTCATGGGGAAAGTTTGACAAAAACTTAGGCCTTACCTCTATGGATTTAAATATGAATTCATCCTTATTTATGAGAAATTGATGATCAAAAAAGTATAGGTCATAAGCTGATGGTATTTTAATGTATTAAGGTTGTTTTTGGACTTGTTCTAGAATTGAAAGTACACTATCTAAAAATTTGGCCATCTATTCTTAGTCTTACTCTGAGTATGGTGGTGTGTTGACTAAATAATGGGCCAAAAGATCTTGAATATGTTCCCTTGATTGAGTTTTTTAAGGTAGATAAGGATCCATCTCAACAACAACATCTTATCCATAAGGGTCTTGAATCAAATCTTCTTGTGTGACAAAATTTACATACCCTATATTGTACATGACACCACTATGTGTACAGTGAGACATGGTAAAATAAACGGTTAATGTTTCATGACAAGTGGGATTAGAGTTCTACAAAATTTAAAAAACAAATGTCCAAAAAGATAAATGGTTTAAACCCTATCTAACTTGGTCAAAGGAATCGAGTTATATCTCCAAAAATGGTTTGTAACAAAACCTGGTATAAAAAAATATTACATCAAATGTCTAACATTAAATGTCTCATATTAATAATTTCAAGTGGATGAACTAAAAACAAAATGCCAAACTCTAGGTCCAAAGTATTCCAAATAGGTCTAATATAGGAAAGGAAAAGTTACTAGGTCTTTTGGCCAAATGAAGCATTAAAAGATAGGCTCAAATAAAGGCATGTGCTAAGAATCTTCACCAAATGTGGCATCAAAATATAGACTTAAAACAAAGGGGTATTTAATCTGAAAAACTTGGAACACTTTGGCATAGATGAGGCACTTGAATTTATAAATTAACTTGGTCAATTGGTATGAGGCATGCAATAAAAGGCATTTAAAGATAGATTATTTTCTCCCAAATAATGATAAAGACAAATAGTTTTTGAATTTAGGTAAATAATTAACCTAAGTTACACAACTAAAAATATAAATATGGATATCTAACACAAAATTAGACAAGGCCTAAAAATAAATCAATTAATGTTTGAATTTGATTTTTTTTAAGTTAATTAAAAACCCATCTTAGGAAAACTAGGCTTTTTTATCACACAAGCTAGACAAATTTAAAGGGCATAACAACACTAGACAAAGACCAAAAATGCATACATGGTTCAAATGTGAAACTTGGACATAAGACAAGATGAGTATAATAAATTATTTGAGTAGAGTAATGGCATTATCACTCTCAAAATATGTAAACAATGGTTTGTTTCAAGGAATCCAAGGCACAAACTTGAAATGACCTGGGAAACATAACATTACCCATTTCAATCAATACACAGACAACATTTTTGACATGAAAAGTCTAATGTAACATCATAGTGTCAAATATATGGCATAATGCATCCTCAAATAATGGATTAATGTGGACACAAAACTTGTTTTTAGATGAGGTATAAATAAACAAAGTTTTAGACTCAAAGACTAATCAATAAAAGAAAAAGACCAAATACAACTAATAAAATCATCCTATGACCTAAACTAACAACATTGGTCAAATTGGGTTGGCTATAACTATAGTTATAAAACATATTGATTGATCTCAAGTGTGATTAACACTAGAGAAACATCACATCAATTGAGTTCATACCGATTAACATACTATGCAAGGGTCTATTCCTTTACATAGCCATTCCATTCATGAACTACTTACTAGAATCCCATAGTTAATGAGACTTGGCGTAGGTCTTCATTAAAAAATGAGAGGTTCTCCACTTAACCCCTTGGCTCTCATAGTATGTGTGCCTTGATTTTCATACCTCTTCATGGATCAAGGTTGAAACACTACTAGGAGATGAAGCCCCAGGTCAATGCTTCCCTGAATAACTCATGAAGAAGCTATAAACTCCCCTTCATAATCCAAATTACATGAAATAAATGACTAAGTGGAAATAATCTAGGGTTGTATTTAGATCACCCAAACCATGCAAGTTTTGGGGAGAGCCTAGTTAACATTCTTTCATACCTTGGACAGGGCATAAATTGCAAGTGAAAAGGCACTTTTGGTCAACCAAGTTCCCTATAAGGGATGGGTGGAGAGAATACACACACACACACACACACACACACACACACACACACACACACACACACACACACACACACACACACTTTCTTGATTAAAAATAAAACACATAAATAACAAATACTTTCAATAAATTACAATATAAGTGAAGTGTTGATTTATTGCACCAAATTGAGATGTTTGATTAAGTTATTTGGCCCCTTAGCCTATTTGAAAAACTTTTAGGAATTTTCATAAAATAACTTAAGAAAAAACACCTATGTTCATTTTAATCACTAAAAATGAAATGTTCAAGACTTAAAAATTTCATTTTAGGCACCAAAATGAAGTGTTTAAGAATTAGCCATTCTAGATTCCTTTTAAGAACTTAAAATCAAATTTTCAAGATTTAGAAATTTTAGGTACCTTTTAATCACTAAAATCAAATTTTCAAGACTTAGAAATTTTGTATATCACCAAAATGAAGTGTTCAAGAGTAAGCTAAATTTATAAATTCATGCTCTATTCCTACCTTGGACCTGTAAGGGTTAGAGAGTTTCCCTTGCTTTGAAGCACTTTCAATGATGAGAAAACAAACTTTTAAAACATAACTCTTAGGTTTCTTATTTTAAAAACATAGAGACCTATATTGGTCACCTATGACCGATGTTGGTTACTAAGAAACTAATTTTGGTTAGTAATAACCAATATTAGTTGATAAGAACTGATATTAGTTACCTATAAACCCAAAGGCAAAACCAAAATGAGATAAAAAAAAATGTTAGTTAGCTCAAAATTAGATATAAATTTCTAAAAACCTACAACACAGTGATTAGACACAGAGTATAAATGTCAGTGAAACCAAGAAATAACCCGTAAAAATGCTTAAAAATATTTACAATACAATTTTTCTAAACAATGTTTTACCATATAACTTGACTAATGGCAATCACCTAGAAATGATATTTGTTAGGCAAAACCAATGGTGGTTAAGTAGAACCAATGTTGGTTATTCCCAAATGATGTTAGTCTTTGTGTAGATTCAAGTTAGCACAAAAATTAAAAATATGGCAAAAATAAAGGTAAAACTCCAATTTTAAAGATATTCAAGGATTCATTTGAATATTTATGAGTTGTATCTTGGTCTGGTACATAGGGTGCTTATAGTCCCACTGGGAATGTAATTTTTGATCAATGAATCCAAGAAGGGAGGTTAGATCTAGTGTTAAAATAAATAACAAAACTTGAAATAAAACAGACAAACATGCTGACACTTACTTGCCTAGATCATAGGGGGAGCATAATGAACAAAGCCAATTGAAAACACAACTAAAATGAAATGAATGACAAATTATTTACCTTCCTTTAATGCTCAAATATATTTTTTGTGTGGTTTTCTCATCTTGTGCTTAAAGATTCTTTGGTAATGAAGCTTGCTTATCTCCTTCTCTCCTTGGAACCATGGCTTGTGTCTTAAATTTGGATTTGGATTGAGATTTTTGCATTATAAAACAATAAAGTTTAATCTTGCTATAGAACCAATATTATAAATTTACTCTATCCAATCTCTCTAAATGAAGAGGCAAATGCTTGTATTTATAGGTTTAAAAATTAACCCCAACTCAAGGTGAGTTAAAGTGTAGTTTAGACATGGAATGGTTTCAAACCTAACCTAGATGAGTTAATTAGCCATGGTATGGTTAAAATGTGTCAAAATTTCATGATTTTCAATGAATAGGCATAGGTGATATATTTTTAGATATTTTCAAAGGCTTGACAACTCACAAAAGGTAATTGTGAAAACCTAGGATATTCTTGATTTTTGAATTTCCTTTTTTTTAATTTCATTAATTGCTCATGGATAATTTAACTAAGCATTTAATTATGTTTATAATTTAAATTAATTCTGATTATGATTTTAGCATTTCCAAGATTTGATTTAATTTCATGTGTGCACTTGGTCCATTTAATAGGTCTATAGTCCAAATTGCATGTTATAATGCTGTAGAATGATTATAGATGAATCCATGAGAGTTTTTTGTTGATTATAGTAGGATAAACCAAATAGGGATGTATCAATGAGATTATAAGATTTAACACATGATTCACAAGTGAATTTGGGATTTTCAATGATTCTTAGGCTTAATTTGTAATGGTTGGTAAGAATTGGTCTGAAGTCTAGTTGAATCTATTGGTGGCCAATTTTAGGTGTCTACACATACATAACATCAAAATATAAGACAATCTAAGAATATGTAATGTATGATGTCTTTCATGTCTAACATTCATAAGTGATGCAAATCAAATTCATAAAATTGATGTAGATGACAACATGCAACTGCCTAGCTTTGATGTTTTTCTTTGTTTTCTCTTTATAATCTCTAATGTGTTTACTTTAGATAGGTCCTCTGCTTCTCTTTGACACTCTTGATCAATTCTTGTTATTCAATAGTATTTAATTCTCCTTTAATTCATAATATTGTGTACTATCTTATTTACAGGTCAAATTTCTACTCCCTCTATAATATCTTACATTTCTTTCATTTCTCATAACTCAACTTTAGTTTTAAAATTTGATCCTTCTCCTATAGGCTCATATGCCTCAAAAACCTAAAAAATGGCCCAATGTACTTGTCCATTCACAATGTTTCTTATGTATATTCACTTGTTAAACATAAATCCCATCCAAATCCAAACCTAATACTCAACTTCCAATCTTGAACTCTTAACCAATCAACTTTGTCCTTCTTGAAACCTCACTCCTTGTAGCCCTCTATTCACATAAACTTAGATAGTATGGACAACTTGAAAGGATTACATGAAAACCAAAACCAATTTAATTATCCTTTATCCTTATTATGATTCATACAAAATTTTAGTGTTAAACTCACTTGGAAAGAACCTAACTCACTGAGTCTCTTTTTTCAATTAGGTCTCTTAGGCCTAGTTTGAATACATAGTCTAGGAAACCATACGATACAGTCATGTACAAACTCAAAAAGACTTTAATATTGAATATTAAATTATATAAAGTAATATTAAAAAAAATTAGTAAATTTCAAGGGTGGAATCACTATTTATTCCACTTTTAATTTCAAAATCCAAGTCCTTATTTAGACAAGCATGTGCAAGGTCAAGAGGCTAATAAAAGGTATTTTTTTAATTTTTTACCATTTCAAATGAAATTAATTATATATCATGGTTTTACCCATTTTAATTAATATTTTTAAATAGTTTTATATTCATAAACAATGACTACAAAGTTTAAACAAGTACTTACATATAATTATGAGTTCTAGTTTTTTTACTATGTCAACATATTGAAGACTCAACATGTAATATTCAAATTTGAACCTATTTTAAGAATTAAAAAGGTATATTTAATAATATAATAATATTAAACCATCCTCTCAACCTCTCCAACACTTGAATCTTAACTCAGAGAAACACTCTACCATTCTTATCATTAATTGTATCAAAGACTAAGTTCTTGAAACTTACATAATATTTCACAAACCTAGAAATAAACACAAAAATACATTATATTTAAATAATAATAAAATATCCACTATTTCATTACTCTCCACTATCAAACTCAAGTCAACATTCCTCAAACCATTTATATCTCATGTAGACCCGTGTAGTATAGTTGGAAATTTGGAATGGAATTTAAAAGATGAAACTCACACTAAGCATGCAATATGATTACATTGATAAAACATAAATCCTCTTTCTTGATATGAATAAAAACCATTCAAGATTAATATAAATTAAAACCATAATTGCATATATAAAATACTTGAAATAAACTTGAATTAACAAACACACTCTCTTATTTCTTGATTATGATCAAAATAGAGATTCCTAAGCATGTGTACAATAACTTGAGCCTAAAAATTAGAATAAAATATGAATTATAAATTTATAAAAAAAAAATTGGTAAAAATTACATACTAATAATATTAATAATCTAATACGCACTCTTAAGATGTTCTTATTTTTATTGATATCATTTCACATGCCATGGTAATACAGATAATTTTGTATTGCAGGAAGTCTTTTCTTGAATTATAAATATTTTATATTTATAAAAAACTATTATGATAATATAAATATTTCATGGTCTTATAAATACCTTTATCTTATTATTCCAATGGTCACTTGTACATAAACAACATTTATCACTAGCAAAAAGCTCACTCTCCTTAATTGTTAGCATAAAGTCAAGTGTTACAACCCTGCAACAATAATCAAATCCATTTATAGTCTATAAAGAGACTAAATATAAGTTTAATACATTAAAATAATTATTTATAGGATTCATGTGAACCATATCACACCAAAATAACACTATCTCTATTGATTTCAACATCACAAACATACATACAGTGTTTATCTCTCCATTGTTCTTCATGGATTGAACTATTCCTCTTATCTTTTCCTTTATATCCTCCTCATATTATCAACATATAAATATTATACTCATCCTAATACTCTCACTTCACTCATAAACATTCCTATTATCTCTCCATCATGCCACTTTTTCATGGAAACTCCCTTCCAAAGTTTATTCCACGTAGAGTGGTGGTGACACTTAACATATTCTTTATTTTTCTTAACTTACATTGAATATTATGACCCCAAAATTTAAAAACACATATATAAACCTCATAAAAATCATTAAAATCATAAAATATCTATTAAACTTCACACTAGACCCTCAAAACCTCTCAAAAATTAATTATTAATTCAAATTTTCAAAGCTGTTCATTTCGATGAGAAAATGCTAAAAGATACTAAAACTACTAAACTCATATATTATAAATACCTCAATACCCTATAATGGAACCACCATGACTTATTACACTTTATACAACACCAAAAGTATTATAATGATCTATTCTCCTTGATAATACTACATCAATAAGCATGTCAAGATAGATGTAATCAATGTATGTAACAAAAAATCTGAGTGAAACTAGGTAGCTAGCTATGGGATGGGGCATGATGTCCATCATGACACTTAAGTATTAAATGTATATGCATGACCTCCCTCATGAAATTGAAAGTGGGTGTGTACAACAATAAAATACAAGTGTCGTGTCCATGATGAAAATAATAAATTATACATGTGAAACACATGAGGAATGTAAAGTAGGCCAAGGAGACACAATATAAGGGACATAGGCACATACAACTAAATCTAAGATAACAAGATATACAAGTACATGTTCAAATGTCCACATATGTAAGCAATAATCAATTTGGCTTAGATCCACATATAAGGACATGTTTATGTGATGTCCCTTACTTAGGGGCTCTCTTATCTGCTCAAAAGCTCTGATACCACTGTAATATCCCTTTGAATATCAAAACAAAGATCTGAATTGCTTATCTAAATTTTTGCAAAAATATCTTCAAATAGATAAATAAATCACAGTATAAATTCTTATTTATTTGCTCATAAGCTTACAATAGAGATCCTTTGTCAAGTATACAAAGAATATTGAAAGTACGGCCTGAATAGCCTGAATATTCTGCAAACTGGGAAAGAATTCTGAATCTAGTTCGTCTCGGCCTGCTGTGTAAAAAACACAGTCGCCGACGTCAGTTATACTGCCGTCGTCAGTCGATCTGTAGTCGTTATCTCACCGATGTCGGTTGTATGTCGACCGATGTCAGTCTCTGTAAGTATCTATTTGCCGATGTCGGTACCTATACTTTCTATTGATGCGTACAAATTTTCACAGATCTGTACGGAATTCATACGGCCGCTAATATAACACAACCTGTATGCTTGATCCTGATCTGTAGAATTATGGGCTAATACAAAAGATCTATATCTGGATAATTCTTGAATCAAAACCCAAAAATAATGAAAATACCTGGAAACCCTTGTGATAGCTTCTAAGTGAAGTTATCTCTCAAATACCTGTAATACTATGATAACTTCTGGGTGAAGTTATCTCTCAATTTGGCAATAGATCGGCTGATCTTTCACAACCTCTGAATCGCACACAATGAAGAGTTGACGTTCTCCACTGCAGATGGAATCCTAGAACCCTTGGCTCAGTCTTCACAAAAGAATTTCTTCAATATCAAAATCAATAATCAATTCATATTCTCAAACTCTCTCCCATGAGAAACTCTTATACCCTTCCAAAGGTGTGCTTGCTAAAATTAGATTTCCTCAAATTAGAACTTGGGCTTCTAAAATTAGAATTCCTCAAATTAGAACTTGGGCTTCTTAAATTAGAATTTGGGTCTTAAAATTAGACCAATTAATTAATAATTAATAATTAATTAATATCTAATTTTAAATTAGAGATAATAATTAATTAATTAATAATTAGTTAATATCTAATTTAAAATTAGACCAAATAATTAATATTTGATTAAATCTATCAAATATTAATATCTCCCTCAATACATGTCGGATCCTCGAACCGTCTGAAGCTGGTGAACCAGGGAGTGATTCTGCACATGACCATATCAAAACAAGGGTGCTCTGTTGTATGTCAAATATCTCTAAATAATAGGAGCTCAGGCCCAATGTGTCTGAAATAACCTGAATGAGAGCCAACTATAGGAATTCTGTAAATCAAAGCCAAGCCAATCTCCATCATGACCCTCTATCCATCCAATTAGCCTACGAAGGTCGCATAATAGGCTAATCATCAAGCCTATCAATGTCCACGAAAAAGGGGACATGACAATCCGCCCCTCCAAAAATTGCTTGTCCCCAAGCAATCTCAGAACAATGAACCACTTGATCCACCTAGATCCCAAACGTAGTTATGCTCTGCACTACTGTAAATCAATGCAAGTACCTAAAACATCAGCAGAAGTAGAACAAAGAGGAACCCATAATCAAATTAGTGAATGCATCTCAAGCAACCTCTAAGATCACAAATATCATATACACCTTCCACCATGCTATGCAGAAGGCACGCTCCAACTCTGCAACAACTCCCAAATGGAACTATGCCAAGTATGGAGAATCCACACACTGTACCTCTACTATGGTCAGCATATCTGATCAACTCCTACTCTAAGTCATGTACCAATAAACTGTCAACTCCACCTGCAAAAGATGATGCCAATCCATCCCATAATGGATGGTAAGAAACTGGAGCCGATCTACACCTGTGTGAAATCAAATCTTCTCTCTCTAGGTCAAAAGAAGAATAATGAGGATACCCCACCTCAAAATCCTTGTGAGGTAGCATAGTAGATAGGATCCCTATAATCTCCCCACCCAATCTGCTAATAGCACCAGTACCTTGGATGAGAACACCTTCTGTCACCCTATGCGAATCCAGATGAACACCTGCACTATCCAGCAAATACTCCATGAATGGTTCAGTGCAGTAAAAATTATATGTGGAAGCATCAACATACTCCCCCACACACCACAACTGATCCCTCTGTAAAGGCGGCACAACCAACTGTACCACACTGTCATCTGTGTGAGAAGAATCAATCTGGAGAGATATCCCAAACTCATCAGAACCAGGTACTCCCAAATCCTGAACCGGTGTGTCAGCTTCAACAACATGTTCCTCAGCTACAACTATAGGAATGTACTCACCAACAACACTCAATGTACTAACCTCTGAGTCTGGGGCTGGTGAAGACCGTAAATGCTCTAACTCCATGGTCATCTCAGCCAAACAAAATTGTGACTCCTCATAAGCTAACTGCGTAGTCTCAAGAATCTCAGAAGTCACCTCTAGCTGCTGAGTAAGCTCACTCACCTTATCTTCCTCGACCAACAATGCATCATATGCTGTGCTACCCCACTCCATAAGATAATCTCTGTCGGTGACCAACTGCATATAATCCTGTCTCAAAATCTGAATAGCCTCCCATAAAGAGTGGATCTCTGTCAAGGACAAATAACTACCTCCCTGCTCGATGCTAGTAGGAGAACCCCATCCATAAACTGCTAACAACTGACGAGCATCATCGAAATGCTTGCAAGCGGTAGCAATGTCTCACTCACTAACTCTCAGCTGACTAAACACATGGTGGCACTAGCTAGACTATCTCCTACAATCCTCCTCTGATGCATGGTCCAAAAGAGTAGACTCAGAATCACTGATCTCTGGAGTACTACCATCCATACTCTGTGAATCAACTCCATAGCTCATATCAACATATGGAGTATCAACAACTGTAGCATCACTGTCTAACTCCTCCATACTGAGAGAAACGGCTGGTGAAACTAAGTCCTCAAAACTGTCCACTGCATCCTCCTGAGTATCATCTACAATAATTAGATCCTGGGACTCTTCTACAATCTCTGTCATAACTGAGAGATCATCAACCCTCAGTGCACTAATATCTGAGCACACCTGTACACTCTGAGTGCAAGCATCGGACTCATCCTCATCTAACTCTGAAGAAACTGTTGCTGAAACTATCTCATCATCACAATCTCCCACTCCCATGTCCTCTGCAACTAACTGAGAGTCTAAATCCCCATGACTAAGCTCATCCACATGTCTAACAATTGGTGTAGCGCTGCCCTCAACCACTGTTGAGACCTCTTATTTCTCCTTCATTCTGTTTTGTGATGTGGACTTTTTACGAATGGATGTCATATACCGTAATAATTTGTCTTCAAATGTAGGATCTGAAAGAGTTTCATTCATCCTCCTCTGGGTTTCAACCAACTGGTTCAAACTTTGTTTCAGCTTCTTCATATCCTTGTCCCACTATTTCTGAGTACTTGAAGTCATCATGGATACTTCGCTGATTCAACCTACCCAAACTACCCAACAGGATGGCAAGACATTAGCTCTGATACCATTGTGATGTCCCTTACTTAGGGGCTCTCTTATCTGCTCAAAAGCTTTGATACCACTGTAATATCCCTTCGAATATCAAAACAAAGATCTGAATTGCTTATCTGAATTTTTGCAAAAATATCTTCAAATAGATAAATAAATCATAGTATAAATTCTTATTTATTTGCTCATAAGCTTATAATAGAGATCCTTTGTCAAGTATACAAAGAATATTGAAAGTACGGCCTGAATAGCCTAAATATTCTACAAACTGGGAAAGAATTCTGAATCCGGTTCGTCTCGGCCTGCTGTGTAAAAAACACAGTCGCCGACATCGGTTATACTGCCGTCGTCGGTCGATCTGTAGTCGTTATCTCGCCAATGTCGGTTGTATGTCGACCGATGTCGGTCTCTGTAAGTATCTGTTTGCCGATGTTGGTACCTATACTTTCTGTTGATGCGTACAAATTTTCACAGATCTGTACAGAATTCGTACGGCTGCTAATATAACACAACCTGTATGCTTGATCCTGATCTGTAGAATTATGGGCTAATACAAAAGATCTATATCTAGATAATTCTTGAATCAAAACCCAAAAATAATGAAAATACCTGTAAACCCTTGTGATAGCTTCTGAGTGAAGTTATCTCTCAAATACCTATAATACTATGATAACTTCTGGGTGAAGTTATCTCTCAATTTGGCAATAGATCGGCTGATCTTTCACAACCTCTGAATCGCACACAATGAAGAGTTGACGTTCTCCACTGCAGATGGAATCCTGGAACCCTTGGCTCAGTCTTCACAAAAGAATTTCTTCAATATCAAAATCAATAATCAATTCATATTCTCAAACTCTCTCCCATGAGAAACTCTTATACCCTTCCAAAGGTGTGCTTGCTAAAATTAGATTTCCTCAAATTAGAACTTGGGCTTCTAAAATTAGAATTCCTCAAATTAGAACTTGGGCTTCTTAAATTAGAATTTGGGTCTTAAAATTAGACCAATTAATTAATAATTAATAATTAATTAATATCTAATTTTAAATTAGAGGTAATAATTAATTAATTAATAATTAGTTAATATCTAATTTAAAATTAGACCAAATAATTAATATTTGATTAAATCTATCAAATATTAATATCTCCCTCAATACATGTCGGATCCTCGAACCGTCTGAAGCTGGTGAACCAGGGAGTGATTCTGCACATGACCATATCAAAACAAGGGTGCTCTGTTGTATGTCAAATATCTCTAAATAATAGGAGCTCAGGCCCAATGTGTCTGAAATAACCTGAATGAGAGCCAACTATAGGAATTCTATAAATCAAAGCCAAGCCAATCTCCATCATGACCCTCTATCCATCCAATCAGCCTATGAAGGTCGCATAATAGGCTAATCATCAAGCCTGTCAATGTCCACGAAAAAGGGGACATGACAGTTTAAATGTCTACATACATAATTAGGAAGTCACACACAAGGACATGGGCACATGTCCAAAGCATACATATTATGAATAGAAGTGGAATAGATCCAAATAACAATGTCATATTCAAATTCCCTCTAATATAAAAATCATAAAAATACAATCAAGTATAAACTAGGAAATCTATAAATGAAATTATGCATGAATATCAAATACAAATCTATGTAAGAGCTAATATTTATATATGTTGAGTCTAAAGTAGGAATAACCAACAAAAATTTTAGTAAGAGTGGCATAATCAATATTAATACATAATAATGCTAAATCTAGGATGTAGAGTATAAAAAGATAAAACTTGGTAATCAATACTATGTATAAGATGCCCCCAAGTGGGTAAATGTGTCAAGTGAAGACCCATTTATCAATGTATATGCCTCTAATGGGTAGATAATAACAAGTTTGGATTGGTGTAGTGGACTTTAGTCCTATAGAAATCTTCAAACACTCGACAAGAGTAGGTGAAGCATGTATGTATGATAAAAGTGACTATACTAAGATAGATAGCATATGTAGTGTCTAAAAAATATAAGAAGTGTAAACATAACAATGTATATAATATTTAATTTTGTGATTCATGAGTAATATTTGAATGTTTTTATGTTTTTAGACATATTGCATTATTTTTGTATTTTATGGATATAACTATGTACAAGAAATTTGAAAATGAACTATGTACAAGGATCTTAAATAGTGAAAATATGTAAACATTTAAAATCAAACACTTTGTGTTGATTCTAATTATGTATTTTATTAACACTTTCAACCTTACCAAAATAAATTTTCCTCTAATGGATAATTAATTACCTGATTAATTGACATAATCTACCCCTAATAGAAAATTCTATGGATTTGAAATTATCTATTTTCTAAATTCTAAAATTAAATTATTGCCTCACCCAAGGTTGCATTATTATACCAAGTGTGCAAGTAAGACCTTGTTAATGTGGTTTTTATGCACACCACATATTTAGTGAGGTAATCTCTGATGCTTTAAGATCTAATGGAGATAAACTCCACTCTATGTCATGAGTTACAAGCATGGGTTGAACAATTAGGTGGTGTAATAGTAGGCTGAGCATGCAGGTTGTTAACCAAGTGTGAATGGATGATTGAAACCTATAATAAAGTTAAAAACTAGTTGAGTTGGATTAATATATTTAATCTAAAGTGGTTAGATATTTAAAAAAACTATTAAAATGGGAAAGGGTAGATCAATAAATAAGTTTCTATGATCTCAAGAAGGATTACTTCTAGGCTGGTCTTTTGTGGACAAGTTCCTAAAACTAATGCTTGTAGCTAGTAATTGTTTCTCACACACATGAAAACATAGTTATTGAGTCTAAGTAGAAAGGTGATATAGGAAACTAAGATATATCAAGTAAATGTTGCTCCTATTTATATTTTTTTTTCACACCCTTATTTAGAATATTATAGCTCAGATTAAAGAGGTATCCAAGGGATCTATTTCTAACTCATATAATATTATATCGATGGGAGAAACTTATACACACTGAAAGAAATGAAATATTTAACCTAATTACATAAAATCAATGATATCTACTAATCATCCAATAGTTATAACACATATTATATCAACATACACCATTAATAATAAGAAGTAATTTTCCATAGCTTTTGCACACTTTGAATTACTAACTCAATTAGACAAGAAAAACATCAATAGAGTTGCATGGTAATAAAAAAAATTCATCCTATACTGATAAAATTTCTAATCATCCTCCTCCTTTTTTGATAATTAGAGGATTATAATATAAATAGATTTGGGAATGGGTCACCTCATCTTCCAAATCCATGTAAAAAATCTAAAATTACATGCTAATGATAATTAGAATGTGATTTTTATATGATGCAAGTTATACATACATATTTTAAACTAATCAAAACTAAGTCTTTAAAATAAGACACATTATTAAAAAACCATGAAACATGTGCATGTTTACAAGTTTTTTTAGTCAATTATTAAATGTCTTAGTTACATTATCAATTTACAATTAAAATACATATAAAAAGTCCAAAGAAAAATAAGGTTTATTAGACATTAGGGCCTACAAGTTTGAACTCAGAGTCATTAGAGGGACTATAATAGAAAGTGTAGTTAAACTGGATGATCCATCCATATATTTTTTCTTCACTTCTAGTTCATGTTAGTGCTTGTATCCAATTTTATATTGTAACCTTATTATATCCATGTTTTAAAAAGAGGGCTTATGTAGCCTATTGGCTTGCACTAGTAAGCATACATGCTCATTTTTAGTGGCTTTAAACACCACATAAAATATATCTACCTATATAACCTTATTCCAATAATATCCCATTTCTTGTTCAACTTCCTCTAGTGTTCACCCTTGAAGACTTTCCTTAAAATTAGCTGACACGTGTTATAGTATCTAGTCAAAACTAGACCTAATTATTAATTCACCCAAGGAATCTAGGGCCTTGAATAATTTTAATTTATCCAAAATTTATAAGACTCATTTTTCATGCTATACTAATTTCAAAATCAAGTCTTGCATGCTTGATACCTAGGCTTAAACTTGTGGTGTCCTGATAATCACCAGATTAAGAACATTAACTATTTCCAATGGTGTCATTAAATCCAAATGGACAAAATCATTATTTTTGGTATATAATATAAGAAAATTTAACTTATTCTAATCTTATTTTAAATAATTAAATAATTTATAGGTTTAAACAATGCGAGGGGATAATTCAACTCGTCAAACTAATAGTTTCCAAGATATTGTAAAATCTAAGGGTTATATATTGAACATCACCTTAAATTATTATAGGCACTTTTACTATCTATTATTTATGTCTAATTTGATCTAGTTCCTATTGTATTTTTTGATTGGCTTGTTTAGTTACTTCATGAAGTTCTAACAAGGATTCCATATTTGCCTATAGATAAGCTTTGAAATCCTCATTATACAAAGATTGCCCAAGTATCCTATTATTTCTATTTGAAAGTGAAAACACAACTTGTGCTTATTCTAAATTTAAGCCTCTAGCATAGTCATACTCTATTTTCCTCTTTATGATCCTCTGAATAGTTTATTTTGATTTATCAAAAATGGAACTCATAGTGGGGAGCTTAGTTATTATCAAATAAGGTCTTTGGGAAGATTGGACCTTTAAGTCTATATCCCATTATGGGATCACCAAATATATATAATATAATAGTTGAGCATCCTTAGTAGTGGTGGCTATCAAAACATCCCTTGAATAATGTATTAATGACTCTACATTTAGTGGGTCTGGTAATGATGGAAATATTATTTTAGAATAGTTCACATTACCTAACTAATCCATTAGATGAACAATATATTTAGTCTTATTCTTCTTAGATTTGGTAGAGGGGATAATAAAATTATCCTAGGTTTTAATGGACAAAGGAATGGGAAATCTCAACTAAGTGGAATATAAATGCAATTGAACACTAACAAGGGATCCTATAATCTTATTGAGATTAACCCTTTTAGACTTAGGAGGAATAGGGAAATGGTAACTAAAGTAGTAATAGGGGAATTAGAAACCATATGAACTAAAGAAACCACCTTAACACTATAAAAAATAAGACTTGTAAAAAAATAGTACTAAGAGGAACAATGGGAATAGTGGGAGAAATAGTTACTGTAATGATCATTAGAATTGAGGAAATAATAAGACCCAAAGCAAATGGAGTTATAGACTTAAGACTTAAGGCTTTCTCCTTTCCCAATTTTTCATCCTCATATTATTGTCACTTTGAGTTTCACCCTTTGAGGAGATTGAAAATCTCTCCTCATCCAAGTGGCACATTAGAAACACATATAGGCTTTTGGGTAGCCTAAGGATGAGGTGAATCTCTTGATAGGGCTACCTCCCTTGATGTACCACTTTAGATTACAACTACACCAAAATTTTTGGGGGTGAAAATAGAGAGAGATAATTTAAATAAAACTATTTTAAGGGAGGTGATACAAAAAATAATATGATTACTTCCAACCAATATCATGCTACACATGAGAACAAAGGACTAACCAAACGTACACTTCTTTAATCTATATCTTCTCACATCAATGTTACATTATGAGGCTATAGATGAATGTGAAAAGCTAGGAGGACTAGACAAGAGGAATTTAATGGAACTAATGAATATACTAACTCACTCAATCCTTGAAATTTTATAGAACACTTCACATGCCCTATAAGAAAAAGCTTTTCAAATGTAAATACAATGCAAGAATGAGACATCATGCTAAGGAATACATAGTCTTCACTAATCAAGATACAAGATTCAATTAAAACACGCTAAGAATAGTCATAAAGAGGTAATAATAAGTAGTATTATTTATTAAATGATATGAAATTGAGCAAGGATTCACCATACTCAGGAGGATAATGAGTTATAATGGCCAAAATGGCTAGTTCTTATAGAACTTGAGAGAGGGAGAAGAAGAGAGAAGTCCAAGGGTCATAAGTTCACTTGTTAATATTATATAATTATTTAATTTTTCATGATAATAATATATTTAAGGAACCATGAAAGGTCAATAAGCCAAAGTGTCCATCCAAGTCATCAAAATCTTGTAAGGTGGCATAAAACTCCTCATTCTGGCTTAGAAAAATTGCATTCATGATTAGCCCTATTTGAATGTCCCAAAAATAGTTATGGATATGTATTATGATTAGGATAAATTTTAATGGTTTCATACATGACTCTACATGAATTTTTTGCATGCTTGGTCATCTATAATCATCTGGAAAGGATCCATCATCATTTGTAATCTAAAAAAGTCCTCTTTCATGTGCCCTACACACTTGGCCTCAAAATTGGCATAATTTACTCATAAAAATACATGGGAGTTATTTTATTACACCTTTTAATACCATACATGTCCTTATAATAATTAGGGACACCTTAAAATCACCTCACTTGAAGATCTCCACCCTTCTCACTAGCTTGCTCACTATGACAATTTTGACTGGCTGAGATGAGATCTATTGTTTTAAAACTTATAATTTTTTATAAGTAATGAAATTAACATGGGGAGTTATAAAAGTTATAAATATTTATCCTAAAGTTTTTGTTTCATCCTTAGACACATTATATAACTTGAAAAACACACAAAATGGTCAAAAATACCTTATTTATACCATGTTTATACAGATTCCATATAGATAATTCTTATGTTATGGATATTGACTGAGTCCTATTTAACATCCAATCAAAATTCATTCCATTTTTATCCATTTTGGTTCATTATCTCTCTCATTTCCTCAAACTGGTCTTTGTAAGGGTTTCACAAGGGTTTTAGGCCTATCTAAGCTCTTAAGGTTCATTCATAAAGTTATAACATTTAAACTACCTAAAAATTCCACAAATTCATAGTTCAAGACCCTCATAAACATCCCTAAACTTATCATATTCCCATGCATAGCATTAAAAGAGGTATGAGCATTCAAACTTTCCCTATTAAGATCCTTTTCTTGTTCCTTATAGGTTTGAGTTGGTTTTGGGCCCAAATAAGGACTTATCATAGTCTCCTTTACATATTATAAGATTTAAAACACTTTTAATGACCTTATAAACATGAATTAATATGTTTTAATTCATATCCAATGCTATAAGTATGACTAACTCTTCATTTGGACACTAGGTCTAGCCATGCATAGTATGATTGTTTACACTTTAAAGCCTAACATGAGTTTTTGATGGTTCCTGTACATACAAAAATATCAAAAGAATTATTTTTAATTATAAAATAATTCTCAATTTATTCATAAGGATCACTAAGATATGGAAGTAAAAATGGCATACCATTTGGCACTAAGCCTCTTCAAGGCATAACAAACTTGCCTGCAAGTTTAAGAGCTTAAACCATTATGATATAATTCCTCCTTCTATGCTTGGTTTCCATGATTTTAATATATTTAATATAGCATTACATATAATTTTTAAGAGTCTATATAGGTCCCAACCCATTCTTTCATCACTTTCTTCAAAACTACCAGGGTTTGTGCTCAAAGGGAAGTAGCCCCTATCTAAGACAAAATAGGGGGTAATTCTCATATGTAATAAAAAAATTTAATATTAGATATCCTTCCTTAAGTTTTTAGTACATATAACACCAAAATAAAACCCTTGGTCATATCATTTTACCCCTAAAACTTATAATAAACCAATATAGACTAGGAAAAAGTAGACTATAAAGGGCTTTGTCCATGTAGACTAAGTTTGTCTAATTGGATACCTTAACTTTTCTTGTTTTTTACTTAAAATATACTATATATGTTTTCATGATCATAATTGATGTGATCCATTATCCATTTATCTCTCCAACCTCTCACACACTCTTCCACCTTGATTGTTATGGACTGAGTATGACCTCTATCTGATTGTATTTACTATTTAGGAGGGTGCATGTAGGTTTTTAATTGTGTTAAAAACTCTAAATAAAATTTAATATATCTATTTATAGTTCATTTAATTCATATTTTAACTATTTATACCATTTGTTTCATCTTCATGTCATCTTCTCACAAAGAACACTGCATTCCCTGTTCTATCTGAGATACTCTATCTTAGTGACCCCTGTAGGTGTACATTAGCTTTGATTAATCTTGGTCATGATGTTAAAATTAATTACATGAAACATGAATTACATATAGGGTATTATCACATATTTTAATTACCTTATCTTCCCTAATCACCACCTAGACATCAAGCTTAGTTAACTATCTGCCTATAGTCACCTACATGTGATTGTAGGAAACCCTATAGATGGTTATTAACTCCAAGATCTATAATAAATACTCTTAATAAACCCATAATATATTTTTAAATAATATGGAGTCTCCTTTCATAACCAATATTATGTATCCATGATTGAATCTCACTTCATGACTAGGTTAAGAACCAAGGTCTATTATAGGTTAGTGACTTCCAAAAGAAGGGACACCTGTAGGTGTTTATAGGACCTAAAACACAATATATATTAACACATTGATGATCTATGTATTAATTATTTTTCCATTCACTTATTAAGGTTCAAACATGTTCTTTAAGGTTTCATTTTTGTTTTGGCAATTAGTGTTGAATGTAGGTTTTGAAGACTGGTTATAAGTGACTAAACCTAACCTAGTTATAAGGACTGTCTTACCTTATGAATGCAACATACTCCTCTATCCATAACTTGATTCCTATCTTACCAATATTTGTTTTTTATAGTGTATCAATCCACCCTCACTTAGTTTCAATCATTAAATCCACTCATTAGGCCTAAACAATGATAATGATTCATCTTGTTGTAAATAACACTACAAGATTTCAGTATGCAAAAAGCAACTTAAGGGCTTTTGAAAACTATCTTCCTTTATTCAAATATCACTCTTATTTTTCAATTTGGTATAATTATTTGAGATATTAAATATGAGTATACTTATATTTATTGATACTCAGTACGAACTTGTATGTAAAACCTCAAAAATGGGTTCAAACCTCTATTTTGACCTTTTTGGGAAATTATCCCAAAATGTCACAAGTTTGCTCCAAAACTATTTCTTGCTTATATAGTTGATACAACCTACTTTAAACTTCTTAAAACTTTTGACCAAACATTTTTTTACCCTCCAAACATTATAAGATGTGCAAACACATTTTTCATGCTCTTCTAAGAAATGGTAGGTTGCACAACTGTTGTAGATGACCATTTTGTGCATTTACTTGCTCTCTTGGATCTTAAAGTGGATTTTGAAGTTTGATTTGACATTTTATATGAATAAAATATATATATTAGGAATAATACATAAATTAAATTCATTTTAGAACCATATCATAGAAGAAACCTCTAGTAATTGGGAGAAATGACTGCAACTCCACTCCTTCACTCCTTGAAAATTAAGTTGGTTGGTTCATAAAATCAACTCAAAATGTGAAACCAATAATATATAACATTAAAAAATGGATTAAACATCCTCTAAAACCAATATCATCAAGTTAATATTATGGACCTTTCCAAACTAGAACAAAACCTGTAGGATGCACAGATTGGCAAGTAGAAAAACACAGTCAATTTCATGAGGATGGTTTATGAAGCACAGGCCATCATTATTAAAAATATTTATATAAAAATTAAGGTATCTAATTTTAATTTAACATATCTAAGGAATTTGATCTAAAACCTCCTCTACTAGTTGCACTAAGTACAAACCTAAAACTACTTTTGATTGCCAAGAAGGGTGCAAAAAGAGTATAATGGTTTTGGGATTAAAATGACACTTATAGAGCACTTAAAAAATGGAACTAAGATTTTGTAATATTAATATAAATACCATGATATTATCCCACATGACACACTTCCCCATGGGTTGTACAAGTGCCAAACTCACCTTTTTCCTAAGAAAATTGATCTTTCTTTTGAAGCACCTACAACTTTAAATTAACAACAGTTGATTAATACATGTGGTGACACATGGAATTTGACATAACCTTTTATATTCTTCAAACTTCCCAATAAATTTGTACAACTCAATAAATGCCCCCTTTTTACCTCAAAATGACCCAAAATGACTAAAGGGACTAAAATAACTAATGACCAAGGATAATAAAACATTAAGTGACATTAATTAATCTATAATAAACCTTTTTACATATATATATTAGATCCATAAAACACCTAAAATTAAAGCTTTTATGTAGGTGTGCCCCAATTTGACCTAAAAGTCAAATTTGGTCAACACATACTTAGGTTCATTTGATGGTGCCTCTAGACTTGGACCTATAGGGGACTCTATTGATGAAAGAAGGTCCTTAAGGGCTATTTATTTCATTTTATATATATTTTTGCCTTTCCATTCAAGGGAAGAGTCTCCTATGTGGTGGAAGGTGCATTGTCTATACTTGTATTAGTAGGAACTGAGGAATTAATGGGAAGAATTGTATCCTCAAAGTCAAAGGAATCAATGCAAATTGATTCTTATTTTTCTCCCAAATAAATTAGAATATAATGCATCTCCCCCATCTCTTGCTCTTGCTTGACAACCCTCATTATAATGGTGGTGAAACTTGAAAAGGATTTATTGACCAAATTTGACTTTTAGGTTAAATTTGGACCCCTATAGGTAAAAAACTTTGTTGTAATGATGTTTAATGGTATAAATATTTTTCATAGGCTATATTATGGTTCAATTGATGTTATATAATGTATTTTTATCCTTAGTCATGGTTTCATAAGTTTATTTATCTTTTTGAGTCATTTAGTGGGATTTCAAGGGTCATAAATGCAAGTGGAACATTTCCCAAGGTGCCCAAGTGACCTTTTTTCATTGAAATGTTAATGAGGTCATATTCCCTATTAGGTATGTTAGTTTCATCATAATCTTGTCAGTTGTTTAAATAAAACTCAAGAAACCAACTAAAAAAAGGAGCATCTGGCACTTATACAGGCCATGGGGGAAGGTGACACATGGGAGAAGGTGATGGAATGTCTCTTCATCTTCCTAACACTCATCTCAATGTTTTTAATTCTATATAAGTGATATTTTAAAGCCAAAACTATTTTACTTCTTCTTTGCCTTTCTAGACATACAAAAGTGACAAACAGGTTTGTGTTTAGTATGGATAGCTTAGGAGGTCTCAAGGAAAATTATTTTAGGAGGTGATAATACAATCATAGACCTTAATTTCCATATTAAGAGTGAAATTATTGATCAAATTTAATTTCTAAATCATCCTTTACAAGCTGACTATGTTTTTTTGCTTGTTATTTTATGCACCATATAGGTTTTTCTCCATTTTGGTCAAGTCCATATGGACCAGTTAGTGATGTTGACTCTAGAGGATGTTGTATACATTCTTAGATAGTCTTCATACTTAGTTTCATGTTTCATTATGTTTTTATGGGTAGGTTAATCCATGCTGAAAGAAAGGTGCCATCATGTGTAGTCTTAGTCAAAGTTCTTGTTTGTACAATGTTGGTCTCTTGAAGAGG
Organism: Torreya grandis; assembly: GCA_037957365.1. Taxonomy (NCBI): domain Eukaryota; kingdom Viridiplantae; phylum Streptophyta; class Pinopsida; order Cupressales; family Taxaceae; genus Torreya; species Torreya grandis. Next base: position 324,763 of record JARHVA010008811.1, read on the forward strand.
TCTTATATAGTTATGATATGGTATTTTCATGTCTCCATGTAATATTTGAGCTCATACCTTAATATTTATTTTTTTAACACCATGTTTTGGTCAAGCTTTCAACCTTGCCATCCTCATAGTCAGATTTGCCCATTTTTCACTTGTTTACATGTTGAATCATGTGTGATAAACATATCAAGTGTGCTCATAGAAGTGTATTAATGGTATCCAAATGTTGAACATGTCTAATGAGTAATAAAAAATATGTATGAATCTTCAAAGAGTTTGTAGAGGGTTGTTATAGTCACATATAACACTTACATACAATCTACCCTTGGGATGGTCACTTATAGGTGCCTTCATAGAAACCACACATGTTGAAAAGAAGTGTTGAGATGAATAATGTATTTAAATTTTTAATAATACATTTGGAAATATTGGATGAAATATTATTCCATTGAAGGTCAAAGCAATACACTGTGTTCATGCTTGTAAACACTGCCTACATACAACACATATTTACACCTATAAGAGCGTCCATTGGTAATGTCATGCTGAGAGGTGAAGGTTGGGTAGGTGTTTAAACCTTTTTAAGATTGAAAATTTCATTAAGACATTTTTTTAGCATTAAATTTATTTCAAACCTATCCATCTTGAATACTACCAAAATTTTCATATTCAATCTTGTGTATGCTAATGCCTACCTACATGTGGCACCTTAGGGCTTTAAAGGTCTTATAATGGGGAATTTTGGATAATAAAAAGGTTATTTTAAAGTTATAACATGTAAATAATCCTAATTAAAACATATTTGAAACATCAAATGGACAAATAAAATGGAAATCATGTTAGAACAATAAGAGATTGAATTTGGGGAAAGTTTCCCCAAAATGAGAAAACAAAGGTCCAAGGGGTTTTTGGGGACCTGTTACAACATGTTTGAAAATAGTTATAAAACATTAAAATAGGTTAGTTTTATATATTATATAATTTATAGGACTTGTTCCAATAACTGAGGTTATAAGGTGCATGGAAGGTGGAAATGGAAGGCTCAAAGTTGCCTCTAAAAACACTAAATTCCTACATTCTTCTCTATAGGTTTAGAGGTGCGAATGATAATTGACATATTGAAGAGAATAAATGAATTAAATCATGAATATTATTATTCAATTTATTTAATGGTATACAAAATTTAATTAATTTCATCAAAATGATATGATGCATAACTTTTCAAGTTCCATGGGCACCTATAGGTGTCCCTTCTAAGGGAAAACATTCACCTACAACAAATAGGTAGATAATGAACTAAACATGGTTCTAGTGGTATTTTATCCAATATAAGACTAATTATATAAAAAAATATATAATTTTTTACCTAATTTTATTCAAGGGAGTTCCTTATATATCATGACCAAGTTTGAATGAGCTAATGCACACCTACATGAATCAAAGGCAGGGTTTCTTAATTAGAATAGAGGACTCAGTTGAGGAGCTCAAAGTGAATATTAAGGGTTAAATGAAGGTTAAAATGTTTTAAAAATACATTATAACCTCCATGAAGATCATTATTACCTCTGTGATCTATAAAAAAATTGGAACAAGCCTACTCAGACCCCTTATAGCCCTCTATGCACCTACAACAGTCATTGTGTAATCTTGAGCATGAGATGGAGGTAAGAGATGAAGTTGTATATGGATAAGGAGAGGGTTAAAATAAATAAATAAAGGTTTATTATTTATAAATAATGTGTTTATAAATTCTCTATGAATCTTCCAATTTGATCATCTACTCTTAACTTAACCAAAGTTGTGGTTTTTATACGAGCTAGGAAACCAATGTTGCTCAATGGTAAGAACAAATAATTCAAAGAAGGAGAATGTTTTTTTATTAATTAAAATATTTATTAGGATTAATTTTATATTATTAACATGTTGTTAAATACTAATAGTCTTGGAGTTAGTATTGGGAGGTCATTCTTAGGTGGGGGTAAAAACATGTAAGAAAATAAGCTCTTTAGAGGCCTTTTTTGGGCATTTTGAGTTGGTTAGGTGCATATATGAGTGAATACAGATAATAAATTTGATAAAAATTCCCATTATTAAATTTTAAAACTCATATAATCTTAAATTTACCTTTTTAAATGCCTATACCTTACTCTTTTGTCTTAGAGGTCAATCAGTCTAGGAAAATCAGGGTTTAGCAAAGCAAGCTAATGAAGTCAAAATGGGAAAACGGATTGATAGGAAGTTTGGGAAACATAAAAAAATATATTTTTAGGTTTATTAAAGGAAAATATTTTATATTTATATCTATTTCATGCTCATACATCTCAAAATGACCAAAATACCCTTGCACATAGTCCAACTAGACAAGCTTCCTTTAGGCCTAGTTGGTGAATGAAAGGAACATGTGAAAATCAGTGATTTGGAGGTTATGTGATGAATTTTTAAGCCTACAATAGATTTAAAAATTCATAATAAATAATTACAACCATGAAATATCAGTCCAATTAGCCCAAACTAGTAAGGTGCATACTAAGACCATTAGGCCGTAAAAGGACCTAGAGCCAATTGGGGGTCCAACCTCATTTCTAGCTCTTGATGAGATATCCAGATGATTGGGACATGTTAATGAGATGGAATTATAAATTTATAATATTTTTTTATTCAAATATACCTATGGGAAATCTATTTTTAACTCAAATATAGTCTAAGCATGCAGGAATTATGAAGACAAACTTGATAGGGTGATTTCAAGTGCTCATATCTCCTCTAAGAATTTGAATGGAAAGAAAAGGATTTTTTAGGGGTTATTAGGGTACCTTAAAATCATACTTGTTAAATTTTTTTGTAGTTCCAATGTTATGGTTTTATAAACAAAGATTAAGAAGGAAAATTGCTTAAAACCCAACTAAGCCCTTTTAAGAAACCCGATGGATAAAACAAGCTTGGGGATCTATCCAAATGTTATATAATGACCATGAAAGTGATTTATATGTTGTATAGGAATATTTAGGGCTCCTCCTCATAATTTTTTTTTATACCCTACCTATATGGATAGGGTACAAAATGGGTTTTTTGACTATTTTGTGTATTATGCAAGGTATAGGAGGTTTCAAGAGATAAAATCAAGTTTGGGGGAAATATTAAGAAAAAAACTCCTAAGTGTCCAAACTAGAGCTCTCATCTCAACCAATCAAAACTAGCATAGTGAACATAAGATTGAGAAGTGTGAAAACCTCATGTGGATGTCATTCTAAGGTGCACTTGAGAATTTTAAGGACACGTGGGGTATTTCCAAGTTTCATCCACTTCTTCCCATGGATTTTCATAAAAAAAACAATGATAATTTTGAGGCCAAGTGTGAGTGGTGATAGAAAAGAGGAGTTTTTTAGACTACAAGTACTAATGGCTTACTTCCAAGATATTATAGATGATTAGGAATAAAACCAATGAATGGAGAGGAATTTATGAAATCCTTCCCTCTCATTCCAATCATTATACCTATTATTATTCAGTTTTGAGATGTTCAAATAGGTTCAAATCATGAAGGTAGTTTTTTGGGCCAAGACACTGAGTTTCATGCCACTTTTCATAAGTTTCATGACTTGTATGGACACTTGGAATTCCTAAAATTTCATGGTTAATTTAAAATATATTTATTATGAAAATTTAACCACTTTTATCATCTTTATAGGTGTCCAAGTGACCTTTTTAATTCCCTTGTTTCACCCCTCTTCCAAATGTTATAAATAGTGACTGTTTTGGCTCTTTTGAGTAGCCTCCATTGGATGATGGTGAAACCTTAACCAATTTTGTACTTTAATTTATTTTAAATCAATAAAAAAATTAATTTACCTACTTAAATATTGTATAATTGATTGTTTTTTCAATCTTGTTGGTCTTGTTTACTAGACGATGATATTTTCTAGCATGTTATCCTTGATTATTCACCAAGTGTGCAGGAAAGTAGTTGTTACAAGTCTTTTTTAGTTTTATATTTTATGTTTATAAGTGTTTTATAAGTGTTTCATGATTATATTATCATAAGGAATCATTAATCACCCTCTTAATTATCAAAATACCTCTTAAACCTAATATATGAAACATTGATGTAATAATTTGTCTTGAGTTGTGAGTTTTTTGTGAAAGAAGATTTGTTTTTCTCTAAGTAATATAAGTTAAACAAATATGAAGAGATTAAATATTTGTGAATCACCTTTTAGTTTTATTTGTTTGTCTTTTTAACCCTTTTCATGCAAAGTTGATAGGTAAGAGACTATTTCAAAGAGTGCATAAAGGGAACCAACCCTTCTAGGGATTCATCTCATAAAATTGTTTACCCACAAAAAGTGAGATGTTTACATTATGCCACTTTTATGAGGAGAGATAGGCATATACTCAAGGGGTGAAAATAGTTTTTGGCATGACTGGTTGGACTCTAAGTCCTAGAATATTTTCTAATATTGTTGCTAGTCTTGGCATACTTGTATCTACAAGAACATCTAAATTCAGTACCTAGTGACTCCACTAAGTTTTGAACTCTTCAGTTGATGATAAATCCTTAATCTCCATGACAAAGGTGGCCATTAGGCCTATTGATAATGGTATACCCTTTGATTTTATGTAATTTCCTTTGTATTCTATCAAAAGATTTAGGTTTATGAATACTCATCCTTATTGAAGGGAGTTGGTGTATAAAAACTCCAAGTTATTACTTAGTTTAACCCCTAATACCCATAGCATACATTATAATATGGATAGGAGGTAAACTTTTATATCCTTCACCAGATCATCTTCTTTGAATCTTACCTAATATGACCCAATTCCTAGATCATATATTAAGAGTGTTCCATATTTTAGTGGAGAAGGTCATATTACTCATATTGAACACATTAGAAACATAGAAAACTTCTACAATATCACACAAGAGAATGTATCCATTAGACTATTGGCATTGTCCTTCAAAGGGAAAGCTTTAAATTAGTATAGGACTCTTCCTCATAATTCCATTGCATCATGAGATGAACTAGGAGATCTATTGTCTAAGAGGTTTGAAGAGAAGAGTGATCATCTATCACTAGATGAGAAATTTGCCACTATCAAGAGAGATTCATAAGAGTTCATGTAGGATTTTATCTCTAAATTTCAAAAAACATGGAATAGGATCCCAACCCTTATGAGACCTACTATATTTTATGCCTTCTTGTACTACCTACAAGCATTGAATAGTGATGTAGCCATGATGATCCAATCCATGGGTGGAAATACACTTCTTATTTCCTATGGTATACCTATTAATTCTAATAATTATCTTGTTCAAGTAGGGAAGATTTTTCCTAGACCACCAATGCCATTATTCCCTAATCTATAGCCTCCTAGTCAAGTTACATTACCTACCTTGTCTCTTGAGCCTAATAGTAAATAAAAGTTTGCCCTTGCCCCTACCAATGAGATCTATGAAGTCAAGAATTTGATCCAAAGTGTTGACAATAAATTTGTTGCTCTAAAAAGACAACAAACTCAAAATTACAAGCCTTATCAGCCCTGTAATTAGTTTGGACAAACAAGTAGGCATCCTTTTCAAGGTAATACTCAAGGACAAGATCAAATAACTCAAGCTAGACCTCACCAAATTTTCAATCCCAATGCTCCATCATCATCTTCTAGAGATATTACTCCCACTCAAAACAACTTTGTTTGATAACAACCATGATATCCTTGCCATGACCAAGATCAAGGTTAAGTTGTATATGCTAATGAAATTCCTACTCAATACATGATAGTAAAATTTAGTTAAGTATCTCAAGTTCCTAGTTTTGAGGTTCTAATGAAAAGTGGGGTAGACAATGGACAAACACAATCTAGTTCTACCCTTATGAATCACTTGGAGGGAAAATTTTGTGCCATCAATAATTTGGGGAATTCAAATAATGTGAATGCTAGTGTTTAATATAACACTATATCTAAAAAGAGGGATGTTGAAGAGACATAAGGAAATAATCAAGGACCTATTTTGACTCCTACATCACCTTCAATAGTAGGTTGGTTTAACTAAGCTCCTAAGGTGTAAGAAAATTAGAAGTTTTAGAATGCAAGGGTAGCTCCTACATAACCATCTTCACATGCTACACCACAAGTTACTAATGCTTCCAAAGAGACTTTCAAGGTGAGAAATAATTATATCAATGTTATGGATTATATGAAGAAATCACACATGAATATTTCATTATGGGATTCATTGAAATTACTAGGAAAAAAAGATATTCTCCAAAAGGAACTATTTAGACTAGGTAAACATGTTGGATTAGCTAGGACTAAAAATGTTGTCTTTGTGAATGGAACTTAACCCATTGATGGACAAGTGAAGAAAAATAATAATACTCCTCCCTTTTACCTATTCATAATCATTGGTGATTTATTAGTCCATAATTACATCATAGATAGTGAGACTAGTACTTTAGTTATTCCCAAGTCAATAACAGATAAACTAAGCCTCAAGTATGAACCAATAACTAAGGGAGTTATATAATTAGATGGTTCACCAGAAAAGACCTTGGGAGTAGTCAAGGATTTGAACTTGATTTTACATGCTTGTCCCACCTTTTCCATTCCTCATGATGTGGTTTTTTTATATTTACCTCCAAACTTTACTCTTTATTTGTCAAGAGAGTTTACAGCCAAGATAGGTGGATACTTGGTAGCTAATTGGTCATATATGGTTTTTGGGATAAAGTATGGCACCAAGGTGAAGATTGAATCAAATCCTATCCATCAAAATAATTTATAGCCCTACATGACTAAAGTTGCAAATGTCAATTATGACATTATAGATGAGGAAGATCTTCACATAGACTAATCTCAAACTTCTTATCTTGAAGGAGTTTTTGATTTTTATATATATTAATGGGGAACTAAGAATTATGATTACTATCCTTAAAAAATTATATAAAAAATTGGTCTTGGAGTGTATCACCTCCATGAGGAGGGATATTTCATACCAAATTTGATGAATCCAAATGAAAACATGGATGGTTTATGGTAGCTATTCTTTGATGGATATATATGCAAGGTTGGATCAGGTAGTGGAGCAATGTCGGTTTCTCCATCCAAGGAAAGGTACTAATCTAATTTTAGATTTCAATTCACTTGTACTTGTAATGTGGTATAATATGAGGCCCTCATTCATGGCCTTGAGTGGGATATGAAAAGAGGTGTGAAAGAGTTACAAGTGTATGGTGATAGTGAGTTAGTTTTGAATTAAGTAAGAGGCCAAAATTTGACTAAGAACTATTTTCTTAAGTCCTATAAGCATAGAGTGTAGGATCTTATGAAATATTTTCAATCCTTTAACATTCAATATATCCCAAGAGAAAATAAAAAACATGATAATAGTTTGACATCAATTAGAGATCAATTTGATATTCCAAAGGGGATAAGAGAAGAGAAGAACCAACCCCATCTCAAGGTGATTGTAATACCCTATATACCTGATAATATCACTAACTCACAAGTTTTTGATAGTGAACAACAAATAGATCTTTTTCTACTAGAGGAGGCTAAGTTTCCTTCAAAGAATCAATCCAAACTATAACAACAATATGGAGGGTAGATTATACAATTAATGATTCATAATCTTCCTAAAGTCTTAGTCACACTTGAGAGTATATTGAATGATGATGACCAGTTGAAGAAGGAAATTGTAATCATGTCTAATAACCAATAAAACTATGAGAGAGTACAAATATTTGAGGATAAGTTGCTTGCTCTTAGAAAAGTATGTACTAGAGAAGAAAATTATGCTTTCATTGAGTTATGCAAATAATTTTTTGATGTATTTGCATAGGAATATAGTGATTTAAAAGGATTTGATCCAAAATTATCTCAAGATACCATAGAGCTATATGACAATGCTAAGCCTATCAAGAAAAGGCAAAGGCCAATCAATCCTAAGATTGAGCCTCTTATGAGAAAGGAGCTTACAAAGTTGATTAAGTCCAAGATCATTTTTCCTATTAATCATTCATCTTCATTAGAAAACTTAGTCCCAAAAAGGAATAAAAATAGGGAATTAGGTTATGTGTTGAATTTAGAGACTTGAATAGCATATCCTTGAAGGACCATTATCCTCTTCCTTCTATGGAGAAAATTTTTCAAGTTATTTCAAGTAGTGAAAGGTTCTCTCTCCTTGATGGATATTCAGAGTATAATCAAATTTTGGTAAATGAAAGTGACCGATACAAGAATACTTTAATACTAAATGGGGTATATATTATTATATAAAAATTCATTTTGTTTTGTGTAATGCTGGTGCAACATTTCAACGTGTAATGGATATGGATTTTTAAGGTTTAATAAATGACATTGTGTTGGTGTATCTTGATGATATCAATATTTTTTCTAAGGATGTAAAGGATAATTTGAATCACCTTAGGTAAAATTTTGAGAGATTTATAGAGTTTGGAACCTCTCTTAACCCAAATAAGTGTGTGTTTTTTGTCCATGAAGAAAAAATTTTAGGACACATTGTCTCAAAGAAAGGCCTATACATAAATCTTGAAAGGTTGAGTGAAATCTTGGCATTGGCTTTACCCAAACACAAAAAAGGTTTCAAAAGATTATTTGGAAAAATATATTTCATGAGGTTAATTATTAATTTTTATAATTTATTCAAACCTATAACCTCTATGATAAGGAAAGATGAAGTGTTTACTTGGACAAGAAGAAATAAGGAGAGTTTTGAAGAGATTAAACAAGCTATTGCTCAAGCTCCAACTCTTAAAAGTCCTAATTTCTCAAAGTAATTCAACTTGTACACCTTTGTAAATGATGAGGTAATTTTTTCTATGCTCTCTCAATCAAATTAAGAAAACTTGGAGTAGCCTATTGCCTTCTTTAATCAAGGATTGGAAGGCTATGAGGTAAGATAAACCTATATAGATAAGTAAGTACTTTTTATTGTCATAAGTCTAAAGAAGTCTAGGAATATGTTATATAAAAACAAGATTCACATATTGGTACCTCATCCTAGTGTCAAAGAATTCATTTTGAGAAGAGATTTTAATGAAAAAGGGCTGGTTGGATCAAAAAAGTGATGGAGTATGATGTAGAAATCAAGACAACCAAGATAGTAAAAGGGAAGGGATTATGTGAACACCTTGCTTCAGATTTGAAGGAAATAAATAAGTTTTTTTATCCCTTGACAATGACCCTATGATAGTTTCATCTTCGTTAATGAGGATTTTGACACAAGAAATGATCCATTTTATTTAAACCGATGAGTGTCCACATGGTCTTGATAGAGCTAAAATAAGGTACTTCAGATTACAATCTATTCCTTATGTACTTGTTGTTGAAGTATTGTTTAGGAAGTAATTCTCATGTATGCTATTGATATGTGTTTAATTAGATCAAGTTGAGAAGATATTATTTGAGTTTCATGATGGACCAGTTGGTGGTCACTTTGCTCTAAGAACCACAACTGCTAATATTATGAGAGATGGATATTTTTGGCCTAGTTTGTTCAAAGACACCCATGATTGGGTAAGTAAATGTCAAAAATGTTCTCTCTTTGATGGTAAACAAAATATTTCAGCCTTGCCTCTTCATCCAATACAAGTATACCAACCTTTTATGAAATGGGGTCTAGATTTCATAGGCCTAATCAACCCACCTTCTAGTAATAGTCATAAGTGGGTGTTGACTACTATAGATTACTTTACAAGATGGGTGGAGGATGTATCTCTTAAGGAAGAAAATGAAAGTTTAGCTCTAAACTTCTATGAAGGCATAGTGACAAGGTTTAGGGCTCCTTCAAAAATAATTTTAGATAATGCATTATCTTTCCTTGGAATGAAGACAAGTGAGTGGGATTTGAAGCATGGAATTTATCTTAGTAATTATTCCAACTATTATCCACAATGGAATGGACTAGCTAAGTCCAATAATAAAAATCTAATCAAGATCATAAAGAGGACAATGGAGGAAAACCAAATAACTTGGCATTTCAAGTTGAAGATAGCTCTTTGGGCTGATAGAATAACCCCCAAGAGAGAAATTGGAAATTCACCATATACACTTTTTTTATGGGAGAGAAGCTAGACTGCCTATTTCACTTGAGTTACTAGCCTTGGATCTCACTTACCATCTAGAGTTGATGGAAAATGAAAGCTTGGAGGTCAGATTATGTGAGTTGATGGAGCTTAAAGAAATAAGAGATCAATCTATGCAAACTATGAGGGCTCATCCAAATCAAAAAAAGAGATAATTTGATAATAAATCCATGCCAATAAGTTTCCAAGAGGGGGAAAATTTTCTAAATTTATATGAAGATAGGTCTAAACCTAGAAAACACACAAATTTTGATGCTTTGTAGAGTGGCCCTTATTTCATCACTCAATGCAAGCAACACAATGATTTACAAATTTCAAAGTTAGATAGAGAGGATCTTCATATCCCAATCAATAGTAAATATCTCAAACATTTATACTAAGGTTCTCATCTCTCCTTGTACATAGTTGTTTTTTCCTTATATTTCCTAAGTGCTTATTTACATGTGTGAGTCTTGTTGGTTTCTTGTTTTGTTTTGTGTTTACTTGGTGTGTTGTGGTTGTTTTGTGTGTGTTTTAGGTATTTTATTTCTATTTGTCTTCAGTAACTCATTGACTCCATTTGCCCATAATAGGATAAGGCTACTAGTCTTTTGTACAACAAGCATACTACCCCTATGAGTCACCATTTTGTTGACTAAATTTGACTTTTAAGTCAAATTTAGACCCCTATAGGTAAAAAAACTTGGTTTTTTAGATTTTTATGGGTCTAAATCTTTTTAATAGGCTATATTATGGTTAAATTGAAGTTATCTAATGTATTTTTATCCTTATTCATGGATTCATAAGTTTATTTGTCATTTAGTGGGCTTTTAGGAGTCATAAATGCAAGTGGCATGGTTCCCAAGCTGACCAAATGTCCTTTTTTCCTTAAAACATCAAGGAGGTCAGATTACCTATTAGGTATGTTAGTTACATTAGAATCTTGTAAGTTTTTAACTAGAACTCAAGAAACAAATTAAAAAAGGAAGCATTTGGCACTTGTATGACCTATGGGGGAAGGTGACACATGGGAGAAGGTGATGGAATGCCTCTTCACTTTCTTAAAACTCATCATAACATTTGAGATGATCTAGAATTTCCATTTTTAATCCAAAATTATTCTACTTATTCTTTGCATTTCTATACATAGAGAAGTCACCAACAGGTTTGTGCTTAGTATAGACAACTTAGGAGGTTCCATGGTAAATTATGTTGGGAGGTGATAGTAAACTAAGATACCTTCATTTCCATAGAAAGAGTGCAAGTATTTATCAAATCTACTTTATGAATCATCTTTTATAAGTTGACTATGTTTTTCTACTTATTATTTTATACACCCTATAGGTCAAGTCCATATGAACCAATTGGTAATGTTGACTCCAGAGGATCTTGTCTACCTTTTTATATTATCTCCATAATAATTTTCATGTTTCATGGTGTTTGATGGGCAGGTTAATCCATGTTGAAAGAAAGTTGCCATCATGTGCAGTCTCAGCCAAAGTTCATATTTGTAGAGTGTTGGTCTCCTAAAGAGATCTCATGTAGTTAGGATATGATATTTTCATTTCTCCATGTCATATTTGAGTTCGTCCCTTCATATTTAGTTTTGGAACACCATGATTTGATCAAGATTTCAACCTTGTCATCCTTATAGTCAATTTTGCCCATTTTTCACTTGTTTGCATGTTGAATCACGTGTGACAAACCTATCAAGTGTGCTCATAGAAGTGTATTAAGGGTCTCCAAGTGTTTAACATGTCTTATGATCAAGAAAAAACTATGAATCTTCAAAGATTTTGTAGAGGGTTGTTACAGTTATATATAACACTTGCATATAATCTACCCTTGGGATGGTCACCTACAGGTGCCCTCATAGAAACTAGACATGTTGAAAAGGAGTGTTGAGATGAATAAGGTCTTTTAATTTTAAATAATACATTTGGAACTATTGGATGAACCTAGAGTCCATTGAAGGTCAAATTAATACACATTGCTCATGCTTGTAAACATTGCCTACATACAACCCATATTTGCACCTATAAGAGCCTCCATTGGTAATGTCATGCTTAGAGGTGAAGGTTGGGTAGGTGTTTAAACCTTTTTAAGATTTAAAAATTAATTAAGACATTTGGTGGGAGAATATAAGTTATCACAAACCTATCCATCTCTCATATTGCTTAGAATTCCATGTTTAGTACTTATGTATGCTAATGCCTACCTACATGTGGTACCTCAAGGATTTGAAGGCCTTAAAATGGGGGATTTTGGAACATAGAAAGGTTATTTTCAAGTCTTAACATGTCAAGAATCCAAAGGTAGACATATTTGAAACATAAAATGGAAAAATGAAAGGGCAATTATGTTGGAATAACAAGAGATTGAATTCTTGGAAAGTTGCCCCCAAAAGTGAAAATAGAGGTCTAAGGGGTTTTTAGGGACCTCTTAAAACATGTCTGAAAATATTTATAAAAATCCAAATAGGTGATTTTTATATATTCTATAATGGAGAGTAATTGTGCCAAGAATGAAGGTTATAAGGTGAGTAGAAGGTGGAAATGAAAGGGCTCAAAATTGCCTTTGAAAACATTAAATTCCTGCATTCATGTCTACAAGTTTAGAGGTGTGAATGAAAATTGACACCTTGAAGAGAAATAGTGAATTCAATCATGAATAAAATGATTAAATTGATGTAATGTTATACAAATGGAATTAATTTCATCAAAAGGATATGATGCATATCTTTTCAAGATCCATAGGTACCTATAGGTGTCCCTTCTTAAAGAAAATGTCCACCTACAGCAAATAGGTAGACAATGAACTAAACATGGTTTTAGTGGTATTTTATCCCATAGAGGATGAATTATAGAATAAAAATATACTTTTTAACCTAAGAGGATATAAGGTAGGTCCTCATATATCATGACAAATTTTTAATGAGCTAATGCACACCTACAAGAATCAAAGGCAGGGTTTCTTAGTCAGAACAAAGGACTCAATTGAGGAGCTCAAAGTGCATATGAATGGATAAGGGAAGGTTTAAATGTTATAAAAATTCATGATAACCTACATGAGGATCATTATTACCTCCATGAGATATAAAAAATTTGGAACAAGCCTACTCAGGCCCCTTATAGCCTTGTATGCACCTACAACAATCATTATGCAGTCTTGAGCATGAGATGGAGATAAGAGATGAATTTGTCTAGGGAGAAGGAGAGGGTTAAAATAAATTAAAAATGGTTTATGGTTTATAAATAATTTTTTTATAAAATCTATATGAATATTCCAAGTTGATCATCTAATATTCCTCCTAACCAAAGTTACAGTATGTACAATGAGCTAGGAAACCCATGTTGCTCAATGGGTAAGAATAAATAATTCAAAGAACGAGAATATTTTTGGATTAATTAAAATATTAATTATTATTAATTAGATATTAGTAATATTTTTTGAAATACTAAGAGTCTTGGAGTTAGTATTTGGAGGTCATTCTTAGGTGGATGTAAAAAATGTAAGAAAATAGGCTTTTTAGAGGCCTTTTGGGAATTTTAAGTTGGTTAGGTGCCTAAATGAGTGAATAAAGATAAAAAATTTGGTAAAAAGTCTAATTAGGACCTTAAAAACTTATAAAATATTCAATTTTCCTTTTGGAAGATGGATATACCTTACTATTTTTTCTCAAAAGTCATCTAGTCAAGGAAAATTAGATTTTAGCAAAGCAAGCTAATGAAGTCAAAATGGGAAAAGGGATTGATAGGAAGTTTGGAAAAAAAAATAAAAATATTTTGAGGTTTATTAAAGTAAAATAGTTGATATGGATCACTATTTAAGGCTCAAACATCTCAAAATGACCAAAATACCTTTGTACACAGTCCAACTAGACAAGCTTCCTTTAGGCCTAGTTGGTGAATGAAAGGAAAAGGTGAAAAGGAGTGCTTGGGAGGTTATGTAATGAATTTTTAATATTTAATGAGTTTTTAAAATTAATAATAAATCATTCCAACCATGAAATATCAGTCTAAGTATCCCAAACTAACAAGGTGCATGCTAAGCCCATTAGGCCTTAAAAGGACCTAGAGCCGATTGGGATTCCAACCTCATTTCTAGATCTTGATGAGCTATCTAGATGATTGGGACATGTTAAGGAGATTTAATTATACATGTATAATATTTTTGTATGGAAATAGACTCGTGGGAAAGCTAATTTTAACTCAAAGATAGTCCAAATATGCTGGAATTGTGAAGACAAGCTCGATAAGGTGATTTCAAGTGCTCATATCTCCTCTGATAATTTTTATGGAAACCAAATGAGTTTATAGGGGTTATTAGGGACCATTAAAATAATAACTTTTGAATTTTTTGGCATTTCCAAAATCAGGGTTTTATGAACAAAGCTTAAGAAGGAAAACTACCTAAAACCCTACTAAACCCTTAGAAGAAACCCAATGGAGAAAAAAATATTTGGGAGCTATCCAGATGGGATAAAATAAACATGAAAGTGATTGGATGTTTTAGATGACTCTTCAAGGCTCCTCCTCATCAATGTTTTTTCTACCCTACCTATATGTATAGGGTACACAAATAGGTTCTTTTGACTATTTTGTGTATTGTACACGATACAAGAGGTTTCAAAAAATGTAATAAATTTTGGGGGAAATATTAATACATTTAATAACTACCTATGGTAATTTAATTCTAATAAAAAACTCCAATGTGTCCAAACTAGAGATTTCATCTTAGCCAGTCAAGATTGGCATAGTGAACATAAGGGTGAGAAGTGTGAAAACCTCAAGTGGATGTCCTTTTAAGGTTTAATTGAGTTTTTTAATGACATGGAGGGTCTTTCCAAGTATAATAAACTCCATAATATTTATTTTCATGGAAAATTGATGCAAATTTTTAGGCCAAGTATGAGGGGTAATAGAAAAGAGGCATTTTTTAGACTACAGGTAGTTATGGCTTACTTCCAAGAGATTCCAGATGAGTAGGAATGAAACCATTACATGGAGAAGAATGTATGAAATCCTTACCTATAATTCCAATCATCATACCTATCCATATTTAGTTTTTTAATGTTCAAATAGGTCCAAATAATGAAGGTAGTTTTTTGGGCCAAGACAAGGAGTTTCATGCCACTTTTCATAAGTTTCATGACTTGTATGGACACTTGGATTTATTAAGATTTCATGGTTCATTTAAAATATATTTCTCATGTAAATTTAACCACATTTATCATCTTGATGTGTCCAAGTGACCTTTGGACTTCCCTTGTCTCGCCCCTCTTCTAAATGTTATAAATAGTGACTATTTTGGCTCTTTTGAGTATCCTTCATTAGTTGATGGTGAAACCCTGGCCAATTTTTTACTTAAATGTCTCTTTAAGAAATAAAACAAGTGAATTTTACTATTTACATGGTATACAATTTAATTTTTTTGCAATCTTATTGGTTTTTTCTAGTAAAAGATTATCTTTTTTAGGATGTTATCCTTGATTGTTCACCAAGTGTGTAGGAGAATAGTTATTATAGGTCTTTGTTAGTTTTCTCTTTTAAGTGTATAAGTGTTTTATAAGTGGTTCATGATTATATTATCCAAATTAATCATTAATTACCCTCCTAAATATCAAAATACCTCTTGAACCTAGCATACAAAACATTGATGTAGTAATTTGTCTTGAGTTATGAGTTTTATGTGACAGAGGATTTATTTTTCTCTAAGTAGTATAAGTTTAGTCAAGATGAGGAGATTAAATATTGGTGCATCACATTTTAGTTTTCTTATTTTGTCTTCTTAACCCTTTTCATGTAAAGTTGATAGGTAATAGAGTGTTTCAAATAGTGCATCAAGGGAACTAGCACTTTTAGAGATTCATCTCATCAAATTGTTTACCCACAACAAGTGAGATGTTTCTATTTTGCCACTTGGATGAGGAAAGCTAAGAAACTCCTCAATGGGTAAAAATCCAAGTGATAATAATATATTAATGTGAGGAACTTGAAATAATAGTTTTTTCCTCCATACTCTACTCTTGATTTATGAATGTCATCATAGTGGGTGGTGATTTAGAGGATTTTCCTTGGTCTAGTGGTTGATAGATCAATTGAGAGGTCTAGTAATCTATAGTTGTCCATCCACTAGGAGGTGAAAAATTGGTATGTGCCTTCAAAATTGTGATAGAGGGATCTACTTATATGTCTCTTAAATTATCCTCTATCAACCTAACCCTATCAACCTTGGATAAATTATTTATAAGGCTATGTGAATCCTAGTCCCTATGTAATAAGGAATCCAATGATTAAAAATCTTTATTTTTTTACCTCTCCAAAATTATTTGTATTTTTGTATTATATGTGGCCAATCATTAGAGAAGACCTATGAAACATATCCTTGTGTCTATTCTTCATGTCTTCATCTATGGTCCACCATAGCTAGTAGTCATTTTCATACTCTACCAATTTTTTTAGGATGTATCTAAGGATAAATAGAAGGGCTACCTTGTATCCTTCCATCATGATTATAGTATAGTTAGTGTATAGCCAATAATCCCCTATTGGCCAGAGTGTGTTCTTGATACTTTATGAAGCTTTGTTCAAGGTTTCTTCATTAATTTACCTCCACACATGAGGGTAGACATTCTCAACTATTTGAATGATATTCCTCATGTAAAAATATATGTGGAGGAATGACTAAATTTCACATACCCAGTTCTTAATATAGTATGGGGAAAGGCTCTAGAGTGCTCTGTTATGAACATATATGGTGGACATGACAACATCTAACACATATGACATCATGTAAAAGTGGTCACTCATGGACATATTATCTTTATTAAACATTTGTTCTTAGATCCTAGCACTATTTATTTATCCCAAGGAGAATGTGATATTAGAGGTCAATAATAGGTATTATTGTCACCAATTCTCACACCCTAGAAGAAGTTGTTTAAGCTTCTTCAAGATTTTGGAAACATGGGAACATTTCTAGGTATACGGGTGTACCTATATTGGAAATGAGCCTCTATATTTAGGGGCTATCTCCTTGAATGTATCTTGAAATGCTTGCACCTACTTAACTAGTTTCTTATGGGGAAAAGGGTTAAAAGTTGCATGAAATGAACCTAATATAATGGGGTGATACACCAAGATGTCTTCTATATGACCATCATATTTTTCCTCACTAAGAAACAAGGCACACAAACTAACTTACAAGTCCTATGGATTATAACATAAGTATTTTAATATGGAGGTGAGATGCATGAGAGCTATATAAGGTACGTGAATCATAGGCTAGTTATAGACACTAAGTCTCACTGTAAAATTTGAATACATGTTCATACACTTGAAAAAACTTCATATGACCTATTAGAATAGGAATTATTTCACAAACATGAAAGGATAAGGGAAGAAAGGATATAAAATTATCACTTTGTATCATCATACATCACTTGCACACATAGATAATTATTCAAGAAATTAGAATCAGATTTTCATTAATATTTAGAGGCAAAATATGACATAATTATAGTAGGGATCCACCATAAATGGAGTGGAAATTTTTACAAACTCTAAAATGATATCTACTTATAACATTTGACAAGAGAAGTGAAAAAAGAGAAGTCCAAAGTGGAATCAAATGAGTTCAACTCCATTTGAACTGTAGTTACAAATTTTTCTACTAGTATGCTCCTTTGGAACTTCTTGATTTATCTAGGTCACTTCAAGTGGTTTCATGGTTGTATTATTACCTCATTGATGCTCTCTTATGGTTACAATGGTGAGATCAAATGGTTCTGAGCTAAGTCCTAGCATCAATATATTTAGGACAATTGGATCAATTTTTCAAACCTTTATCTTGTTGCTAACTACTCTTTTTTGGTTTCTCATGGTGTGTAGAAGTGGAGAGAAGGGTCCCTTTCATGCAACTGGTCTTAGAGATGAAACCATTGGGGCCTATGTATATGCCTTCATGGCATCCTTTGAAATGCTAGCTCTTGTTCAAGATAGATCATGCTCAAAATCAACCCCATGTTCATAGGTCCACTATAGATGGAAAACCAATCTTAGAATATTTATTTTCCTATAGTCATTATATTATGACACTCTTTTTGATGCTTAGTTCTTGATTGCATCACTGTGTCTTTTTCATGGTGCTAGACCAAACTTTAATGGTGGCATGTGCCCTTTAAAAATATTGACCTAGTTTGACCTTGGTCATATGTTTAATCTCTAATAATTCCCTTTACTTATCAATATTTAACTTCATTGGTCATTTATATTTGACTTAGATCATTGACTCATTAACCCATCTTACACTATTAATCTTGCTTGGTACGAATGACTGTGAGTCTTTGATCTACCTTTTGACCTATCAATCCCTATTCATGCTTGTGCCACATGTTAATCACACATTGGTTTTAGGATCCTATTTTTCTTTTTTTAGTTTATACACTTATGCCATGTGGTGGCCTCTTGAGCTCCTTGAAATTTGGACTCATCTCATACTATCAGATCAAGTGTATGATACAAAATGAACTATTTTATATATTGGGACCCATTGTTTGAAATCTAATAGCTATTTCATGAGATCAAATTTTATGTCCAACCTCCCATCAAATGATTTTCATGTGACCATCATTTATGTTATTTCAACCATAAAATTTAAGATCAAAAAGTTTTGTTTTTCTCAAGCTTTATTTTGATGTTTGCATGAACATATTAATTTATTGGTTCAACTTTGAAGCTTCATGATTTGAGCCAAAAAGTTTGCATAGACTTGAAACTTTTAGAGGATGATCTTGGCATGAAAAAATCCATGGTGCTTTAATATTTTATCTTGTAAATATTTTTGAGTGAAGATAAAAATTGATCAAACAAGCTTGTTTGCTTATTTTTAGATCACGTCCTAGATGGCCTAGCTCCTTAGACTCAACAAGCTAAAATTTGAAGGCTTAAATCTCAAGATAGAAGGCTCATTAAGATATGAAACTTGTAGATAATTATTTTGAAACTAAATATATTTATTTCATATGGTTTTATGGTTATATGAGGCATTCTAGGAATATTAATAAATTTCACAAGCAAGTTGTTCCATTCTAGTTTCCATGTGATGTCCTGATGACGGTCTGGTCCCTTTACTTTCCCAAGTCATTTTGATTCAATATTTCAAGGTCTTAATTATTTTATAAGATTTTTCCAATCTATTCTATTTCCTTACAAGCTTATGAACACTATGAGATCCTACTTAGACCAATTTTGAAGGCTTGGACAAACCATTTATCCAAAACCATTTAATTTTATTGGATGTTTGTATTGGGCATATTGATATAGACATTTTGTCTCAAATATTTAATCTAAAAGAATAGGTCTTTTTAAATATTTTCTTAGACAAAATGTTTGAAATAAATATGTTCTCAAGAAAATTGTCTCAAATAATTTTCTTGAAAGATTTGTCCTTAGTCTTTTGCATTCAGGATAATTTTCCTAAAAGAATTATGCTTTGGCCAAAAAAATCAAAATAATTTATCTAAGATAAATATGCCTTGTAATTTTATTGTGATATTTTTTCAAGGACACTTTCCATATATAATTGCCTTTTGGCCTTTTTGAAATGGCTCCTTTCCCCTCAAGATTACCCTTTAAGCTTTCTGAAAGTGCCCTTTGGAAATTTTGAAAAATACATTTAGATTTTTATCATCAAACATTTTATATAAAGAAAATATAAATTTAACATTTTTCCCAAACACTTTCCTCAAATAATTAGTCTTCATATTTTTTTCAAAGACATTTCTTTTGGGATCTTTACAAAGACACAAAACTTGAATACCTAAGAATAATTTTATCACTTAGCCAAAAGTTGAAATATTTCCTAAGTGTAAACTTAGGATTTTTTGGAATTTTTCTTACAACTTCTCAACACCATGAAAATATACCACTTGCATATATGATTCCAAAATGACCCCCAAGACACCAAATGACACAAAGACCAAGATAAACTATGACCAGATCTAGAATGTCATATGAAATGACATCAAATGAGCTGAAATATACCCCATGACATTATAAAAAACCCATATACAAGATTATTACTACAGGGGGTTGACCCATTTTGGCCTGAGGTAAAAATGGTCAACAGATTTGGTTAGTTATTAGGGGTGGCATGCTTGCTATGCCATGACTAGTTGCCTAGTCGTATTCATTAAGATATGGAGTCACATGTATAGTAGGTTTGACATATGAAATGCCTTAAAAAACACAAAAAACACAAGGAAAAACAAATAATAAGCAATACACAAGATAAGAACTAAGTAAAAACACATGTTCTTCATGAGTACTTATGGGACACAACACATATAAGAAAGGAAATGCACACCTAGCCACTCATTAACCTAAGATGAAAACTTCCTCTAAGATAAAAGGGAAAATTTGAAAACTCATTTGATTTATGACATGAAGGGTTGAATGAGATATGTAGCCTTTTTATCCCTGGCATTGATGCCTCCATCTTATTCATGGTGTTTTCCAATTTCATTGGCATGATGTTCAATGAGAACCAAGTAGCTCCAAATAGGTTAGCTATGAAAATAAAATCTTATTGCATCAAAATAGCCTCAATTATCTCATATGGTTCCTCAATTTTGACCTTCAATAGTAATTAAATAAGACATACCTTTTTTTTGTGTGTTGCTCTTAATGAGGTTGGGCTTCTTCTTAGTTGCAAGTTCTTCAAGCTCATCAAGGAGCTTTGCATAGTCTACCCATTCTTGGTCAGTATCTTCCATGGGAAACTCTTTGTCCACCATCTTGAGTGTTTGGTCCTTAAATTGTTAAAGATATTCAATATCTTGAAATAGCTTCATTTGCAGCTACTAATCATCTTCATGCTCCATGGAAAACTTTCTTTCCACCTTCTCATGTATTTGGACCTTAATGTACAAATTTGAAAATATGACAGTCCCCTTAGCCTTTGTTTTATCCTTGATAGATTATACTTGATGTTTGGAAGCATCAAGCTCTTATTCATCATGATCTAATACCTTTAGATATGGCTCAAAATCAGGTGGGTCTATTGACTATTCTTGAGGAACCTCAACCTATATCTTGATTTCATCATCTATGTTCTTAACTTATTAGACACTATAATCATTAGATTGCTTTATGATAATAGATTTTTTATCAATAAAGTGACCATCTTTATTCTTGATGGAATACTTGTCAACATGATCATTAGTATTGTTATCAACCTTGTCTTTAGACATAGAATATCTCAGAGAAAAAGGAGACTTACCCAACTTATTAAACTCTTTACATATGGCATTGGGTTTTTACCATAGTTCCTCTTCATTCAAAATATGAGACCTTTATCCATACTTATTGATACAATCATCAACATGCTTATTAGAGGAATTAACCAAATCAGATGTAGACTTCTTAGGAGGAGTAACCTTATTGAGATAATCAAACTCATGACATATAAAATCAGACTTTTTCCATGAGTCATTTTCATCCACTTCATGAGTGTCATCTTCTATATTTGTTTCATATATCTTGGTATCATGAGACTCTCTTAAGACTAAAACTTCTTGAGGAGTGAATTGACCTTCTTCTTTGATAGTACACTCCATTTCATGTTTGAGATGGTCATCCATAATTTCATGATTAGACATGGGTTCTTTTCCAAATGCCTTTCTCTTCAAGTCTTGGCCACATTCTTCATGGACAGTTGTAAAAGACTCTTCAATATGTTCCCCTTTCATATAAAACTCTACACTAGTAGCTATGGTAGGATCTTAAATGTGATTTTATTCATCTAAGAAGGTAGAATTTCACATATGGTTACAAAGGGGAGTCCCTATGGTGATTTATTCCCCATAGTTACTCATGACATCTTCTTAGTCAACTTTGGATTGGATTTTCTCCCCTTCACTTGATTCTTTCAAGATGGGATCTTCCTCCACAAAGGGTAAGGTGGAAGGTTGATGAATTGGAGATAGAGTGTAAGTGGTAAGGGAGGGGTTGTGAGTGGATTGAGGAAAGATAAAAACACTAGTAAGCTTCTAGGGAAGTGACTTTTTATGCTAATCAGAAGGACAAAAATATATATAAGTAGGATTTGCATATTTCTAATAGTATCCTTGAGTTTATTCAACAACAACATGTTCATTTTATATCTCTTTATCCTCCCACATAATTAAACTATCTATTGAACATTGAAGGCACTTCTTTTCCAAGTCCATTTGTTCTTTGATCTCACATTGAGTTCCTTCTAGTTCTTTAAATGTCTCCAACTTTTGCATATGATCTTAGGTAGCACCTCTCAATCATTCCATGAGAATATTAGGGAACACATCATACTCATCATCCCATTTACTCATTTTTTCTCCAAGATCTAGTAACTATGGGATAGATGCCAATAAGGACTTGATATAGGATGGAAATAGTGAAGGAGGAGGAGGGTAATGATGGGGATCAAGACCAACTTCATTTTTTTATATTCTAACCTATAGGAATCTATATTTTTCCTTATAATATCATTGTGTATAATTCATGTAAACATTTGATTCCTCATGTCAAGATTCATAGGATTACTCTTGAGGTTCATAGGAATCATGGTATGGTTGATAAGGATCATACTAGGACTGTTATGGAGGTATTTATTGATAGGTATTTTGGTAGCCTTCCTCATAGGGTTACCATGGCTTATAAGATTGATGGCCATTTTGATAGGGTTGTTGGGGAGTATACTGTGGTTCATAGTAAGGATGATAAGGAGGTCCATGGTAGGAGTACTTATCATATCTATTCATATTGACCTCATGTATCAAATAAGATGTAAAAAATGATCAAAAATTCAAATAAAGATACCTGGGTTGCTTATAACTAGAAGTTATCATTTGGAGTCACCATTGATGTTATATTTCTTGCTTCTAAAAGATAATAAAGGAAAGACACACTAACAATCTTTACACCATCTTAGACCAGGTCCCATCAGCCATGCCTGAACTATTATCACCAAATCTTGTACCCTAGAAGAATTTGTTCAAGCTTCTTCTATACTTGGGAAACATGGGAACATTTTCAAGTATGTGGGTGTACCTATATTGGAATGAACCTCTAGATTTAAAGGCTAGCTCCCTGAATGTATCTTGAAATGATCTTACCTACTTAACCATTTTCTTATGGGGAAAAGGGTTAGAAGTTGCATGAAATGAACCTAATATAAGGGGGTGATACACTAATATGTCTTCCATATGACCATAATATTTTCCTACACTAAGAAATAAGGAATTCAAACTAATTTCCATGTCTTATGGATTCTATCATGATTATTTTGATATGGAGATGAGATGCATGAGAGCTATCCAAAGTAAGTGAATCATAGGCTAGTTACAGACACTAAGGATCATTATACACTTAAAATATAGGCTCATACACTTGATAACACTTCATATGACCTATTAAAATAGGAACTCTTGCATATATATGAAAGTATAAGGGAATAAAGGATAGAAAATTATCACTTTAAATCACCATACCTCACTTATGCACTTATATGATTATTTAAGGACTCAGAATTAGATTTACATTAATGTTCATAGGTAAAATATGACATCATTATAGTAGGGCTCCACCATACATGGAGTGGAAATTTTTACAAATGACAAAATGGTATCTACTTATATCATTTGGAAAGAGAAGAGGGAAAAGATAAGTCCAAAGAGGAATCAAATTAGTTCAACTCCATTTGAATGAATGTTACAACTAATTCTACCAGTATACTTCCTTGGAACCTCCTAATTGATCTACTTCAATTGGTTACATAATTGCATTATTCCCTTATTAATTCTCCCTAACAGTTTAAATGGTGGGATCAAGTGGTTCTGAGCTAAGTCCCAACATCAATGTAGTCAAGATAATAGGATAAATCTGTTAGAGCTTTGTATCATTAATAACTACTCTTTTCTAATTTTTCATGGAATTAAAAATTGGAGAGAAGGGTCTCTTTCATGTAGTTGGTCCTAGAGATGAAACCATTTGGGGCCTACATTTATACATTCATGGAATACTTTGAAATGTTAGCTCTTGTTCAAGATGGATCATGCTTGAACTCATCTCCATGTTCATAAGTCCAATATAGATGGAAAACCAATCTCAAACTATTGGTTTTCCTATTGTCACTATATTATAACATTATACTTGCTGCTTGGTTCCTAATTACATTACAATGTCTTTTTCATGATGTTGGACTAAGCTTTAATGGTAACATGTGTCCTTTGAAATTTTCTCCCTATTTTAAATTTGGTCATGATTTTAATCTCTAAGAATTACCTTTGATTCTCAACCTTTAATTTAATTTGTCATCAATATCTAACCTAGATCATTAGCTCATTGACCTATCTTGCACCATTGATCCTGCTCAGTATGAATAACTATGAGTCATTGATCTACTATTTGAACTATCAATCCCTATCAATACTTATTCCATGTGTTAATTTCACATTGGGTTTAGGATCTTATTATTAGTCTATTAGCTTATGTACTTGTGCCACATGGTGGCATCTCAATCTCCTTGACATTTTGACTCATCTCTTACTATCAGATCGATATGTGTGATGCAATATAAGCCATTAGATCTACTAGAACCCACTGTTTGAAATCCAATAGATAATTCATGAGATAAAATTTTACATCCATTATACCATTAAATTATGTTTTTGCGATCATCATTGACATTTATGAAACCATCAAATTTAAGATCAAAAGGGTTTATTTTGCTCGAGCTTTATTTTGATGTTTGTGCAGATGTCTTACTCTGCTAGTTAAAATTTGAAGCTTCATAACTTGAGCCATAAATCTTGTACAGACTTGAAATTTTCTAAAGATAATATTGGAATTAAAAAATCCATTATACTGAAATATTTTGGCTCATGTGGCATTCTGAGTAAAGATAAAAATTGCTCAAACAAGTTAGTCTGCTCATTTCCAAATGACATCCTAGATGGCCTAGCTCCTTAGACATAGTAAGATAAAATTTGAAGGCTTAAATCTTGATATATAAGGATCATAGAGATATGAAACATATAGATAATTATCTTATCATGAATGAAATTGATCATGCATGGTTTGATGGTCACCTAAGGCATTTTGGGCATATTTATAAATTACACAATCAAGTTGTTCCATTCTAGTTTCCATGTGATGTCCTGATGATGGTCTGGTCCCTTTACTTTACCAAGTCATTTTGATTTAATCTTTTAAGGTCTTGATGAGTTTATGAGATTATGCCAATTTGGTCCATGTTCTTGGCATCTTATGAACATTGTGAGATCTTGCTTGGATAAACCATTTATCCAAATCCATTCAATTTTATTGGAGCTTTGTATTAGGAATATTGATGTAGACATTTTGTCTTGAGAATTTTGTCCAAAATAATGGGTCTTTGGAAAGATTTTCTCAAAAAAAATGTTTGAAATAAATAAGTCCTTAGGAAAATTATCTCAGAAACTTTTCCCAAAATATTTATCCTTAGTCTTTTTCCTTCAAGATAATTTTCTTAAAATAATTTTTTCTCAACCAAATAAGTCAAAACAAATTTTTTGAGAGAAATATACCTTGTACTTTTGTTACAAATTTTTTTCAAGGACACTTTCCCTACATAAATGCCTTTTAACCTTTTCAAAATGTCCTTTTGCCCCTTGATATTACCCTTTAGGATTTCTTAAAGTGCCCTTCAAAACTTTTGAAAAATACCTTCAAATTTTTTTTGTCAGACATTTTGTTCAAAGGAAATATCCCTTTAACATTTTTCCTAAATAATTTCCCCAAACAATTAATCTTCAAACTTTTTTCAAAGACACAAAACATAAATACCTTAGAACAGTTATATCACTTAGCCAAAATTTGAAATATTTCCTAAGTGTAAACTTAGGATTTTTTGGACTTGTTCTTGAAACTGATCAACACCATGAAAATATACCACTTGCATATATGATTCCAAAATTACCCCTAAGACACCAAAGACAAAAGGACCAAGCAAGACTATGACCAGATCTAGAATGGCATATTAAATGACATAAAATGAGCTAAAACATACCTCATGACATTATAAAAATCCCTTATTCAAGATTATAACTATAAGGGGTTGACCCATTTTTGCCTGACATAAAAATGGTCAACAAGTCTAATAATAGAACCCACACTAGGTGAAAAAAGTGAATGCTAGTGTAACCATACAATATGTTTAAAAGGGTCATCCTAATGTAGATTCCCATCCTAAAACTAGTTATTAGATTGGGATTATTTGCCTTAAGAGTGACCACCTCTCTAGAACCAATCCATTTCCTTAATGTACTATGTATTGTGCTTTTTTCTTCCAAAATTTGACTGTGCCCATTGAATGTGGTTTTTACAATGGGAAATCATAGGTATCTTTAGACAAATATGTAATAGACAAGTATCTTATGGTTTAGTTAGTATAGGAAGTCATCACCACTTACCTTCCATACTAAGAACAAGTCCTAAATTAGGTTGATGCAGGGCATTAATTCAGTTTTGTTGTCTATAAATAGTGATTATTAGTACATTAATGGAAGTAGGTCTACTACCAGTTGCTTCTACTTGGTTGTTAAATTTTATTAATGTGAGTTTGTATCTACTTTTTAAATTACATCCCATAGAGATGTATAATTATCATATTCATCATTGAACATTGTTGAATTGAAGACATTATCTTTGTATTCAATAGAGTCCTTGATGGATAATTTTGATGGTGAAAATACTCCTCCAAACACCTTAAATTATGATTCTATTTTTAATCATATATTCTCTCATAAAATTCAAATATATGTTCTCTTCCTATAAGTAGTTTTTAGAAGTAGTTTTCACTTTAATGTAAATATATAAGGCTTTAAATTATCTTTGGAGTTCAAATTCACTTGAGTTTATTAGCAATTAATAGGCACAATGTATCTTATAAATTCACTGATATAATATTTTATTATAATATTTAATTTCAGTTCATGTACCATTAATTATGAATGTCTCAAATATTTTTTTACTTATTTAATTCAAACTTTTCCACTTACTTTTTTGATTATGCCACATATACTTTCAATACATTTAGATAATTGACATGATTTAGCCTTGGAAATGTGTCACCCTATCATTAATTCTATTAAAAATTAGGTATGTTATATGGCAAGTCTTTATAAGTAGGGTGCCATAAATTTTGTTGAGACTAGACTAAATAATTCTCATGATGCCTTAAATATGCAAAACGTAAAGGAAAAGGCTAAAAATAACATAACTTGTTAATAAAATACCTAAACACACTTCATGAAAAAAATTAAATAAAAGTTTCAAAGACCAAATTATGTGAATAAAAATTTCAAATACTGAGAAGTCATTGTTAACAAACAAACTACACCCTTTTGGATAATATTGTTTAAACCTTTCCAAGTTTGGGTTAACATGGGTTTTTACAAGGCTATGAGTGACTTATAGTTTGACTAAACCTCTAGTTTTAGGGTTAGATCCCTTGGTGCATCAATTAACCTCAATTCCTAAAAATACTAACTTGGTGATGAAAATAAATAGAAAATGATGCATGAAAAAACACCTAAGCTAAAGGGAGGTGATGCACCATATTATCTTATCCACTCTAAATGATCCTTAATCAATACTTTATGAATCAAATAAGGACTAATGATTGAAACATGTTTTCTAAAGGGATCTTAGGAATTATTACTTCACATGAATGTTATGCTAGATGGATGAAACTTGAAGGTGATGGATGATAGGTCTATCTAAAGCACTATCAACTAGATTATGCTTCAAACATAATCACCAACACCTTGCATCATCATATGACCTGCATAGAATGATATCCTAGCAACTAGGTGAGGATAAGGACTTAAGGGGAATAAAAATTAACTACTTATAAAAATAAAAAATCAAATAACACACTAATATAGTAAATAAATATTAAATAATCCTTCTTATTGATTCAAAAGGTTTGAAAAATATAATTTGGGTAGAGTTTCATCATACCTAGTTAAGGAATGAGTATACCTTAGATCCTAAATTTATAGAACATGAATGGGATAAGATAGTTTGGCATGGATAAGTAATTAATAGGTAGTAAATGACCATAATTCACTCAATGATCAGTTATAAGTAGTCTCACGCTTCTCTCATGTGTTGCCTTGGTGATGAGTGGTCTTCAATGAGCCTTTTGGCCATTGAAATAGAGTGGTGGAGGATAATTTATTTTTCATTGACATTATTAAAAGTGTGAACACACCAAAATATTCAACCATATCTATTTTTAATATTTAAAAATTAGGAAACATGCTCTAATTAGCCTTCATGGATCATTAAGTAGCCCCTTTCTCCTTGGGCATGTTGACTAGGCTTAAGAAACTAACCCATCCTCCATTATTGGTGTGAATTTTGGCTGATATAACTCATGAGTTATTTAAAATGTGTTATTAACTTTTATTTAATCCATTATTATCCTTATACTACAAAAAAATTATATTCTCTTATTGCCAAAATAGGCCTATTAGGTAATTAGGCCTACTCTCTTAGTGTTAGCTACTTGGATGACCATGGGGATTGAATAAAACCTTAAATATGGATGAGTGAGCATGTATCAGGCCTATAAAAACATATTATACCTTAAACTATACCTTATAAGTAGTATATACCTTCAACTTTGTTCATTTAGCTGACTAGGTCACCTCCCACTAGCACATCTAGACTAGCCTTTTAATGTAGACCTATAACAACCTTTCCAAGATGAATTGAGAATATTTTTTGATTTAAAAATGTGAAATATGTTTCACACTATCCTCCTATATGATATAAAACTCTTTATATAACTCTATACCTTGAATTTATCACAAAATATTGCTATGATAGTGTTTATGTTGGGTCTGTACAACTATCCATACAGACCAATGTCATGGATGAGACCTCATACGAGTTTACTATGTTTTTTGGGTGATTATAAATCCATTTCAATGCATTTTTATTCAAATTCCTCAATATATCCTTTATTGGGTCTTTATTAGGGTTTTAGGGAGGTTTAGGGGTGTTTCAACTCTTAGTGATTATTCATAGCCCTAAGGGTTTGAATTAAAGAACCAATGCCAAGATATTTAATTTAAAAACCCTAAAAAACTTTCCATAATATCTGGGCTCACCATGTATAACTTTCATACAATTACGAGTATGAGAAGGTGTTCTTTAGGTGAATGTCTTGTATTCTATGTACTCTCAAGGTAGTTTTATGCTAAAAATAACCAATTATGGGCTTATTATTCTAAACTAACACCTCATGCACATATGAAACCCCTTTACATACATATCCATCATGGTATAAGGTCTTTCCTAATTCTTATTTTCCTCTATTTTTAGTCTTCAAGTAGTCATGCCTTGAGAAGGGTATTAGACCAATAGACCTAAAGGAAAAGTTCCTAAGTTTTGCCTTCAAAATGGAATGGTGAGGGTACTTGGCCACCTCTAATATGATGAAACTTAACTCTTTTATCCTTAGGATCATTTTTATTGACTTGATTAAGTCCCTTTCTTCTTTTTTGTGCACACATAGTCAACTGACTAGGTAGTTATACATGTCTGTAGGTGGGCATTAGAGGTTGAGACCTCTATAGGTGATCATTATGAAACTCTTTGAGACCTCTCAATCCCTTTCTCTCCTAATAAACATGTATAATGTGTAGACATATTCCAATTTCTTGCATTTAAGCTTAGAGAAGTCCCTTTTTAGGTCTAATCCATATAATATATACCCTGAACATGCCAACCAATGACTCATATGGGTGTTCATGAGACTTGGGAAGACCATTAAGACTATTTTAATTCTTAAATACCTCATTTTAAAGAATTTTAGGGTATAATCTCTTCATCAAGTCTTTATTAGGGTTTAGAAAGGATTTTAGTGGCCTACCATTTTAAAGATGGTTCACAGAGTATAGGACTCAAATCTAAAATGTATTTTCATGTATGTTTATCTCATATACCCCTTCAAAACTCCTAAATATATCTTGGTACCATGAAACTTTTATAGTGAGTTGTGAGTAAAAGTTGGTAGCTTTCAAGTTCTTTGCTAAGCATTCTATGTGAGCTATAGTGTTAAGGATTATTCATAGAGTTGATCTAATAAATATAGTTATTTATTCCATGGATACTAAATTAATAGTGGTTCCCAACTCCCCCTATGAGCACTAGGCTTTATTAATCATTCCATGTGAGATATGAGCATTGGAATTGGTAATTCGAGATGGTAGACTAGGGTAGTGGAGCTTGAGAGGGGTGATAGGACTAAAATTGCCACTTCCCTACCTTGCTCTACTTGGAATCCCTTATTTAGGATGTGTATAATCCCTATACACCTCTTCATGTTCATAGGCCTACCATGGGTTTTAATTCTATTAGTAATTTAGAGATGGGGCCTTGAGGGTTCAAGGAGGGCTCTAGGACTTATAAGTTTAGACTAAGTTTCAAGACCTTGATTCACCTATAGGTGTATTTTCAATTTCAATGTCACCATATCAACATTATCTATTTTATTCACACCCTTTACACTTTCCCTTATCTTCTTAGACCACCATTTCTATCCCTCTCTCATGTAGGCTTGCCATGCTCATCAATGTTCATGCCATGTGATTGAACTAGTTGGTGTTAGATACCTAAGTAGTATATTATCTTCTTAGGGTTTAGATAACATGTTCTTAGGATTTAACCATATTTTTTAGGACTTGTCTTCCCCAACTCTTCTATTAAAGCCCAATTATGTAATTATGTAATAAAATCTATATGTCTTGAGTGTCCAACCTAGACTAGGCAACTCTCAAGCTTGACCATACCCATAATAACCTTATAGGGTGAATTCCATCAATAGGTAGGTAGTATGAAATTTTTTTCCATTGTCATTTTCATCATTTAGATATCCTAACTGGTTAGGCAAATTTAGATGCACCTAGGGCACTGTTCATACCTGAGCCAACTTGTTTGGTTTCCCCTTCAATTTTCCTTGTCCTTAAATAACATGAAATTTATACCATTACCCTATGTATAAATTATCTCTTTCATTTTCCTATATCACCTCATATCTAATGTTAAAGGTATACTTCTTATATTCTGGTAGGTGATGGCCTAGATGTTTGACTACCAAGATGTTTCTTATAGGTTCATGAGCAAGAGGGATTGTGTACTATGTTTTAAACCCAATTGAAATTTCTTAAATCAAAATAATACTCTAAGATATTAATATTTATAAACTATGACCCTTATTTTAATCCTTAAGGTTAATTTGTAAATGATGGTTTTGAAACCCTTTGAAGTCTAGGCCTGAGTCGATCTCCTAAACTTGGTCATAGTTTATCAACAATATCCATACTTTAATGGACTATTTGTATCATAGTTACATTTACTATTAATGGTTATATGTATAAATTTGACTTTGTTTACATAATTTAATCTTTGGCAAATTTTTCTAAAAATGTATATGATGATGACATAGTTTGTTGAAGTCCTATATTTGGAAACCAAGGCCTACTAATAGGTGAAATGGCTTGAAGAAACTATTACACAATAAATGTCCTTTAAGAGGTGTGATATGGAATATTAACACTTGTTTAAGATCACTTATGGGGACCTTATACACCCCTATTAATACACTCAATAAGGTAAAACATTTGGATTTAGTTAACCAAACATATGAAGGAAGAAAATGAATACCTTAAACTATGTTAATGAACCTTAAACTTTGATAAACAAGTCTATGAAGGTATCGAGAAGCTAGTTTATAGTTTATTATCCTTGATATCCATAAAGGGGTCTATTATTTATAAAATAGGGTCTATTTCATATGAATATAACACCTCTACATACTCTATAGTTTTCTAATGACCTCCAATAGCTATCACCATGGAACACTTTATTCTCACTTCTAATGAAGTTCAAATACATAGGCAGCCCCATTTGAAGATAGGATATTGAGGAGTTAAATGTTTATTTGATCATTAAACTTATGTTAAGGAGGAAATAAGACCTTAATGACTCCAAGAAACCATAATTCAAACTCAAACCATTGCACATTTTTTAGATATATGCATTGAAGTTCATTCATCATCAAATAAACATTGATTACAATTTATAGCTATGACAACTTGGAGGTTTATTTATCCCATAGACTCACACATGTGAAATAGGGGTGGATAATTCAATGGAAGACACTTTAGGACTTGTATAAGATACATACAATCATCATTTTCTTTAAAAAGGTTAGAAATACACTAAAACCATTCCAATCCTTACCCCTTATAGATGCAAAGGACTAGTTTAGCTACCTCAAGTAAGAACTTGTTCATAAAGCATGTTCAATCACTCTAAAAACCAATTCCAAGGATCAAAATGAAATTAAACCCTTTCCTTTGGCCAAGATTTTAGGTTTCCATCTTCTCTCTCTTATCCATACTGAATAAGAACTTGAAAGGCTATCCAAGTCTACCAAGGAAGACAATGGAAAGGAGGGGTCAGTTTTTTACCCTTTTTGACTTGAAACTCCTAGATTCTCTTTCATGATATCTACAATGAGTTCCCTCTATATATAACTGACATTTCTTAACCATGATCATACTATACAGATTTGTACTCACTTAAAAACACCCATAACACACTATTTTCCTACATTTTCTTAGGTTTTTAGATCTTGAAATGTTATTTGTGGGTAGGAGGGAAATGAGGGGTTAATAAAAATTTAAAAACATGAATTTTGGATAGAGGAATTTTAAAATCCATTATTTCCCATGTGTGGGCCCTTTTAGTGGAAAATAAAAGCATTTGACTTATAAAAGGACACCTTTTGCATATGAAACCATTGTATCATGGGATTATGATGATAATGAAAACATTTTAGGGTATAATTGATAGTATTATTGGTGTTTTGGGGTCAAAATAACATCACTCTATGGTTAAACACCATTTTAAAGGAAAATACATGTATAATTCTAAGTGAAACATCAATTGAAGGAGATATATTAATATTTTCTAAAGAACATTAAGGTATACTAATGTTTCAAACAAGTTTAAAACATAATCCTCTATAATGGTCTCTAATATATTAAATTATACCTCATTTTTTATGTTATTTTCATGTTTACATGGTTAGCTATGGCTACAATCATCACAAGTCACCCATTTCATGAATGATTTGGGTCATAAGGACCATATTAAGACCTTACATGGAATCTTATACATAATTATTATATATTATATACTTAAAACATGCTATAAAAATGGTAAAAGGAAACCACCATAACACATCTTGACATAACACCTCACTTGAATCTACTGCCTAGACATGACAACCAATGATCCCCATTTTTGACTACCCTGACACTTTAAAAGACATAAGAGTGTGCCCAAGGTGAACTTAGTCACTCATTTCATAGGTTAAATCCTTTATAAGCCTAATGGTATAAATAATTCAACATTATTGGTGACTCTGAAGGCTTGACCTACCTACTGGTCAAGAGGATTCAATATCTCTTGCATATCAGTCATGCTTAGATGAAAGACTCTTTGACTGAGCTGCCACCTCATGATTAATTCCATTCATAGTATAAGGACTATACAAAATATATAAAATACACAAATTCACACAATAAGGACACATAATAATAAATTAATAATAACACAATAAGGACACATAATAAGAAATTAATAAGAACACAATAAGATAAGCTACTAACAAAACATGTGCTACAATATTTGGAAGAAGGAAACCTAAACTACTATGTACAAGCATGGTTTTTTTTCTTAGTAAAAATAGTTAAGGAAAACCCCATTGATAGTGATATGTATTTACTCACCATTAAAATTGGATATTTGGAAATCATTATGCTCTTTGTAGCTGGTAATAATATATGGTCCACTCTAAAGACTATCAAACTTTGAATGCTTACATATTTTAGCATAGTTTTCATCCCACTTGAGCACAATGTTACCTTATTGGAAGGTCTTTGAATGATATATTTTGTCAAATTAAATATTTATATGATATTTATGGGACCACATGGAATACATATCATCATCTCTTGTCTCTTCCAAATTCCTCAATTCATTCATCCTTACCTCTATTACATCGCTCTCCATGAATTCAAGTTGGTGTGTTAGTTCTAAGGCTAGTAGTTCAAGTGATATGGAAAGCCTTACCTCTTTGACATAGATAATAATATATGGTGAGTGGATATTATCCCTCTCAAGAATGATCTTATCTTCCCATAAGGTTGTCCTTAGCTTGATATGCCACTCTCTTTGATTACCCTTCATAGTTCTCCTTATAATCCTAATTAGATTCTTGTTGGTGGAATCTACAAGTCCATTACCATGTGGATAGTATTTGGTGGAAGTGATAAGGTATATTTCATGATTGAGAGACCATTCACACACCCTTTTACTAATAAATTATAGAGCATTATCTGATATGATGGTGGAAGGGACCCCAAATTAGGTTATTAAAGTATCATAAAATTCTAAAACTGAGTTCTCATTCACCTCCTTAAGCCAAACTACCTGCACCCACATAGTAAAGTAGTCTATAGTATTAAATACACACTTATGTCTTACAATATATGGAGGGTGAATCATACCTACAAAGTCTAGGCCCCACTGCATGGAGGGCCCCTCTACTTGAATAAGCTTGAGGGGCAAGGCAACTAATCTTTGGTTTCTTGTGAAGATTACATATTTTTGGAACCTCCTAACCCAAGCATGGGAGTAATTTAAAAAACTTGTAAAAATTTAACATACTCTTATGATCCTTGTTTATTTATCCTTGGATAAAAAGTGCCCTTTTATAGGCCCATCATGAAACTAGTCTAGGAGTTTATCAATTTGGTTAGTTTTTACACCGCTTAATAACATACCATCAAGGTATTTTTTGAAAATCACTCCATCAAACAAGACATAAGGGATGGATTATAGTATCAATTACCTCCTTATGTTACTCTTTATGCCTATAGGATATTATCCCATTTTAAGGAATCTCACCAAGTCTTGATTCTAGCTAGAAGGAGATGTAGGTGAACCTACTTGGGGGGTCACCTTGCATTGATAAAACCACTTATTTATCCTCCTTCACATATAATGCAAAGTGTTCACATGGTCACCTACCCTTTAACATCTTTGTGATCTTAACTTATATGTCATATTCCATTCATTTGGTCACCCAAGCTGCTCTCATTTTTCTCAAGTCCCAATTGAGGATGAAGTCATTTGATGCTAGGTTGAACCACCATGACATAGATTTTTTATTAAACATCATGTTTTTGAATTTTTTTAAGTCTCTCATGACTAAAAGTACATGTTTTTCCACAAATGTATATCTCTCTTCATATCCCTCCAATTATTTACTAAATAAGGCTATGGGATGTTTAATAACCTCACTATTTTGGTGCATAAACATGGTAAAATTAATGTCATTGGTTGATAATGAATAAAATAAGAAGTCCATTTGAGAAATCAAGATTGTGGAGGGTGGGTTATTGTGAAATTTCCTATTTGATGGCCTCAAAGATTATCTTTCCCTATTTAGTCCATGTGAAGTCTTTATGATTCTTGAGCATGAAGGTTAGAGGCCTTACCAATTCTATAAACTTAGAGATAAGCCTCTTGATGAAGTTTATTTTATGGAAGAAACTCTACAACACTTTATTGTGTTTGGGTAGTGATAGATCAAGTATTAAACTCATCATCTTGTCTATAGAGAGGCCTTATTTTGACACAATATGACCTAGAATTCTACCCTCATGGATTGGAAAAATACATTTTTGGGGATTTAAGGATACCCCATACTACCTACACCTATAAAATATTAGCCTCAAGTGTGTCAAATGATCTTTAAGATCCTTAGAAAAGACTATGGTGACATCAAGGTAGATGATCACCATGTCATTGATGAGTCATTGGAAGGCTACATCCATTTACCTTTAGAAGATGCATTACACAACCCAAATGTCATCTTATTATAAGCATAAGTGCCCCACTTTATTTTTAAGGAAGTCTTGTGTTGGTACTCCTTCACTAACACTTGATTGTAACCTGAGTATCCATCAAGTAAGGAGAAACATTTTGAACTTTCAACCTTTTGGAGAACTTGATCCATGGATGGTAGGGGGTGGTGATGTCTTAGTGACACCTTGTTAAGATCCCTAAAGTCTACACATAACCTTGTCTCACCATTATTATTACTTATAATCACAAGATTAGCCACCCATGAAGAGTGTTTGATGGGGAAAATGATTTTAGATTCAACGATCTTGGTCAATTCTTTATTCATGAGGATCCCAATCTTAGGGTTTTGGCCTTTATTTTGTCTCACAGGCTTAACACTTTCATCCAACTCATGTTGGGCCAAACTAGTTTCAAACCCCTTCAAGTCATTGTATTCCTAAACAAATATGTCTAAAAATTATTGAAATAAATATATGAAGGCTTCATTCTCCTCTTTTGTGTTCACTTTACCAAGTTTGAGTAGCTTATCCTTAAAATTAGTGACCTTCTCATAATACTCCTCCTTTATGGATATACTAACTTTGTCTTTCCTTAGATAATAATCTTTATTGAATATATTTTCCAAGGTCACCAACCACTTAGGTAATTTTTTTGTCCTCAATTAGACAATCTGATCATTGTAATGTTTTTGTAGTCTACCTTGGTTTCTTAAGCATAATTCTACCTCCTACTACAAGAAACATGTTATCTTCTTGTAATTTTAAAATACCTACTAGATAACCTCATTATTAGGGGCTAAAGGCATGTAAACTATCTTGATTTGAGATTTTTATTTGATGTCTTGACCATACTTGGAATATCATATTGGGCTTCAATTGATGCCAACCAATTTACATGTTGATTGGCCTCTCTTGGGATTGAAAGAATGTCAAAAGCTTTAAATTATTCTAAGAGGTCCCAAACCTTATGATTGTATGCCTTTAAGAGTGTATTCTTGAGCAAATTCTTCCCTCTCACTTGATGCACTACTAACTCACTATCTCTTATGGCTTATAGAAGCTTAATTCCTCTTTTCCTTATCCATTGCATCCTATAGATGAGTGCCTCATATTCTATTGTTTTACATGTGTAGCTAAATTGAAAACTCAAGGAAATAAAGTATATTTATTTGGAAGGAGATACAAGCATGACACCTATCCCACTTCCATTCTTGGATCTAGATACATCAAAGAATAAACTCCATAATCCATCATGATCTTCTCTTCGGTTAGTGAGAGTTGGTATGAAAACCTCTTCCTCATGCATATAATATACCCTAAAACCTACCTATTCAATTATCTTGTATGGATTATAGACATGGTTATCTACCCCACATTCATCAAGAATCAAATTTGATATACCTTCAAGTGGTTCAATTGGATCCTGAACATTTGGGTGTTCATCTCCATCTATGATGTTACAACTGACATTAGACAAATTAGGCATATAGGGCTCTAAATGGAAATTAGAGATAGGATTAGATCTTATGGTGGCCTTTGTTATATATGTGGTCCTAAATACCATATAAGACTAGTTATAATAGAGATAGCCTCCTATCTTGATAGTGAAATCCCTAGAAAAACATAATGTAAAGTAAGAAGGGAGGTCAAATACCACCACATCTTGGGATATAGTGAAATTAATACAAGTAGCCAAGATAATTTTTATATCCTTAAGTACACCAATAGTCTTAGTATGAGATGCATCTAATTGTAAGACCACTTTAGAATTAGGTTCATACTTTAACCCCAACTTATCTATTATAGACTTAGTCATGATAGAAGTACTAGCCCCACTATCTATCATATAATTGTGTACTAAGGAATCACCTATAATGGTAGAGAGATAGAAAGGAGGGGGATTTTTTACCTTGGGTGATTGAGACTTATGAGGTTGATTGGTATTGGCTAGGACTACACCCACCTTTTCTACCTATTTGTCCAAAATTTGGAGTTTGGATAACTCTTCTTAAAGATATTTTTATCCCAAAATGAGCAAGGTATCCCAAAAAAGTATGGTGAAATGGGCCTTATTCATATGGTTTAAAATGATAATGTAAGAAATAACATAATTTATGTACAATTTGATGGGTGGATGGGTGATGCTAGGTGTGGGAAGGATACCCAAATTCTTAGTTGGTCTAGTGAGAAAATTATGAGATGATCTGGGTGGAGGTGGGTGATATGGTTCTCTCATGTCTTGGGAGAAAGAAATGTTTGATGATGGGGTGATAATAGGTTTGAGGGTGGATGCCAATGATTTTGATTATTTGGATCTATTTTGGTATGGGAGCCCCAAACAGTTCCAAAAAGTGGCTCTATCCAAGTTATGCTATGAGGAAAATTTTAGAATTTTTACTAATAGAGAAAAGGGTTTGTAAATGAGTTTGTCTCCTTGACTAGTTGTTTTGAATGTTAAACCCTTAGGCAAGGAATAAGGTAGGGTTAATTCATTTTTACTTGAGTTATAATTTTCCAAAATCCCTAGTTGGGTAAATAAGGTGATGGTCGCTTGTGGGGTGATTAAGGGAGGAGATGGTTCTTTGATCAAGGGTGTAGGTATGGTCCTAGTTCCTTTCTTTGCTAGGGTATATAAAATAAAAGGGGGGGTTTTATATTTTCATTTGGTGGGGTAAAAGAATATATGGTTAAATCAACATCTATTTCCATGAAAGGAGAAGTGGGCATGGGCATCATTTGATCAAGTGAAAATATGGGGGCTATAGATTATTCTATTTAGGTCTTCAAAGGGATAATAAATGAACTTGTTTCTTCCATAGGTGAGGTTGGTGAAGGATAAATAGAAATGTGGGGATCATCCACCATTGGATCATTTATGATGACATTGATTATGTGTGCCTCATGGGATGATGACGGTTCAAGTTGGTTGTCATGGGGTTGGGTAAGTGGAGCATGGTTAGGAAACGACTTGTAGAAAATATCGAGGGAATGATTGGGAGGTGCATTGGGGTTGTAAAACAACAATTCACCATTGTCAATCAAGTTTTGGATAATGGTTTTAAAAGTGTTATAATGATTTATGTCATGTATAATAACCTAATGAAAATCACAATGGTCATTTTCATTGTACCACCTAGGCACAAGGCAAGAGGGGTCAAATTATTGAGGTGGCTTGATTGGTGGAAGTTGAATAAGGTTAGCTTTGAGTAGTTTGTCTAGTACAAAGGCATAAGATTCTCCTGTAGGTGTGAATTATTTAGGGGGAACCTAATTTTTATTTTAGTTTGGTGGGTAAGAAGGGTTGGAAGGAATGGTTTGATGTGATGGGTTACCAATCAAAAGTAGCGTAGTTTTTAAGACAACCTTATTTATAGATGTTTTGGTTTTGGTGGAAGATGGGTCATTGGGTTTAAACATGTAATTCTTTTTTCAAAATTTCAATTTACCCTCATTTATGGCTTGGTTTTCAAGTTGGCATGCCATTGTGAATGCTTCATCAAAAGTTCTAAATGTTTGCACCTAAAGGGTGGGAGCAATGTGTTTTACACAACCCCTAGAAAAAATTTCAATGAGTTCCATTTGGGGTAGTGAAAATGATAGTTGATTAATGAGACCTCACCATCGTGCAATGAAGTCAAAAATTGATTCATCATCAAACTACCTAATAGAATAGAGGTCAGTTATGGAGACCTTCTTGGCTATGTTCACTAAAAAATGTTCTAAAAATATTTAAGTGAATTAGGATAATGAAAAGATGGAGTGTCTATCAAGGGCACTGTACCAATCCAAGGCAGGACTTGATAAAGACATAGGGAAGGTTTAGAAAAGGAGGGTGTCATCATATGTGATCAAATAATAAGAATGGTCAAACACCCTCAAATGTTGTTGGGGATCCTCCTTACCCTTAAAATTAGAGAATTTGGGGAGCTCCCATTGAGGAGGATAAGCATGAATTGGGATAGATTGGTTGATAGGTTTATTACAGACTTGGTCATAGGATAAAAGGTTATAGGACCCAGAGATAGATGACTCAAGTTGGTTCATCTTGTCCATGAGAATCCTTATTAGGTTAGGTTGGGATTGGGCAACTGCATAATTTGATGGTAAGTTCTATTGTGTTTGAGTTGTAGCTATGAATTGGTATGTGGTGTCTTGAGGTTGGGATAGTACCCCAATAATATTGATAGGCATTAAGGGTTGAGTGGAAGGTGCAATATATCCCTATGGGTTAGGAATATATTAATAGGGTGTTGTGGGGGCTTGTAGGGGAACTAATAATCATTGGTTTAGGGGTATATTTAGGATGGTTAATAGGGGCATGGTTTGGGTTGGTAATGCTAAAGTTATTGTGGGTTGTTGATGGGTAGTCACCCTAGTGCTAATGGGGGGAAGTGTTTTTGGCATGGATGTCACCAAGTTTCGAAAGAGGGTTGAGGTTGGTAAATTGGTTACACTAGAGGCAATGGTAGACTTGGGTATGGAAGACATTGTGTTGGTAGAAGAAGTATAAGTGACAAGGGGTAAAGTTGATCTAATGTTATAAGTATCAGTTGGGATCACAAGTCTCTAGGTGGTGGAAGTAGATGAGATGAACCAATGATATAAGAATAAGCTTGGCTGACAAAAGTTTGGGTTGATGTAACACCAACCATGAGGTGGTGTGGCATACTATAGGGTATATCTACGATAAGAACCAAATCCATCTAAGTACGGTAGGCTAAGGTATTAATATAGTGTTTCAAATCAACTAGATTGTTGTCTAGAAAGTCAGTAAAATCTAGATCTCCCTTAGGAACTGTTGGAGGCATGGTAGGTGGGGGAGAATGGTGTGGTGAAGTATGGGGTGATTTATCAGCATCTGAGGTGTAATCCATGTATGAGGATGAAGAGGAAGATGGTGTTTGGTTGCTTTGATTTCTCACTTGTTTTTTGGTTAAGACCATATAAGAAATTAGAAATGGATAATGAACCTCTCACCTCGAATAATGAACAAACAAAGAGAAACCCAAAGCAATCAAAGCACACACTAAAAACATAATTATTCCTAGGATTCAAATTAAATCACTTTTGGATTATGCCTTAAAGAGTGTGAAAGGGAAAATTGGCTTGTAATTTATGTACTAGAAGAGCCATCTAAGGATGGTTTTAGGTTAAATTTTGGTGCTCAAAGAATCTACACTAGACCAGGTACGTGGCCTAGTATTGGGGGATAATTCCCCACACTTTAAAAACTCAAATCTGAGCTAGGATGCTTAGCCAATAGATACCATTTGTATAGAGTTTATACTCTATCAAATAATGGATTGGGTCCTCCCCTTGGTGATGAAATCCAAGTGGGATTGCCAGGTAGGGTAAGGTGATCCAAAGGGTGATGAAATCCCAATGGGCCTTGTCTCGAGTATGTTTTGATGTTTATTTTGTGTAAGTGGTTTGGTAGTGTAACATAAGTGTGTTATGCTTAATACACAATGCTTTTAGTTAATCTAGGTAAAATAAGCATTAGGCAGGCAAGACAATGAATGTTCTCAATTTTAACCCAAAAGAAATTTTTGATGGATTTACATGCAAACAAGGAACAACTAAAAATGCACTTAATGTAGGATGAAAATGTAACCTATCCCTTAGCTAAAATTTTATTTTTTTTTTTATAAAAGAAGAGATTTTTTTTTTAATCTTTTAGAATTTAGAGTAAGAATATGAATTTTCACTAATGAAACTATATGCCTAAAAAGGACTATGAACCCAGAAGGGGTCCCACCAAGCATGCCAAAATGTTTCCTATTATTTTTTACTCTATTCCCAATTTTCAAAAAAAATGAGAGGAAAAATATATGATGGCTGTGTACCTGGTTAAACATTATGCTTGTTGATGACAAGAAAAAGTCAGAGCTCCTTTTTGGTGAGGAAGGACTACCTAAAATAAGATCACACTAAACCAACTTGTTTGTTAGATGAGTATGAAGGGTAGACTACCTAGCAACATGCTATATCCAAGAAGTAAAATCTCCCTTTGATGGCTATCAATACACTCCCATAATTATAAAAATGTTTTGAAAATAGAAATGAAAGATGATAAACTAATAAGAATATAAATGCTTATGCAAATAATAAATAGTGTACCTATTCCAAAAAACTTATAGCATGATGGGTCAATACCATGAATAAGTGGATCAAATTTAGGTCTAAAAGATGTGGGCAAGGTCTATAAATAGGCCAAAAATAGATACAGGGTCTAATTGGGTGTGAAAGAAGAGGAAATAATAATTTGTTATTTTTCTTGATAGTGACTGTCGATGGTTAAGTTGACCAGTGATGGTTATCCTGACTGATGATGGTTAGGTAATTAATAATGGTTGGTGTAATTGGTGATGGTTGACTGTGGAAAGTTGTAAGGAATTGAAATGGAGTTGGGGGTGAAGTGGCAGGTGGGAAAAAAGTTAAATATGGGTTTTGCATATAATGGATAATGTGCAGGTGATCTGATTCAAGACAATAAGATTTAGTGGAGAAAGGAAATGCTAAAAACAAGATAAAAATACCTGTATAATGCAAAGCATAATACAATTATAATCTAAATTAAATTAGACATCATAACAGTACTTTATCCTTCAAAAGTCATGTGGATAGAGTTTCAAGATCTTAGATACTTGCACAAAGAAAACAAGAGAGCCTAGATGCAATTTTTAGATCCTCTCTCCTCCAAGAGCCTCACATTTATAACACAAAATTGTTAAGTAAAGAGAGATAAAATTGCTAAGTTGGGTCAAGATAGAGATACCAATTTGAAGGGAAGGAAAGTTATAAGGTGTGCATGGGAAATTTTTCATTTTACCTATGCATGCTTGGCTTATAGTTGGATGTTTTTGTGTTGTAGGTTTGGATACCTGACCAGCAATGATTAGGCTAACTATCGATAGTTAGGCTGACCATTGATGATTGACCCTAAGTATAAAAAGGTTTAAAATGTGTCTAAGTTTATGTTTCAAAATGTTTATAAAAGGGTGCCTAGGTACATTAATGAGTGTAAAAGTTATTTTAAAGGTGAGTTAAATAAGTGAATAGCTAACTAAGGTTGAGGATAGGTCCAAGGTGATGTGACATCAAAAACTAGTCGAGGGGACATTTTTGAGTGTCTATAATAAGAAATGGTAGGAGTGATACCTCCCATATCTATACTATCAATTTGAGTGGTAATAGGTTCATTTTGAAGATGCTTAATGGTTTTATTGACCAAAAAAGGTTGAGGGATGAGATTTACATGGGAATCTTGGGGAAGAGGTGGGGGAACATTTTGATTATTCATTCCCTAAGATGTTGGTTGAGGATGATTTTGAAGATGGAGAAGGTGATTTTATATTCTCATCATTTGATTTGTATTATGAGCTTGAAAATTATTCATTTGATTAAGTGTTTGTAATAATATTTGGTTGGTTTAATTTGCATTGTTAGCATTATTTGAATAGTTAAATTTTATATTAGTGGCTTGGGTACCACTATTGGTGTTGGTAGGAGCTTGAGAGGAACTATTAGAATGTGAGGCACTAGTGGTAAAATTTGCTTATGTGGCAAAAGATGGACTAGTGAAGGGATGAGAAGAGGAAGCACTAGAAGCATGATTACTTTGGGTATCAAATGATGCATTAGTGAAAGGACTAAGGATATTTGATCTTAGGAGAGGCCCAATAGATGTATAACCTATCATGTTAGTGGAGATACTAGGCATGGAGGTAGAAGAAGTTAAATAAGAAGAGGTCATGATATGAGAAGGAGTCATAATAAAGGGAAGAGGCTAAGATTCAAAAAAGTTAGTACCTCTAAATCCATTTGAGAATGTGGGAAAACGTAAATGAACATCTTAAACTTGACCACTAATCATGAGATGGTAAATGGTAGAAGGATCCTTTCCTCTATGTTGAAGAAATTTAGAGATAAAAAACAGAATTTTAGGGGTATACTCTAATTCAAGTTAATTTTCAAGGGAGAAGAGAGGATTATGATATGAAGAGGAATGAGGTGTCTCATAGTTCATTTTTTGAGTGGATATATGAACATTACTCTCATATAAGAGAGGAACCCTACTATTCTTATGGGATATCCTATGAGGGTTGGTAAGACTCATCATGTCTATTGAATACAACTCAGTGTTGTATTCAAACATAAAGTTCATGATGAAGGATAATGAATAAACAAGGTAAGAGAGATGTAAAAAAATAAATATGAAGTGTCAAAAAACTATAAAGAGTTGGATGTGCTGACTTAATATATAAAATAGGGCTTGAAATTTGTATAGAGTTGATTGGGTCGACCTAATGCATCAAACAGAGGCTAAAAAAGTGTACAGGGTCAACTAGGTTGACCTAGCACAATAAATAGGGAAAAACAAATAGTTTGTAAGAGACTATGTAAAAAAAAATGACTTTGTATTGAGATAATAAAAACTTGCAAGTACTTAGGCAAATAAGAAATGAAAGGAAACACATAATCAATTGGATCAATGAGGTTGATCTAATTGAGACACACAACACAAAACCTTAAACCGATACTAGTGAATGCAAGTTTTTACAATATAACATACAATTGAGAAAATAGCAAGCAGTCAACTTGGAAACTAAAAGCTAACTTAAGTGGTCAACTTGAATGTTGTTATATTATTAGAGTATAGTTTTAAGTGTGATAAAAATTTATATGTAAGCAAGGAACTAGAAATCAATCTAAAGATGGTTTTAGGATGTTTGTGCTAAAAGGGATATGTATTAGCAATGGTACTAGCTTGGTATTAGGCCTATCCCCTCACTTTACACACCATAGAGATAAGGGTATTGAGTTCTTATCCAAAATATA
This sequence comes from Torreya grandis, assembly GCA_037957365.1. Taxonomy (NCBI): domain Eukaryota; kingdom Viridiplantae; phylum Streptophyta; class Pinopsida; order Cupressales; family Taxaceae; genus Torreya; species Torreya grandis. The sequence continues at coordinate 369,709 of JARHVA010008811.1, forward strand.
CCATTAACCATATATTTATACTTGTCCATAAAACTAAGTCGATTTCCCTCATGGTGATGAAATCCAAGTAGGTTGGCCTTGGGTAGACATTTGTTAAAATGATTTTTAAGATTTTGTGATTTGGTAGTGTGTGAATAAAAGATAAAATAGTGTAAATAAATGGTACATTAAAAACCACCTAATTAGACTATGTGATCTATCTTAATCATGGAAGCAATAAGAAATGAAAGTGTGAGCTAATTACTAGCATATAAGGGTTAATTCAAACTTTAAAACATAGTACAGTGTCATTGTAGCTGATAGTGTATGTAAAAAATATAAAATAGGGTCAAGACTATCACCTACATACTATGAAAGCAAAGGTTTGAAAATGAAATATGTTGATAGGGTTAATTTGTCTTTTCAAATAGAATACAAAATACAAAACTACGTCGAGAGGGTTGACCTAGTTAACTATATAGGGGTAGTTTTAAAGACTATAAACTATGAAAAATAGAACTATAAAAAATTTTAGAAATAACAAAGAAGGATATAAAATAACCTTGGTGGTATGGAGGATGCAGAGAAAAATAAGATTGTTGTTGAAGAACCTTGATTTGTACTTGCCAAGTCTGCTAACTGTGTCAAATAGGTTGACCTAGATTTTTAAAAACCTATTGCTAACAACCTAAAAATGTATAGGGTCTACTACATTGACTTAGTAACTAATTCTGGTGCTTGAAAATGTACAAGGTTTATTGGGTTGACCTAGTAGTCTAAACTAGAAGTCTAAAAAACCTACACAAATAAAATAAAGTCATATGGATGTGATTATGTGTTAAACCTGTGCATAGAAGTTAGTACTATGTTGATACAATCGACCTATCATCATAAATATATGAAAAATAAAATGATAAAATAATGAAATAAGTGAAATAAAACCTTCAATGGTTAGATTCACATCAAGATCACCAGAATATATGCAATAAAAAATGCATCATGTCTATAAGTCAATCCTAACTCAAATAAGATAGATTATACCATACACTTCTAATTGGGGACACATTTGTTAAGTAGGAACATGACTAATATGGGGATCTACTAGATCTAATTAGGGGATCTCTTACCATAATACACCATGATATGGAGGGTTCCAATGCTTCCACTTAAGTATAATCATGCAATAACCCTAAGGGAGTCCTATGTTTTGATATCTCACTAAACTAATAACAAGTAAATCTAATCTAGTCTAGTGCTCACCAAAACTTGTGGCACAAAGTGGGGTTAGAAACAATAAAAATAAACATGCATATAAGACATATACTCATGTCAATGTATATGGAATCCTAATATATGGAATATAAGTACAAATGCATATCTATCTACTATTACAAAGGAGGAACAAAGTTAGGAATACTTACCTTTGAGGATGAACTTGCTGAGCCTCAATCTCTCCCTTGGCCAAGGTGTTTTTCAAGGGTTTGTTATGGTATGTAAGGATGAAAAGGATAAATCATCTCTAGGACACACAACCTATCAATGTATCTAAAAGACCTCTCCACAATAAAAGATCCATATCTCCAAATAAAGTATGAAACCTTAAGCTTGCTCCTCAAGTAGAATGGTTAATAAGTAGATGTGAAATAACTCTTACTTCTTGTCTTCTCTAAATAATGGAAAAATTAAATTGTATATAGAGGTGGATTTTACCCTTAACCCTTCCAAAAATTCTAGCCGATAGGGTTAACCCAGTCGACCAAGCACAATTTTGAACTATAATTCACTAGTTCATGAGCTAGTTTGGCCAAAGGCTAAACTAGTTCCTAAGTGAAAATTACTCAAAATTGCACAGGGTCGACCTAGTTGACCTAGTACAACCAAATGATAAAAAGTGATTAAGGTGAATAAAAGGAGGATAAAATATATAAAATGACTAGAGAGGGTGCAATAGAGAAGAAAAAGCTTAGGGATAATGGTTTCAGGAGACAGTTATGCAGATAACAAGTGGCAAAAGGGACAACAATCTTGTGAAGCACTAATAGTCTACCCACCCCTTTCTTGATGCATGCCTTATGGCATACACTCAGAGATATTGAGACTCAATAGGTTCCTGCAATATACAAAGTGTCATTAATCAATAAAAGTTTTAAAATGTTATGTGTATACACATCCCACCTTATACATATTACAACTAGAATACCCAAACTACCATAGCATGCATTTAATAGCTAATGTGATCAAATAAAGCCTAGTTTACATTTTAAAAAAAACATAGCTATTCCATTCACTAAATTCTTTTATTATTTCAATCACTGCCTTATACATCTTAACACGTTACTAGGCTTATTGAGGCATTGCACACCAAATCACCAACTTTTAAATAAGGAAAATAAAATAAGATATTCATCTCATACAAGTTCATAACTATAATCCATCGCTTCAATGTATGTTTAATAAATTGTAGTTAAAATCATCTTCATACTTTGTAAACAAATCACTTTTTAGTGGAAACATTACAATCTTTATTAATATTTGGTATTAATAATACTGGAAACATAATCTTTATTAATATTTGGTTAATTCCTTATTAATAATATTTATTATTATTAAGCTTTATTATAATATTTATTAATAAATCACTTTTTATTATTAACATTCCAATGTATATAGACCATGATTGTAGATATTAATAGTGGAAATATATTTGCACTAAAGCATTATATGTTTAATAGAATGCCTTTGCAAAAAAAAAACATTATTTACAAATCTATTGTAGTTCACTAATCTTCAGCAGGTGCAGGTCACTTTGAAGTTGCTACAGTTCATATAAATTTCCATTATGAAATTTTTGTTGTTGGTTTTAAAGATAAAGCTTTCACAATGTCTACTTATTTAAGCAACTATATCAAATAAAATAAGTTCCAATTCAATTTCTATATTGGTTATATGCCATCGATTTGGTTTAGTGTAATGACTAAATGTCTTATTATACTAATTACAAGCTACTAAAACTAATTAATAGTGTTTAACTCTTTACTAAATTCCTCATTAATATCGAATAGTTATGTTAAGAAACTCTTGTACATAAAATTGGCATGCTAGTCTAAATCAATATATCTATATTTTCATAATTCAACAGACATATAAAAATTTATTTAAAATTGTTCACAAAGTTCTACAAAACATAATACATTGCCTATCTCACAATGGTGACCATATATAGCTTGAATTTTTGAAGAAACATTTCTTCTACTGCCCTCCTTCTAGTATGATACACCCCATCCCATTCACAATCCCCTCTTATTATTTTAAATGAATCAATTTGCTTAAGGATATTTTTATTGATTTATTTTTATTTATTTTTATTCTCTTTTTTAATACCATGTATTTATTTTATTTTTAAAATAACCCTTTTCTTTTCTATTTTTATGTTTTTATTTTGAATGATTTTTCTTAAATATACAAAAAAATTAATTTTTTTCCTTTAATCACTTTACAATATTTTTCACATTTTAATTTATAATTGTTTAATAATATAGCATCAATAATTCATCATAATGATTTAATGATATTGCTACTAGCATTCTATACCAGTAATGGATTAATCAATAAATAACATGAGCTTTATTATACACTAGGCATAAATCTGGATTAACAAGAACACATAAACAATTACCTAAATGAAACTAACATAAGGAATATTCTAACACTAACCATTTAGATTGTGCATTTAATATGAATTATTTGTGCAATTTATGATGGTTTCTTATCTATTCTCTTTCATATTTTGACATCTCTGTTTAAGTCACCCTCTTCGATGATTCTCTCCCTCTGTCACACTCTGAGGGATGAGTTCTCCTAAATCAACCTCCTAAAAAAGTAAGTAGTTAGTCCATAATAGTCATGATATACATTCATCATAAAATATAGATGAAATGACAAATCAACATGATCATAAAGTAAACATATACTTACCATTAACTCGTAGTAGCATGATCATGTAATCTAAGCATTATCCTACTACCCCATAATAGTATATCCTAGCTTAATTAAAAATATGTATATATAAATTTGTCAACTATAGATATCCATAGATAATTCAAATTTTTTTACTGGCAAGGAATTGGGATGTAACATCCTTCCCCCATAAAGTTGTTAATCATCCCTGATGACTCTTATTCAAACATAAAAACATTATTTATCAAATTAATAAGATGGTATACAATATCATATTAAGAAAATAATTGGTAAATTACCTATAAAACTCATCATAGTTCCTTCAAATTTTACCATTCCTAGAGTATTATTCCCATAAGACCCTGCTCCATTAAATCTTCCTCTTATGGAAACTTGATTTGTGAGTATTATTTAATTTGACTAATTATGTCATAACCACCCTAAGTTCTAAAACCATCAAGATAATATTATATACTATAGGATTGACCACTTTTGTAACCTTTAAGGCTCCCACACATCATAGTGAAAGTTTTGCTAACTTACCAAGAGCACATAAGATCATCATACAAGCCAAAGAAAATGACCAAGGAGATTTTCACAAAATATTCCAGCCCTCTACATATTTCTCTATTCTATAGAGTTTTTTCTCATTCCAAAAAAATTAATTAGGGTACTTATCAAGATTGATATGTATAATTTAATACTATCAATATTGTCAATATTCCAGCCCTCTGCTCCTGATAAGTATAACATGTAATTATTGTCACTACTCCATGGAGCTCTCGAAAAGTATGATAATGAATAACAACTGGAAATATTACATTTCTAAAGTAAAAAAAATCATGGAATACTCATACATAGTATACATGTGTATGGCCATATGACTAAATTTGACAAGTATGTTATTAAATCCTAGATTTGACAAGTCCATTTGTCAGATCTAACTTAGTAACAATAGAGTTAATTTGAAGCTAAGTAGCATACTATCCTATTGCCTAGAACTCATATTCCTAATTCACCACTCTCCCTCAGGTCTTCATGACCTAATAATCTCAAAATTTGCATAAAGTTCAATGAAGCACAATTTTATACTATTAGATCATAAAAAGTAATAATACATGCTAAATAATTCCAAATGTATCAATCATTCATTAAAGATAAATCATATAATTAATCTATGAACGTATTAAGTTACCACAAGCCAAACATAACTAGTATCATATATTCCATCTTGACTTATAGTGTTATATTCATAGTTGAAAGGAAATAATGTTAAAATTAATATGACAAATAAAGTCCAAGGATCACACCATCTTTTCAACCTTATAAGGGAAAAAATGAACCAATATCTCCTTACTTTCTTGGATAGAATGTAACAAGTTAATAGTTTATCTCAACCCCTTTATTTACAAGATGTTCTACACAACCTATAGCATACTCACTTCTAATGAAAGGTATAAAAATATCTCTTCAAAAAAATGCATTTTAAACAAAATAGAATAATATCAATCTAACCAAGGTGTATAATATAATACTAATTATAATAAGATTATAATTATTAATATAATATTTAATATATATTTCAAGGTTTTCTACCTCACCTGGTCTTAAAATCACAAGTTAAATAAATTAGTGACTCTAAAGAGTTGTAAGTGAAAAGCAGAGAACTATCATGTCAAAACTCCTACATACCCTCACAAGGTAATAAGAAAATACCGCAACTCAATGTTGCCAAAACTCTACCTAGTTAACAAATATATAAGTATGGTATCACAATCTATTTCCATAACTAAGAGAGAAATATACTAACCATAAGGATGTACCAATTCATCTAATCCTACAACTTCTCTCTCAATAAGAATTTAAATACATTCTCCCACAAAATTCAAGGTAATATGGTCAAAACAACAATTCAAAAACAAATTCTCATTTAAGAGAACACTAAATCAACATCATGCAAATATGAATCTTCTTGATATCTTATAATGATAAAGAAAAATGAGATAATAACTCGCCTCTAAGCTAACTAAGAGGGATGACACTCCTTCCTTGATTACATAACTTAATATTGCAAATTCCATAAACAAACTACTAACACAAAGGAATTATCAAGAAAAATAACAACACTCTACTAAGAATATTCCCACTGCTCTGGGTGGTACTAAACTAAAAATGATATTATAAATTTTTTCCATTTCTATGATTAGTGAACATAAGACTAAAAAACTAAAACACATATATTTAAGTGAGAATCATCCTATACTTAATAAACACTAATAACACAAAAAATAAATAGAAAAGATGACTTGATTATCAATAAATATGTAATCATACCTGAGATGTTTGATCTAATTGATCACCTATGGTATAAATATTTTATTCATCACTTATGAACTATATTATATACTCACCTACCCAAGCCTCATATTCAACTATCACCATTGAGACATTTGATTAAACATCTTAACAAATCAAAAGGGTATACATGTTCCTAAAGGTACACACTTAGTATTTCCCACACTCATTACACAAATGTCTCATACAAGAGGATCTATCAAGTCTCAAAAATATAATCATTATGTAACATGGTTTTGCACTAAGACACTACAAATCTAAATTATCATTGCAATACTTCATTTCACTAGGTTCACATTGGTGAAAAAGAAGACACAAAAAATGTTAATTTACTCATTAGGTCCTAGAGTTTGAGCCATAGCCTGATACCACATATAACAACCCCTTTAGATTAGACATAGAATTACATGATTTTCTTTTAGTTAAACATATATATCAAAAATAGATTACACCATGAGAATCTATAGAGATATAAAAATACTTAAGGTGTGATAATAACAACAAGCATAATACATCACATATCACTGATCTCTAATATCATGAGAGGACATGTCATAATATGAATATAAAAAGTAATCACATTAACTCAGTAATGACTAAAACAAGTCTACAACCATCATTGTCAATATATAATAATAATAATTAATTATAAATCTTAATGACAATATTTAATAATAAGTATAATATAATATAATGTACATATAATATACATGTCTCCCTTAGAACATAGTTCTCAAAATCAAGTATTTGTGGCAATCTCAAGTGTCATCTCGATAAGTAGTACTATTTTGGAGAGGGAGAGCATCATCCAAGCTATTTTCCACACCAACCACGGACCAATGATCCCCCATACTAATCCTATCAATAAATGGCCCTCCTTTCATGGATAAGTAGATAGTGATGGCACAATAATCCATAGAGACAAGTAAGTACCCATGTGTTGTATGCTTTCTAAACTAAACATGTAGTGTATCATATAAAACCATTCTATTTCAAGATATCACACAAACATGTAAATAATACTCATGAAATGATAATGTATCACTAAACATACTTTTTCCTAAAGCTTTATGAATAATAAATAATAACTATCTATAGATCAATCAAATTCATACACACCACTTGATTGGATTGCCTTCATCTATCATTATGATACTAGTAAGTGAGTGAAGTCCATCTCACTCCTTATTATGTATTAGCAATGCAGATTGGTTAAATAAAATTTAACCATAATATTCATTCAATTTACATCTTATTAGTAAACACACCATATAACATTATAAACATAGAAGTAAACAAATCATACCTTTATTCTATCAAATGTATGAATGCATCTTATATTATTTTCTATCCCATACTATAAATAATGACTATAGTTTATACCACCTAGGTAAATACACATTTTATTGTAGATTTTCACTAACACAATTAGCTTTCAAACACACTAGCCCTATGATAACCCATATTACCATATTCTAGTATTCTATTTTACTACAATGAATCATAATAAATTAGTTTTAACTACATGGAAAACCAAACTTATATATAAGCAAATGGATATAATGAAAAAAATCACAGTTTCCACATAACATAATAATATAATCTCATAGAATTTGTTAAACTCTCCAAACTATATGCACACATACATAAATTCCTAATAACTATCACAAAACATACCATTCATGGTAATATTCAACATGCATACATATAATTAATCAAATGTATATAGGAGTCTAGGCATAGTAATTATAGTGTTTACGATCTAGGTATAACATACATTTATACTATAGTACTCTATGATATCCCATACTATCATAGGTTTATGAATACATAATAACACTAAAATCAAACTTATAATTTCAAGAATCAAACCCACATACATAATAACAATCAAGCAAATATGGTATTATACCACCCAAGTATATCCTAAGTTAAACTACATACTAGCATTCAAAGCAACATAGCTTATGAACATACATCATGATGCACCATTAGATGCTAGATATAACCAATTATTTATATATATTAACACTCTCATAACATATATTTTACATAAGTATTCAATACATAATACATATAACTAATAACCAATCACACATTTGCAAAGAACTCATAAACTCATTATAGCATTCATTTAAACATCTTGTTTTGTTTGTTAAAAGACTATTTTAATAAGGTTATAGCTTTGGTCTCATGGACATAGTATGGTTAGATAAAATCATACTTTTTTCTACAAATTAGGTTTATAACCTACAACTATTTTTATTATGTACTTATGTTTCACACTTCAATCCATGTGTAGATATAGAAAAATAAGACTCAACACACATGAAACATAAGATAAACCAACTAGCATTGGCTATACATTTTAGGGGTTTGAATGCATGCACTTTTAATTTAATTATATGTAATTATTTAACCTAGTTCATAATCCACCCATGGAATTTAAATCATAAGAATACTCCCATATATATATATATATATATATATATATATATATATATATATATATATATATATATATATATATATATATATATATATATATATATCTTATTAATTATTTCATTAGTAATATAATTTCCATATGCTACATATGATAAAATTGGTCGTAATATAATGAAGACTATGTTTTAGTCATATATGTTTCCCATCTTGTAACAAAACCATATTATGACATTGATATGTTTATAGATACCTATAAGCTAGTGTAATTGTATATAACATATCCCACATCACTCTAAATATACGATTTTCCATATTACAACTAAGTGATTTATAGATAACAAATATATACCATTATTGGTTATATAATAATGATTTGTATAAAAATGTATCATTGTGATCTTCTAAATGATAAAGCACACTAACCATAAGCTAATTACTACATTATATTACTCATGCTCTCATAATGAGAATATTCTTATATGTATCTTGTAATGTGTAAGAGGGAAATGATTAAAGATGATTATTTATAGATTTTATAATAAGGATTCTTATGCTCGCTATACAAATCCTCATAGTATATAGATATTAACTATATATCTATATATTATGTTATATTTTTTCCATAAACTTATAATATCTCCCCTTGAATGGTATTTTAAACATTAATCTATATAAATATCTATGTTATTTGTTGCACCTATTCTACCATTGGAAGAAGTAATTGACAAGTTAGGATTCTATGGAGGGTCCACTAATTACACTAATCAATAACAAATAAATATAAACATAAGCATTATACAAGTATTAAAAAAATTATATCATAATATAAGGTATATCATAACATAAGGTTCATTTCAAATACAATGCTAAAACCCTAGGCATTAATCAAGGGGGATATGAAATCTTATACTATGATACATCTTTTCCCCATTTCATACATAGCTTAAAATATATATTCAATAAAAAAATGCTACAATATCCCATTAATAATATTATGAGCTATAGAAACATATTGGGGGATACAACTGAGGGAAACTCAGATCAGAGTAATTCTAATAATGAGGATAATCAGACTATGTTGGGGGGAGGTGTTAAAGACAGATATTTTAATTGATGATCCAGTTTCTATGAGAGAGGAGGATCACATGGTTTTGGTTTCTACTCCTACAATGGAGATTGGGGAATAAGAAAAGAAGGACCCTGTTCAGAATGAAGACCCTGTTGAGACTAAAGAGGAGAAACTGATGGATAGGGAGGAAAGAATTGAAAAGGTTGATTCCCCTCCACATGAGAATGCAGAAGACATTCATGACTCTCTGCAGAGGGACATTAAGCTTTCCTTCCTGCATTCTGCCAAGTTCAAAGCCAATTCTATTATACAAGTTGATTCGTGGATCTATAATGAAATAATGGGGCTGAAGAAGAAAGTGGAAACAATGCAACACAATCAAGATGTTGATTGGACCAAAATAAACCATTTAGAGGAGAAAATGAGAGATATCCCAAATAAACTTAAAGATTATGAGCATAATCTTAGAATGCTCATCAATCAAACTATAACAAAGATGGAGCAGGTAACATCAAGCATTTGTGTTGCTGCAGCTAACCTTGGAAAAAGAGAAAATGAAGAAGTAATATCCTTAGAGTGTCCAAGTAAGAGGAATAGGCAAAGTTCAAGGAAGAAAGCCTTGCAAGATGCTGCTACTTCGGCTGCTAATACCATCTAGGATACTGCTACGATTGGGAAGGAGGCTATTAAGATGATCATGGAATTGGAATAGAAGACTAGGGTCTTCTTTGTTGATTTTGTTCCTATTCTGGTCCTTATTGTTGGATGTTGTAACTGGTTCTTGTTCTTGATTCTATTTTTTGGTTCTTAGTCTTAAATTTTTTTTGAGTTTCTAGGTCTCTGTAAAACTTGGGTACTTTTTTTGGTTTAGGTTTGTGGTTTCAGGTCCCTGTAAAACCTGATTTTGATGCTGATCTTCAGTAGGATTTAGGAATGCTTTTCCTGGTGGATGTAAATTATTTATCTTTTTTTTTAAAAGGGTTTTGGGGTCCCTTCAAAACCTACTTTTAACTTAATCTAAAACATAGTGATATTTTGGGTTAATACTTAAGGTATATAATTATACATGAGTAGACACAACTAGATTTAGGTTTGTTGTTACTATAAAATCTATAAATTCTCAATCTTATGCCAATGTTTTATAATCATATCCTAATAATATTAAGATTATAAAACACAAAGGATTTGAATTATATAAACTATCAATCTTATACCAATGTTTTGTAATCATATCCTAATACTATTAAGTTATAAAACACAAAGGACTTGAATAGAGGACATATGGTAACCAATTTTGGGTGTATCCCACCTTATACTTATTACAACTATAGTACCCAAACTACTAAAGTATGCATTTAATCACTAATGTGATCAAATAAAGTGTAGTTTACATCAAAATAACACAACTATTCTATTCATTGAATTATTTGATTATTTAAGTCTCTTCCTTGTATAACTTAAAATGCTTCTAGGCTTATTGAGGCATTGCACACCAAATCACCAACTTTTAGATAAGGAAAATAAAATAAGATATTCAATTCATACAAGTTCATAACTATAATCCATCGCTCCAATGTATGTTTAATAAATTGTAGTTAAAAGCATTTTCATACTTTGCAAACAAACCATTATTTAGTGGAAACATTACGATCTATATTAATATTCGGTATTAATAATAGTGGAAACATAATCTTTATTAATATTTAGTTAATTCAATATTAATAATATTTATTATTATAATTTTTAATACTATTAATACTTATTACAATATTTATTAATAAATCATTATTTATTATTAAAATTCCAATGTCTATAGACCATGATTGCAGATATCAATAGTGGAAACATATTTTCACTAAAGCATTGTATGTTTAATAGAATGCCTTTGTAAATAAACCATTTTTTACAAATCTACTATAGTTTTTTATTCTTCAGCAGGGGTAGATCACTCTAAAGTCACTATAGTTCATGTAAATTGCCATTATTAAATCATTGATGTTGGTTTTTAAGACAAAGTTTTCATAATGTCTTCTTATTTAAGAAACCAAATAAAATAAAATAAGTTCCAATTTAATTTATATTTTGGTTATATGGCATTAATTTGGTTTAGTGTGATGACTAAATTTCCTAATTTATTGATTGCAAGATGCTAAAACTAATTAATAGTTTTTTATGTTTAATGCTTTACTAAATTCCTCATTAATATTGAATAGTTATGTTATGTAACTCTTGTACATAGAACTGGAATACTAGTCTAAATTGATATATCTATGTTTTCATAATTCAATGGACATATAAAAATTTACTTATAATTGTTCACAAAGTTCCATAAAACATAATACATTGCCTACCTCGTAATGGTGACTAGATATAGCTTGACTTTGTGAAGAAAGTTTTCCTCAGCTACCCTCCTTCTAGTATGATATGCCCCATCCAATTCACAATCCCCTCGTAATCTTTTAAATGAATTAATTTAGTTAAGGATATTTTTTTTATTGTTTTATTTTTTTTAATTTTTACTCCCTTTTTTTATTCCATGTATTTGTTTTATTTTTAAAACAACCCTTTTCTTTTTATTTTTTTATGTTTTTTGTTTTGAATGATTTTTCTTAAATATATAATTTTATTTTTTTCTTTAGTAACTTTACAATGTTTTTCACATTTTAATTTCTAATTATTTAATACTAAATAATTACTTATCACTAATAATTCATAATGGATTAAGCAATAAATCACATGATCTTTATTCTACACTAGGCATAAATCTGTATTAACATGCACACATAAACAATTACCTAAATGCAACTAACATAAGGAAGATAATAATTCTAAACATTTAGAATATGAATCTAATATGAATTATTTATGAAGTGTGTACAGGGTTCATACCCATTCTCTATCATCCTTCAATATCTCCATCTATGTCACCCTCTTTGATGATGTTTTCTCTCCATCACACTCTGAGGGATGAGTCCTCCTATGTCAACATCCCAATAAAGTAGGTAGTTAGCCCATAACAATAATAATATATATTCATCATAAAATATATCTAAAATGGTAAGTTAACATGATCATAAATTAAACATATTCTTACAACTAACTCACAGCAATGTGATCATGTAACCTAAGCATTATCATACTACCCCATAATAGTATATATCCTAGCTTAGTTAAAAATAGACATATATAAATTTATCAACTATAGACATCTATGGATAATATATAAATTTTTATTGGTGAAGAATCATGATGTAACATTTAGGAAGAGTTAGAGACACTCAAAGAGAAACAACAAGTTATTCAAGTTCACCATGGTATTGAGTAGGATAAGCAAGATGCTACTCTTAGATTATATGAAATTTTTGATTCTATCCATTATTTGAAAAAAAATTTAGATCCTTATGTCAATATTATAACCAAATTATTTATAATCCACAAAGAGGATGATAGTAAGCTAAATTTATTGGATCTTTATACCCCTAATAAGGCATTTAACAATTTAGATTTGATGACCCTGCTAGAAGAATCAAATGCTCTAAATTTAGCATTAATAATAATGTAATAAACCAAGATTAGGTACTATACTCTAAGGCATTCATGAATAAGTTGGCTTAGTAAGAGAAAAAGGCTGAGAAGATTTTATAAGGATTGGAATTAGTCACCATTCGAGATAACAGAGGTAGGCTGGTGTCTTGAGATATATTTGACCAAATGATTAAAGAAGCCTCTAACAAATTTAAGTAAAGTTTAAAAAGAACTAGCCTATAATATATTGAGGCTAAGTTATGTGTAATGAGGAAGAAGGTGATAGAGGTGGAAGTATTCAGAGTTGGCTTTAGAGCAACCAAAGTAGAACATAACAAGCTAATGGGCGAGATAAGTTTGGTGACTAGGACACCTCTCCTAGATATGAGTCTAATCAGAGCATAACATGCTAGAGTGTATAAACACTACCTATAATTGGATTCAAATAATAAATATGCTCAACAAATTCCACCCATTATTTACACTATGTCAACAATGATAACAACCACATCAACTCCACTTCATGTTATTATTCCCATGGTGACTAAAATTATCTCAATTGGTGCATCTTCAAGTACAATTCTAGTTACTATAGCTTCAATTATGAGTACTACAATTCCCACAATATTTTTGAGACAAGTCAAGAAAGAGCTAATTTAGATAAAAGGCTAATTTTTTACATTTTATATGTAACTATAATAACCAAATATTTAAGTCTTAGTTACATTTTTTTTTTAATTAACTAAATTTTTAGGTAGCATGCATACATTGCATGGCTAAGATATCTGTAATACATTGATATGTAACCAAGACTTATATTATATTCTTTTTAGATGTAAACAAAGTATTCTAATATTAAAGGGATGAAGAGACCCCTTCCCCAAGATCTATATATACATGTAGAACCCTCTTTTTAAAGGGTCAAATTTTTGAATGAAATATAAGAAGAAATCAAGGATGTTGATTGTCATGCAACTATGTTTGTTCTTTCTTCTTATTTTTCTATGTTAATGAATTTAAAGTTTGTTTGTAACTTGATTCAATAATTCTAATGTGTATCATGCTACTAATGCATCTGACTATTATATGAATGAATGATAGTCCTAGATGTGAAACAACTATTGAAGATTGATATGTTTAATTGATCTAAACAGTTGGAGTAGGATGGATCAATAATCAAAATTGTGTAGAAGTATCTCATTTGATATAGTATTTTAGGTGTGAGCTCTAACTACCCTAGATAACTTATTGGTTTGAACTATAACCTCTTGTATAAAGTTATGCAACAACAACCTTAAAAGAAATAACCTTCAATTGAGACCAATAAGCACCCTATATCTAAATACATATACTCCCAAGCATGTTTGTTTATGAGTGTGTAAAAGCTACACACATCAAGCACTGGTACATGAGGTATATGTCTACCAAAGTGATAGAATGATAAATTCCATTTCAGAGACATAAAATTTTTTTTTCTACCTTACCCTTCCATGTTTTGAATTTTCTTTCAGGTATACTCACCATATATTAGACTTCCACAAATTGAACTCACATAGTGATTTATTATTTTTATTAGAATCCACACATTTCCCCACAAACTTGGTTGAAAAATCCACACATTTAACCTACTATTCCACCACCTAGTTGTTCTAACCACATACATGCAAATTATGACTCGAATTGGAACCTATTTGCATATATATCCAAAAACATTAGCGGCTACCTCATTTAAAACTCTCTATTATGTGCATAAAACCAACATCAACAATGCCCACTTGAGGGTAAATGAATCCTAAGAGAGGGTTATTTAGTATAAAGTAAGAGATTAGTTAATTAAAACTAAATCCCTAGGCACTTGAGGTGATATATAAAGGGGTTAGTGAGTAATGTGAGGATCCACTAGGTTTGGTGTTAAAGTAACTATAAAAATTGATGGAAGAGGCTAGATGGGGGTAGTAGATACCTATGTTAAAGGTTGAGTGTGCACTATTTTATGATTTTTTCTTGGTCTTTTGCTTTGGTTGGCTTCAGATGCCATTATAGGAGAAAATGTAGTGAAGGCCATGGGGGATGATTATGGGAGTTTTTGGTTTGTCAAAGTAATCATTGTGATGGTCCTAGTCACTAGAGATGTACACTTAAGAATTGGAGTAACACTTGATAAAATTGGGATACCAACATGTTTCGAGATTCAAGGCATGATTAGTGGGGGTACTAAGAAAGTTCCAAGTTGGGGAATGGATGGGGTGGATGGAACTGAATAAGTGAGGATGTTAGGGATGGCTTAGGACACAGGCACTTAGGTGAATAGAAGAGGGGATGTAATAGGGAAGAGAGGAGGTATTGGTTGAATAGTTTGTGTAAGGGGTGGGGAACCAAGTGGTGTCTTGAGGGGATACTAGAAAGTGGAAGGAGGGGGAGGTGCTTGAATTGGTTCATGTTATTGGTCTCATCCTCAGATTTTTTTTAGGTTTCTACTAATATTAAATCTTAGGGTTTGTGTGGCCTAGTGTCACAGTATCTACTCATGAGCCACTTGTGTTTATGCTACCTACCACCAAGTCATGTAGGTCTAACTTGACTATGGCCAAGTTGTTTGGGTCCTTTGAATTAGAGGAGTTAGATATGTGGCATTAGGATTCACTAAATATGGGGGAGAAGGTGATGGTATCGCTTGTAAAATTCTATAAAAAATCATAGGGGGAGTTGTAGTGACATCTTCTATGGGCTGAGTAGATGCAAAGGGGACTATAGATGGTCCAATATGAACATTCTTACCCTTATCCTTCCTACAAGCCTCAATATATGTGAGAACATCTTAGTCATAATACACATTCAAATATATCTCATCATCATCCCTTATCTAGGGGCCATAATTGAGGTTGAGGTGAGCCTAGTACTTCTTCAAGTGGGCTTGGACCATGCCCTATGGGTCCCAATCTCATGGCTCAACTCTCCCCAAGGCTAAAGAGTCCTAGCCAATTGCCATATTTTGTAGGGGATGGAAGGAGTGGTACACATGGTGCTTGATGATGATTGAAAGAGGTGGGTAAGCCTTCTAATGGTTACTAATACAACAACCAAAAACTCCCTCTACTAGTTGGTATGCAATTTCCTACTCTATAAGGCAATTCATGACGTGATAGGGTAATTATATGGGCTCCCTAAGAATACATGTGACTCAAATTATGTTATCTTATTGGTAATACTAGTAGTCTTTAATGGGAGCTAGGGAGTCTTTAATTTCCTTTGATAGATGAGGCATAGGGTCTTTGTTGGTCGTATTGAAAACCACTAGGTATAAAAACTCATAGATATTATTGATATTACTTCTATAATGTTATCCATATAGCTTGTACAATACTACATGAACCACTGAGCCTTTGAGAATCCATGTAGGAAAAATTGATGGCTTGAAAATGAGTGTCTCATAAATTACATCTACAAGATAGCTAGTCATGTAAATGTTTCCACCTACTTGGGCATCTACTATGGCCTTGACCATGTTGAAATTAACCGCCCTCCTAGGTCAGGGACTTAAAAGCCATATAGAATCATGTGGAGTAGGGGTACCCACAATATGTTAATGTGTAAGTAGTTTAGTGCTATGAACAATCATTTCAATAGAATCATACTAGCTCAGACCTCCTCCTTAAAGGTACAAAATATGTATACAATGGTTTCCTCCTTATTAACCCACTTATCATCTAGTTCTTAACCCATTCCCTTAGGACATTTTATATTTTAAATCTATCATTCTATGTTTGTACCACCACTAAGTCATATAAAATGATGAATTATAGGAGATTTTAATAGGCCTTAAAGGTAGTTCCTGAGATGTCAATAGTATGATGTCAGTAGTTGGCCAAGAATATCCAATCATGGGCATAGTATTACACCTTCTTAGAGGTGAGAATCATATTTTTGAATAAGTTAATGTAAGGGAACACCTTAGGATTTGATGCAGCCTTATGTAGGCCACACTTTCATAAGCTTGCAAGGTGTCTTTGAATTCATCTCGATTATCATCATCACTACCTAATTCCTTGGGTATTTGGTCAATAGATATAAACACTTCATTGTAATGTTTTAATTGAGTCAAGACATATAGGAATATAAAATCTATGTATTTAGGCTCAAATTTGGGATTTGAAGATGAAGTAGCCATTACATCAAGATGGAATTTGATGGAAAAGCTTTGGGTGAATGAGAAGGAATAAAAGACATCAGGTTGGAGTAGAAATTAAGGAGTTGGTCTTTGAGAGTCTAGAGCTATTATGGATAGTGAGATTCCCTTTAGATACTTATAGAAACCCACATTTATCCCCCTATATTAATGGTATTTGGAGGCTCACTCATTATGGATTCAAATTTTAGTTTGTGTTTCAAACCTCCACTTGATTTTCTAATCTAGATTTAAATTTGGAGCATATGATTACATGCTGCATAGTAGATCTAGTCAAAGTGATGCTACATTTTATAACTACCAAATTAGGGCTTAGATTCCCATATAGTTGGTACCTAGGCATGGTAGGTGTGAGGCCATCTAATCTCTAAGGCTTCCAAAGCACCTCTTGCTTCATTCCAATTATCATCCATCTACTAGTCCTCATGTCAATAGTCAACACCTAGGCATAGCCTAACACTTAACTATTATACACTTAGGAGGCATGAGATGCTAGTTAAGGACACATGGTATACTTTAATTATCTCTTAAAACTCCACTTGTAATTCATTTTAGCCTTTCTAAGACCTTGGGATCCCTCTTGCTAATATGCTTAGGTATTCCATGTGGCGTGTTATGACACATTAGAATCTCCCAGGCTCTAACATATATGTTAGGCCAAGGAAATTGACTATTATGATAATAGGCCATGTGTAATTTCCTCATTGTGTTGGGCTCTCCTAAGATCTAACATCTTTGTCATGCTAGGGAGATTTACTACTCTAACAACAAGTCATGTGGTATTTACTCATTACATCAGGTTCTTGTAAGCTTTCACATCTCTATCATGACCAAGAGACTAACACATATGATATAAGGGAGAGCTCATTGATTAGATCTAGAAACTTCTAACCTTTAGGGCATGTAGCATCCTTTTATTTTATTAAGCTCTCCCAGGCTCTAATGTCCCTATCAAGACTAGGAGACTAACCATTCTAACTCTAGTTTATTTGGCACTCCCTAGTTGGGATAGGATCTCTTGAGATCTGACATCTTTGTTAGGTCTGAGAGACTGGCCATTCTACTTTAGCATAGGTTGATTGGCTAGAAAACTGATAACTTTTAACCCTAGGTTGCATGATATTTCCTTATTACATCAGGATCTCTTGGGATCTGACATTTTTGTCAAGCTTAAGAGACTAACACATTTGACAAAAGGGCATGTGTCTTTTTTTTGTTCAACCATGTCTTGACACTGATGATAACCGCCCACATAGTGTTTCTTCATTGCACTATTTATCCCTATTAAAATTCATGAAAATGACTAAGTGAAAGATAAAAGAAGTACAACTAATTAATTACTCACTTGGATACCATCTAATTTCTAAAGTGCCACATAGTACTCAAAGAAGGGACTAAGACTTTGAGAATTTCCAAGTGGGAGAAATAATTTAAAGTTAGTGCATTAAAACTTTAAAGTAAGAAAGCCTATATTAACCATGGAGTATCCTTAGTATTTGGCACTATTTATTTCATAGACCTTTGAGGTTTATGATTTAGATTATTTGGTCATTATAAAGACCACATGCTCGTGAAAACTAGAGTGACACAAGATTTTAAAGATTGGGTTTATGTAGAGCTAACCAAAATGAGATAATAAGTCTAGGAGCAAAAGAGGGGTCCCCCATTTTTGTGAAAAGGGGGCATGTTGGCCATAACAAATTATAAATTTCATAGGGAAAGTGGTCACAAGAACTTAGAACCTAGCTTGTTAATCCTATATTACTACACAAAACATAAACTACAAGAGAGATATTTAGACATATCAAAAAATAAAGAACTAAAGTCATGTGTAGAAAGTGTCATACTGAGATTTTATTCCATAGAAGACCACTAGTGTGTGTAAGAAGTGATTTTCAATTAAATTATGTAAGCCTAGAATTCACTTAAGAAACTAAGGTTGAATTGGTAATTATATTTCCTTAAGGGCCTTAATAATTTCCTGGCTTGGAGGAGGATGGTGCGGCATTGTTCTACTACCATCCAGGCATCCATAGTCTTGAAAGAGATACCTATGGTCACATTCAAGGACTTTGTCCACTCCTGGCCAAGCAAGAAAGCCCACAATGTAGGTTGCTTAAATAGCCCTTTTGAGGAAGACATAGAATTGACATTTTTCATGTTTTTTCCAATATTAATTCAATATTTTGTTAGTAATTTGACCTATCAAGGCCAAATTACTACTCCTATCATACAAAACTATTCTAAAACTAGTCATAGCCTTTTAAACTTGGTCAAACCAAGGAATTATGGCCTAAAAATCATTAATTTTGGTAAAAAATGTCAAAAATGGATTTTAAATGGGTCATTATAATTTCAAAATAGCATTGTCAAGTTCAAATATGCAGACAATCCATACACAAGGATCAATTTTGAGAGAAAAATGAAAATTTTGGGAAATACATGTGGTTTTAAGACCTAAAATTTTGTACACAAGGTCATTATGAGTTGGATAACCTTATAAAAAAATTCTTATCCATTGTACAAGTGGAGATACTCACTATTTTGTAACAGTCCTTTGCATGTTCGTTATAGATCACCATTGGAATAGGCATCATTCTAAAGTGCCACAAAGGTTTCTAAGTCTAAGTAAAACTTGTAAAAGCATGGGATGATGTTTTTTAATCATAATAAGACATTATAAGAGTTTAAAAACTCTAAATTTTAAGAAAACCATGCTCATACAGGCTTTTGCAAGTAAACATTCATAAAGGCCAAAAAATGGTTTTTTGAATTTTCAAGAAAAATATGCTTTTAAAGTGTTTTGATATAATGGTATAGACCCCATGATAATTTTTTTAGGAATTGGAAAGAATGTGAAGAGTAATTTTCATTTTTTCAATTTTAGACACCCTTCCTAGCCTCCTATTCAGATGCTCATATCTTTCACCACGTGTGGATTTTGGATGAAATATTTTAGAATGTTTTGATTAATCTATGTAATTAGAATTCATACAAAAATTGAGACCATTTGAGTAGTTTTTCTTTATTAACAATCATTAAGAGTGTAGGTAGCTTAGAAGGTAGTTAAAACCCCATAGACAAATTTTCCCACGTGGTAATTTTTTATATATTTTAGATGGGACCCAAATATTTTAAATTATTTTTGGAAAGTATTTTTATACACTTAAATAGAATTTTTTGGGATTTGGAGGTCTATACCTCATGAACCATCATTTTGAAAATTTAGCTTCAAAGCCCATCTAAACCCTCAAAAAACTAGTCTTTTAAAAAGTTGATTTTATTTCAAAAAAATAATATTGGGTCAATATGAAACATTTTAAAATTTAAATTAAAATTATAGAGGATTATATAAATATAAATTTTATGCATGGTGATGTACAGATGAGAGGAAAAATCATGTTTTTTGTGGAAAAAACATGTAAAATGAATTACAAGACACTTCAATGAAATATAAACAATGGATATAAAATAATAATACTTTTTATTCATCATAATTTTTTTAAAATAAATTATCCTTAAATTTTCCCAACCAACACAATAAAAATGACCAGTCTGCAAGAAAATGGAGCAAAATAGGCCTAGTCAACCCTGTTGACTGAATGACGAGTGTTTTCTCATCAAAATCAAATATCTTGTGATGACAAAAGTTTTTTCAAGTATATTTAATTATTTTTTAAAGTTTCATCACATCTTTTTTCAGGTTTAATGGATTCCAAATTCTAGAAGATAGGCTATTAGGCCTAATTAGCCTAATAGGCTTAATTGGTCAATCAAGCAGGTAAAGAATGGCGTTGAAAATATATAAAATGACTTAATATTGGAGTTATCATGTGGAATATGTATTTTTTAAGTGGATATATAATTCTCAAGTCAATCCACAAGTTTAAATTAATGTAAGTTGAGCTCAAGCTGAGTTAACTAGTCCTTAAGGGTCAAAGCTCTTCGGTTGACTAGTTCGACTAGTTTCATGTGTCTCCCATACTTTTCATGCAAGATAAATACTTTCAAGAACTTAAAATAACTTTAAATATGGATTTTTATTCTAATTTATGGCATGATTTTAATGAAAAAAGGGTTGAAAATTCAACATGGGCCCACCACTTCTCAATTCTTTGCCAACAAATGAAGAACATGCAATTTTTGAAGACTTGGAAGATTTTAAAGCCTTTATTTAATATTTTAAAAGGATTTTAGTCTTATTTTAACTCAAATAAGACTAATACTTCTCTTTTACACATAAATTTGGATTTATTTAAGGTTTTATACTTATATATTGGCTTTTTGAAGCCATTTTTCAAGAATTTTGAAAGGCAAAGAGGAAATTGTAATTGACACCATTTATCAAATAAAGAAGATTTTTGCATATATATTTTTAGATTAGAATAGAGTGTATTTTTGATTGTGTATTGGAATATAAATGAGATATATATCCTATTTTTTAGGTCCTTTCCACACCTATTTTGAAAATCTCACCCTCTATAGGTCATTTGAAGAGATATGAATACAATTTTGTAATCCAAAATCCTATCAATCCTTCATCTAAAATACTAATGTTTAGGGGCAATTTGAAGACTTCCTATTGATTTATATGTGTGAATTAATTTAAATAGATTTCAAAGAATACCACTCATTCAAGTGCATCACCCCATTATATAGGATTTCCCATTTTAGCTTCCTTCTCCCTTTTCATACCAAAAAATCAAAATAATTTAGTTTTTAATAGAAAATTTTTAAGGAAATCAGCCCTCTCTGGAGGTTCTTCTCAATACAAAGTCACCCACACTCTAATTAGTTCTAATTGTATCATCTGGAGAGAGGGTGTGTTTTACACATCTTCATTTAGGGTGCACTCTAGAGTGATAATAGTTTCTAGCACACCTGTTGGGACTCGAGTTCAACTATTGGAGAGAAGTGTAGTAGATCAAGAATCTTAATTTGACTCCATCTAAAAGGTAAGAATGTGTGATCAACATGTCTTAGATTATGGTAAAAGAAATTTTTGAAGGGCCCCTAAAAACTTTAATATAATCAAGAAAGATAAAGCATTAATAACCACCAGGACAAGCAATCATGAAACCTACTACAGAGCAGCATCAAAATCAAGTTTTACAGGGACCTGAAACCACAAACATAGTCCAATAAAAGTACCCAAGTTTTACAAGGACCTGAAACCTCAAATAACTTACAACATAGGGTAAAGAATGCTAAAAATATATATATCTTTAGCAATCTTCCCTAGCCAACAATGTAGGTTGCCATTACAATAACGACACACAAGCATTAATCAGGACATTAAAATTCCACAAAATACCTTTGGTTTCTCTGTCCCTTTGATATGGTAGAGTCATCGTCAGATCCAACAATAATGATGACCATAGCCATGTTGAGAAAAAGGTCATGCTCCACCATGCCCTCAAACCCTAAAATTGCACTGCTCACAGCCCTGGCATCCTTACACCAACGGATGCCCCTTGTCAAACACCATAACTGCATTGTTTAGCCAGATCCACACCCCACTTTTAGGATCCATGTTCTGCACCCTAATTATGTTCCACATCTTTGGTAGCTGCCTTAGGATTATAACATCAATGCCCATGTATATCCGTGAGTACCCTATGCGACTCCCTGTGGTGGTTGATGATGAGATGCTAAGGGATCTCAAGCAGATCTAGGCCCTACGTGCAGTTTCAACTTTTGTGGGGGCCACACAGACACGAGCCCCCTCTATGATTTATGAAAACCACAAACAAAGCCACAAGAGAATATGTAGCATGCAACCGCTGCCATCCTCAGATGAGTCACAGTAGTCCTGATCTCCATACCTAGAAAGTAGCACCCTCAACCCTGGACCTAGGGTTTCAGCAGATCAACATGTTTCAAATGGTAAGAATACTAATTAATTTCATGTCCTTTCAATTCATTATAATGAATAGTTCTTTTGGGATGATTTAGAGAATTTTTTTGCAAACTTTGATAGTCCATCTCTACCCCAAGTGGAGATTGATGAATGTCTTATAAAGAGTATTGTTGCAATTGTTCATTAGGAAGAAATTAAAGTCATATTACAGCCATGTTTGGATGCTTATCAAGGACATAAAGACTTTGAAAAAGTACCACTTCAAATGGAGTCAAATGAAGACATCAATCTAGGTATATTAGCTGAATTGTCAATATAATCATTGAATGAGAATAGTGTCAAATCATGATCAACCTATGAATGATGTAGAGATAACACTTTGATGCAACAAAGAAGAATATGGGAGGAAAATGATTGGATCTTAGATCCATATCTTCAATCCATACACCTAATAATGGAATTTGGAGGTCTAGTTGCATCTTCTAAAACACATAAACATATAAGTTTTCCTATTTGCAAAAGAGGGCTATCAAAAGGAAACAGTCATGTTTCAAAGTTCTATGGTGTATCAAATAGCTTTTCATTTGATCCAGGAGGGCCAACAAGTTGGAGGTTAGTTTGTACATAAAATACTTCTTGTTTTTGCTTTCCTCTAATTTCATATATGCACATGATTTTAGTTGTTTTTTTTTCCCCCTTTTTGGTTGTTGTTGTCCATTCCTCTAAGTGCACACGTGCACATGTTTGTTATTGTTTGTGTCAGTTGTCTTATTTGTGTCTTTGCCCATAAAATATATTCCAATATTTAGTGTATATACAAGTCTATCCTTGTTAGATTTTTTGATTTCTTTGACCATCAAATTGGTCAACCTTTGAAATTCACCAAAATTGTTAGTAATTTGACCTATCAAGGCCAAATTACTACTCCTATTATATAGAATTTTTCTAAAACTGATCATAGCCTTTTTAATTTAGTCAAAAAAAGGAATTGTGGCCTATAAATCATTAATTTTGGTAAAAATGTCAAAAATGGATTGTAAATGGGTCATTATAATTTCAAAATAGCATTGTCAAGTTCAAATATGCAGATAATCCATGCACATGGATTAATTTTGAGAGATAATTGAACATTCTAGGAGCTACATGTGGTTTCAAGAGCTCAAATTTTTTAAATAAGTTAATTATGAATAGGATAAACTTATGAAAAAAAATTATGTCCATTGGAAAAGTGGAGATACTCACTATTTTGTAACAATTTTTAGCATATTTGTTAGAGATCACCATTGGAGTAGGCATCATTATGGAGTGTAACAGAGGTTTCTAAGTCTACGTAAAAGTTTGAAAATATGTTTTTAAATCATATTAATACCTTTAAATAGTTTCAAAACTCTAAATTTTAATCAAACCATGCTCATATAAGCTTTTGCAAGTAAACATGCATAAAGGCCAAAAAAGGGTTTTTTGACTTTTCAAGAAAAATGTGCTTTCAAAGTGTTTTGATAGCATGGTATAGACCACATGATAATTTTTTTATGAATTGATAATAATTTGAATATTTGTTTTTATTTTGGTAAAATTTTCATTTTTTTGGTTCTAGACACCCTTCTTAGCCTCTTGTTCATATGCTCATATATTTCACCACATGTGGAGTTTTGATGAAAAATATTAGTATGTTTTGATTAATAATATTTAATTATAATTCTTTAAAAAATTGAGACCATTTGAGTGGTTTCATTTTTATAAAAATCATTAAGAGTGTAGGAAGCTCAGAATGCAGTCAAAACCCTACACACAAATTTCTCCACTTGGTAACTTTTTATATATTTTGGATGGGAATCCAATATTATTAGGGATGTTGGTGAGGTAATTTTCATACACATAAATAGAAAATTTTTAATATTTTAAGGTTTGTAATTCATGAACCATTATTTTGAAAATTTAGCTTCAAAGCTCGTCTAAGCCCTTAAAAAACTAGTTTTGAAAAATTTGATTTTATTGCCATCAAATAATCTTGGACTAAATTTAAACTTTTTAAAATGTCAATAAAACTTAGATAGGATTCTATAAATTTTAATTTTATGCATGGATATGTATAGATGAGAGCAAAAATCATGTTTTTTATGAAAAAACATGTAAAATGAAGTACAAGATACTTCAATGACATATAATCAATGGATATAAAATACTAAGACTTTTTAGTCATCTTAAAATTTTATTTTGGTCATAAATCATCTCAAAAGTGTCCCAACTAGCTCAATCAAAATGGCTAGTCTATAGGAAAATGGAGTAAAATAGGCCTAGTCAACCTTGGTGACTGAATGACGAGTGTTTTCTCATCAAAATCAGATATCTTGTGATGATTTTTTTTTAAAGGTATATTTAATTATTTTTTCAGGTTTCATGGCATATTTTTGTAGTTTCAATGGATTCCAAATGCTAGAAGATAGGCTATTAGGCCTAATTAGCCTAATAGGCTTAATTGGTCAATCAAGCAGGTAAAGATGGCATTGAAAATCTATCAAATGAATTAATTTTGAAATTACCACATGGAATATATGTTTTTAAAGTGGATATATCATTATAAATTCAATCCATAATTTTTAATTCATGAAAGTTGAGCTCAACTTGAATTAACTAATTCTTAAGGGTCAAATATCTTCGATTGACTAGTTTGACTAGTTTCATGCATCTCCCATGCTTTTCATGCAAGATAAAGACTTTCAAGAATATAAAATTGCTTTAAATATGGATTTATATTATAATTTATGTTTATATTTTAATGAAAATAAGTTTTACAACTTAACGTGGGCCCACCACTTCTCAATTCTATGCCAAAAAATGAAGAACACGCAATTTTTGAAGACATGGAAGATTTTAAAGCCTTTATTTAATATTATAAAAGGGTTTTAGTATTATTTTAACTCAAATAGAACTAATACTTATATTTTAAACATTAATTTTTATTTATTTAAGTTTTTATACTTATATATTGGCTTTTTGAAGCCATTTTTCAAGAATTCTAAAAGGTAGAGAAAAAATTGGAATTGACACCATTTATCAAATAAAAAATATTTTTTGCATATGTTTTTTTTGGATCAAAATAGAGTGTATATTTGATTTTGTACTAGAATATAATTGAGATATATATCCCTTTTTTTTAGGTCCTTTCCACATCTACTGTTAAAATCTCACCCTCTACAAATCATTTGAAGAGATAGGAATAGAATTTTGCAATCCAAAATACTCTCAATACTTCCTCTAAAATACTAATGTTTAGGGGAAATTTCAAGACTTCTTAGTGATTTATACATGTGAATTAATTTAAATATATTTTAAAGAATACCAATCATTTAGGTACATCACCCCATTAGATAGGATTTCCCATTTTAGCTTCCTTCTCCCTTTTCATCCCAAAAAATCAAAATAGTCTAGTTTTTAATAGATAAACTTAAGGGAACCAGCCCTCTTTGGAGGTTCTCCTCAGTACAAAGTCACCCACACTATAATAAAATCTAACTATATCAATTGGAGAGAATATGTGTTTTACACATCTTTAAACAGGGTACACTTTTGAGTGATAATAGTTCTAGCATATCTGGTGGGACCCGAGTTCAGCTATTAGAGACAAGTGCAATAGACCAAGAATCTTCATTTGACTCCATCCAAAAGGTATAAATGTGTGATCAACATGTTTCAAATGGTAATAATATTGATGAATTTCATTTCCTTTCAGTTTATCATGATGAAGAGGCCTTTTGGGATGATTTGAAGATTTTTTGTGCAAAGTTTGATAGTCCATCTCTACCCCAAGTGGAGATTGATGAATATCTTGTAAAGAGTATTATTGCAACTATTCATTAGGAAGAAATTAAAGTCATATTATAGCCATGTTTGGATGCTTATCAAGGATATAAATATTTTTAAAAAGTACCAATTCAAATGGATTCAAATGAAGACATCAATCTAGGTATACTAGTTGAATTGTTAATACAATCATTGAATGGGAATGTTTCAAATCATGATCAACCTATGAATGAGGTATAGATAACACTTTTGATGCAACAAAGAAGAATATGGGAGGAAGATGACTACATATTAGATCCATATCTTTAATACATACACCTAAGAATGGAATTTTGAGGCTTATCTGCATCATCTAGAACACATAAACATATAAGTGCTCATATTTGCAGAAGAGGGCTATCAAAAAGAAGCAATCATGTTTCAAAGTTCCATGGTGCATCAAATATATTTTCATTTGATAAAGGAGGGCCAACAAGTTTTAGTTTGTACATAATATAATTCTTGTTGTTACTTTTCTCTAAGTGCATATCCGCACATGCTTTCATTTTTTGTTTTTTCCCTTTCTGGTTGTTGTTGTCCATTCTTCTAAGTACACACGTAAACATGTTTGTTATTGTATGTGTCAGTTGTCTTGTTTGTGCCTTTGCCCATAAAATATATTATAATATTTAGTGTATTTCCAAGTCTATTATTGTGAAATTTTTTGAGTTCATTGACCCGAAGGCTGGACAACCCCTAAAAGTTGCCAAAATTGTTAGTAATTTGACATATCAAGGCCAAATTACTACTCCTATCATACACAACTTTTCTAAAACTGATCATAGCCTTTTAAAGTTGGTCAAACCAAAGAATTATGGCATAAAATTTACTAATTTTGGTCAAAATGTCAAAAAATTATTGTAAATGGGTCATTATAATTTTAAAATAGCATTGTCATTTTCAAATATGCAGACAATTCATACACAAGGATCAATTTTAAGAGAAAATTGAACATTTTGAGAGCTACATGTGGTTTCAAGACCCTAATTTCTGTACACATGGTAATTATGAGTTGGATCACCTTTGGAAAAAAATTCATGTCCATTTTACAAGTGAATATATTTGTTGTTTTGTAATAGTCTGTAGCATGTCTGTTGGAGATCACCATTAGAGTAGGCATCATTCTGGAGTGCCACAGAGGTTTATAAATCTAAGTAAAAGTTTTAAAATCATGGGATTATATTTTTAAATAATAATAATACATTTAAAGAGTGTAAAAACTCTAAATTTTAATCAAACCATGCTCATACAGGCTTTTGCAAGTAAACAAGCATAAATGCCAAAAAAAGGTTTTTTTTTACTTTTCAAGAAAAATGTGATTTTAGAGTGTTTTGATACCATGTTACAAAACAATTATAATTTTTTTACTAATTAGGAATAATTTGAATAGTTATTTTCATTTTGGTGAAATTTTTAATTTTTTTAGTTTTAGACACCCTTCCTAGCCTCCTATTCAAATTCTCATATATTTCACCATGTGTAGATTTTAGATGAAGAATATTAGTATGTTTTTATTAATCCTATTTATTTATAATTAATGAAAAATTGAGACCATATTAGTGGCTTCACTTTATGAACAATCATTAAGAGTGTAGGTAGCTCAAAATGCAATCAAAACCCCTTAGATAGATTTCTCCACGTGGTAAATTTTTATATATTTTGGATAGAAACCTAATATTTTCAAGTTTTTTTTTTTTTTTTCCAGGGAGGGGGGGGGGGGGTGGCGGGGTAAGTTTTATACACATAAATGGGAAAAAAATGGGATTTGGAGGTCTGTACTTCATGAACCATCATTTTGAAAATTCAGCTTCAAAGCGCATCTAAACCCTCGAAAATATAATTTTGAAAAAGGTTGATTTTATTGAAATTAATTAATATTGGATCAAACTTAAATCTTTTAAAATTTAAACTAAACTTAGAGAGGATTTTATAAATGTCAATTTTATACATGGAGATGTATAGATGAGAGCAAAAATCATATTTTTTATTGAAAAAGAATGTGAAATGAAGTACATGACACTTCAATGAAATATAATAAATGTATATAAAATATTAATATTTTTTATTCATCTTAAAATTTTATTTTTTTTCATAAATCATCCTATAAGTGCCCCAACCAGCTCAATCAAAATGGTCTATCTGTAGGAAAATGGTGGAAAATAGGCCTAGTCAACCCTGTTGACTAAATGACGAGTGTTTCCTCATCAAAATCAAATATATTGTGATGAGAAAAGTTTTTATAGGTATATTTAATTATTTTTTCAAGATTTATGGAATATATTTTAAAGCTTAATGGATTCCAAATTCTATAAGATAGGCTATTAGGCCTAATTAGCCTAATAGGCTTAATTGGTCAATCAAATAGGTAAAGAATGACATTAAAAATATATCAAATGAATTGATTTTAGAGTTACCACATGTAACATATATTTTTTAAGTAGATATATCATTATCAATTAAATCCACATGTTTCAATTCGTATAGGTTGGGTTCAAGTTGAGTTAACTAGTCCTTAAGGGTTAAATCTCTCTGATTGACTAGTTTGACTAGTTTCATGCATCTCCCATGATTTTCATGCAAGATAAAGACTTTCAAGAGCTTAAAATATATTTAAATATGTATTTATATTCTAATTTATGGTGATATTTTCAATGAAAATAAGGTTTAAAAGTCAAAATGGGCCCACCACTTCTCAATTCTATGCCAAAAAATGAAGAACATGAAATTCTTTTTGACTTGGAAGATTTTAAAGACTTTATTTAATATTGTAAAAGGATTTTAGTCTTATTTTAATTTAAATAATACTAATCCTTATCTTTTACATGTGAATTTGGATTTATTTAAGGTTTTATACTTATATATTGGCTTTTTGAATGTTAGGTTGTGGAGCTAAAAGCTTCACCAGGATGCAAACAAGAGAAGTTATGGAGGATGCAGAGTTGCGGGGAGTTGCAGAACCAATTGCAGGACAACCAGCGTCGATCTGATCAGCCAACGTTGGTCAGAGGTAGTGAGGAAGCAACCGGCAATGGTTACCAGTCAGCCAACATCGGTCTTGGAGATGCCGGCGTCGGCAGCCTCTATGTGAATAGGCAGTTCGCATGCTAATTTCGGGAGAGTCTATTTTTGGACTGTTAGTTTGCATGTTGAAGGCTAGTGTTAGTCTTGAGTTGCGTGTCTAATTATTGTAATTAGGTTAGTATAATTATTATAAGCATGAGATCTATATATGGACTCATGGGATGTATTGTAAAAGTGTGCTAGAAAGCCATAGAGCTTTTAGAGAGAGCTAGTGTAGCTCCTCCTAGTTCCAAAGGGGTGCTGAGTGTGTATGATCAGGGAGAGTTGCAAGGTCTGCAAGGTCAAGGAGCTGATCCATCGGGGTACTAGTTGAAGAATCATAAGGACTTGGTGAGGCAAGGATAAGGGTTCTTCAGGGGTGTAGAGATATCTACATGGTGAGTAAGGTCTAGTGATTTGCAGGTAGAAAAGAGCAGGGGATCTACTTGGAGTACGGTTGTGTACTTGGTGAACTGGCAGCATGTTACTGACTGGTTGGAGAGGTGAACATCAATTCTATATTTGAGTTGATTATTGGGACTGAGAGAGAGAGGGAAGAAGGTCTTGAGGCGTGGCGAACCTTTGAGGTGGAGGAAGAAGTGGCATCTTCCTTATTGTATATTCTTATATGTATTTAATACAATTGTGAATTGTCTCTCAATTCTTGTGTTGTTTCATATTTCTAGTTACTTATTGATTCTGGTATAACTCCGTGTTTAGTTGCTAATACAAGAAGTAATCACATGTGTTCTAATTGGTAGAGCAAGATCCTGACTCAGTAGGGATCGGAGCATGTTTATTGTTCTAGGTTTCCCTGACACGTGGTATTAGAGCTTTTGGTTGGGTTACTAACAGGTGGTTTCAGATCTGATAGTGTTTGTTGATTACAGGTTGCTCATAGGGGTTTCTGATTGAGTGGGAGTATAGCAATGGCAGAAGGAAGTAAGCTACGAATGGAGAAATTGAATAGCATGAATGGTCTGATTGATGGAAAGAAAGAGCAGAGAAAAAGATATTGTTGGTTGGTAGCAGACCAGCATGAAGGAACTAAAGATGCAGATTTTGTAGGTGTTGTTGCACAGGATGCTTTGGGATGTTTCTTGGATAAAGTTGAATCTTGGATAACAGGTTATGTTGCCTCTTTCCATGCAGCCCCAGGGAGAGAAGCTGGTGAGCCTTGCCAAAGAATTGGCAAAGGGGAAGTGAAGCTGAAATTGCAGATGGATGACACACAGTGGTTGAAGGAAGTCATGCAGGTACCAGTCTTGGAGATGAGTCTAATTTCTTCAAGAAATTTTGGTGATGGGAGATGTACTGTAACTCTCATAGCGGATACACTTGAATTAGATGGTGGTAAGAAAGTAGGTATCCTTTATCTATCTACTTATATTACTGATTCACCTTCTGTTATAGAGATGTGGCTTTGTAGGCTTGGTTACATATGTAGAAGGAGAATGCAGGTTCTGAAGCGGAAGATAGATGTTTTTGACAAGCTAAAGAACTAGAAAGCCTTGGTGTTCATGGAGGAGATGACAGACAGAGATCAAGTGGGAGAACTGAATTATTCTGAGCAGAGCAGGGTTGATTTGATTAGGATTTTGATCCATGGAGAGCTTGCAAGTAAAAAGTTATCACTCACGGACGAACACAGGTACCGGCATCGGTCATATAGTAACCGATGTCGACAACAAGAAGACCGACGTCGGTCATGAAGGAACCGACGTCAGTAGAAAGGATACCGGTGTCAGCCAGGGAAATGACATCGACAGTCAGGATGAGTGCAGGGAACTGACATCGGTCAGGAGTAGACTGGGAGATGGCTGAGATCAGTCACTGGAATGGATATTGGGCGGACAGCAAGCTGTCAACAAGTCTTAAACACTCATGTGGAGGTCAGAAAGGGTAAGTGAACCTCATATTCATTGTTCACCTTCTTTATATTGCTTATTGATGGTTAAGAACCAGGAAGATGGAAGAAGCAATGCAGGTAGAGTCCAGATATAGTGGGAGCTTGGCATGGATGAGGAGTGTGAGTCCTTGGAAAAGAACCAAACAGGTATTTATTGGTAGAGTTGTCAGCTGGAAGTAAGCACTGAGAGAGATGGATTCCTATTTTAGAGAAGAGAGTGGATGGATACATGAGATAGAAGGCCAAGGTATATGGTCTTGAGAGAGCTGTAGGACAGTGGTACAGGTTTTGACAGGTGGATGGCTAAGCATGGCTTCAGTCAATGTCAATGTAACTATTGTGTTTATATTACCAGGTGGATAATGATTGTAACATTATTTTGTTATTGTATGTGGGTGATTTGCTATCAGGTTTGTACATATAGGTATTTGCTGAGCTAAGGGTAAGGTTAGTTCAGAGGTGTGTCATGAAGAATTTGGAGCAGTGAAATTCTTTGGCATAAGAGACATGGAGATTTTATCTCTAGTGGGAGCTGATGTGAAGATGGTGTTGGTGAGGTTCATTATGTAGGATGCAAAATCGGTAAGCACACCAATGGCTGGATAGTTCAAGCTTAGCTTGAAATAGGGTTCGAAATCACATGAGGTCTAGTGTAGGCCTGAATTTTCCCAATCAGTGGGGGTTGTCGAAAAGTATGGAGCCAATTCGGGGAAGGAGTATTGGAGGGCAGTTCGGTGGGACTAGCAGCAGGGTTTCTTGTTATGCAGGGTCAAGTTCTTCACTACATGGATGTGTAGGTTCGGATATGGCAGGTTACTTGAATGACATGTATAGCATCATAGTTGTGTGGTGGTTGGTCTTCAGGATGGATCTTGAAGAGGGATACAAGCCAAGGAATAATTTAGATGGTGTATAGGTACAGGTACAGGTGTAGCTATTTATCTCCAAGTGGGAGATTGTTAGGATGTGGAGCTAAAAGCTTCACCAAGATGTAAACAGAAGAAGTTATGGAGGATGCAGAGTTGTGGGGAGTTGTAGAACCAGTTGCAGGACAATTGGCATCGGTCTGATCAGCCGACGTCGATCAGAGGCAGTGAGGAAGCAACCGGCAATGGTTACCAATCGGCCGACATTAGTCTTGGAGATGCTGGTGTGGCAGCCTATGTGTGAATAGGCAGTTCGCATGCTGATTCCGAGAGAGTCTATTTTTGGACTGTTAGTTTGCATGTTGAAGGCTAGTGTTAGTCTTGAGTTGCGTGTCTAATTATTGTAATTAGGTTAGTCTAATTATTATAAGCATGAGATCTATATATGGACTCATGGGCTGTATTGTAAAAGTGTACTAGAAATCCATAGAGATTTTAGAGAGAGCTAGTGTAGCTCCTCCTAGTTCCAAAGAGGTGCTGAGTGTGTATGATCAGGGAGAGTTGCAAGGTCTACAAGGTCAAGGAGCTGATCCACCGGGGTACTGGTTGAAGAATCATAAGGACTTGGTGAGGCAAGGACAAGGGTTCTTTAGGGGTGTAGAGATATCTACATGGTGATTAAGGTCTAGTGATTTGCAGGTAGCAGAGAGCAGGGGATCTACTTGGAGTACGGTTGTGCACTTGGTGAACTGGCAGCGTGTTACTGACTGGTTGGAGAGGTGAACATCAATTCTATATTGGAGTTGATTGTTGGGACCGAGAGAGAGAGGGAAGAAGGTCTTGAGGCATGGCGAACCTTTGAGGTGGAGGAAGAAGTGGCATCTTCCTTATTGTATATTCTTCTATGTATTTAATACAATTGTGTATTGTCTCTCAATTCCTGTGTTGTTTTATATTTCTAGTTACTTATTGATTCTGGTATAACTCCGTGTTTAGTTGCTAATACAAGAAGTAATCACATGTGTTCTAATTGGTAGAGCAAGATCCTAACTCAGTAGGGATCGGAGCATGTTTATTGTTCTAGGTTTCCCTGATGAATCCATTTTTCAAGAGTTTCAAAAGGCAAAGAAGAAATTGTAATTGACACTATTTATCAAATAAAGAAGATTTTTTGCATATGTTTTTTTTTTGGATCAGAATAGAGTGTATTTTTATTATGTACCATCATATAATTTAGATATATATATCCTCTTTTTTCATGTCTTTTCCACACCTACTGGGAAAATCTCACCCTTTACAGGTCATTTGAAGAGATAGGAATATAATTTTACAATCCAAAATCCTCTCAATCCTTCATCTGAAATACTAATGTTTAGGGGCAATTTGAAGACTTCCTATTAATTTATATGTTTTAATTAATTTAAATAGATTTAAAATAATACCAATAATTTAGGTGCATCACCCCATTAGATAGAATTTCTTATTTCAGCTTCCTTCTCCCTTTT
This sequence comes from Torreya grandis, assembly GCA_037957365.1. Classification (NCBI taxonomy): domain Eukaryota; kingdom Viridiplantae; phylum Streptophyta; class Pinopsida; order Cupressales; family Taxaceae; genus Torreya; species Torreya grandis. Next base: position 404,271 of record JARHVA010008811.1, read on the forward strand.
CATCCCAAAAAATCAAAATAGTTTAGTTTTTAATAGATAAATCTTCTAGAGGTTTTTCTCAGTACAGAGTTACCCACACTTTGAGAAGATCCAATTGTATAAAATATAGAGAGGGTGTGTTTTACACATATTCAATCATGGTTAAATTTAGAGTGATAACATATTCTGGCATACCCGGTGGGACCTAAGTTTAGCTATTGGAGACAAGTGCAACAGATCAAGAATCTTCATTTGACTCCATCCAAAAGGTAAAAATGTGCAATCTAAAATTTTCAAATGGTAATAATACTGATTAATTTCATGTAATTTCAATTGATATGATGAAGAAGCCTTTTGGGATGATTTGAATAGATTTTGTGCAAATTTGGATAGTCCATCTCTACCTCAAGTGGAGATTGATGAATGTCTTGTAAAGAGTATTGTTGCAGTTGTTCATCAGGAATAAATTAAAGTCATATTACAGTGATGTTTAGATGATTATCAAAGATCTAAAGACTTTGGAAAAGTACCAATTCAAATGGATTCAAATGAAGACATCAATCCAATTATACTAGTTGAATTGTCAATACAATCATTGAATGACAATGTGTCAAATCATGATCAACCTATGAATGAGGTAGAGATAGCACTTTTGATGCAACAAAGAAGAATATGGGAGGAAGATTATTGGATCTTAGATCCATATATTCAATCCATACACCTAATAATGGAATTTGGGGGCCTAATTTCATCATCTAAAACACATAAACATATAAGTGCTTCTATTTGCAGAAGAAGGCTATCAGAAGGAAGCAATCATGTTTCAAAGTTCCATGTTGCATCAAATAACTTTCCATTTGATCCAGGAGGGACAACAAGTTGGAGGTTAGTTTATACCTAATAGAATTATTATTTTTGATTTCATCTAATTGCATATATGCATATGCTTTTAGTTTTTATTTTTCCCTTTCCTATTGTTGTTGTCCATTCTTCTAAGTGCACACGTGCACATGTTTGTTATTCTTTGTTTTAGTTATCTTGTTTATGTCTTTGCCCATAAAAGATATCCCAATATTTAGTGTATATCCAAGTCTATCCTTGTTATATTTTTTAATTTATTTGACCATCAGGTTGGTCAACCCTCAAAATTCACCAAAATTGTTAGTAATTTGACCTGTCAAGGCCAAATTACTACTCCTATCATACACAAGTTTTCTAAAACCAATCATAGCTTTTTAAATTTGGTCAAACCAGGGAAAATTGGCCTAAAAATAATTAATTTTGGTAAAAAATTACAAAAATTTATTGTAAATGGGTCATTATAATTTCAAAGTAGCATTGTCAAGTTCAAATATGCAGACAATCCATGCACATGGATCAATTTTGAGAGAAAATTTAACATTCTAGGAGCTAAATGTGGTTTTAGGACATAAAATTTTATACACATGGTCATTATTATTTATAAAAATTTATGACAAAGTTAAAACTCCATTTGATAAGTTGAGATACTCATTATTTTGTAACAGTCCTTAGCATGTTCGTTGGAGATCAACATTGAAGTAGGCATCATTCTGGAGTGACACAAAGGTTTCTAAGTCTAGATAAAATTTTAAAAAGTATGTAATTATGTTTTTAAATCATAATAATACCTTTAAAGAGTATCAAAACTCTAAATTTTAAGCAAACCATGCTCATACAAGCATTTGCAAGTAAACAAGCATAAAAGCCAAAAAAATGTTTTTTAAAGTTTTAAGTAAAATGTGATTAAATTTTTTTTTAATAATGTGATATATACCCCATAATAATTTTTCATGAATTGGGAATAATGTGAAGAGCTATTTTTATTTTGGTAAAATTTTCATTTTTTCAGTTTAAGACATCCTTTCTAGCCTCCTATTCAAATGCTCATATCTTTCACCACGTGTGGATTTTGTATGAAATCAATTAGTATGTTTTGAGTAATTATATATAATTATAATTTATAAAAAAATTGAGACCATTTTAGTGGTTTCACTTTATTAACAATAATTAAGAGTATAGGTATCTTAGAATGTAGTCAAAACCCCATAGATAGATTTCTTCACGTGATAATTTTTTATATATTTTGTATGGGAACCCAATATTTTCAAGGATATTGGGGGGATAAATTTTATACATTTAAATGAAAAAAAATTATGATTTTGAGGTCTTTACTTCATGAACCATCATTTTGAAAATTCAGCTTCAAAGCCCAACTAAACCCTCAAAAAATTAGTTTTGAAAAAAAATTATTTTATTACCATTAAATTATATTGGATAAACCTAAAAAAATATAAATTTAAATTAAATTTATATAGGATTCCATAAATGTCAATTTTATGCATGGAGATGTACAGATGAGAGTTAAAAACATGTTTTTTGTGGAAAAAGTATGTAAAATGAAGTACAAGACACTTCAATGAAATAAAATAAATGGATATAAAATATTAAGACTTTTTATTCATAATAAAATTTTATTTTTGTCTTAAATCATCCCATAAGTGTCCCTACCAACTCAATCAAAATGGCCGATATGTAGGAAAATGGAGCAAAATAGGCCTAGTCAACCCTGTTGACTGAATGACAAGTGTTTTCTCATCAAAATCAAATATTTTGTGATGAAAAAAGTTTTTAAAGATTTATTTAATTATTTTTCATTCTTCATGGCATATTTTTTTAGGTTTAATGGATTCCAAATGCTAAAAGATAGGCTATTAGGTCTAATTAGCATAATAGGCTTAATTGGTCAATCAAGTAGGTAAAGAATGGCATTGAAAATATATAAAATAAATTAATTTTGGATTTAAAATGTGGAATATATGTTTTTTAAATTTATATAATATTATCAAGCTAATCCAAAATTTTCTATTCATGTCAGTTGAGCTCAAGTTGAGTTAACTAGTCCTTAAGGGTCAAATCTCTTTGGTTGACTAGTTTGAGTAGTTTCATACATATCCCATGCTTTTCAAGCAAGATAAAGACTTTAAAGAACTTAAAATAACTTTTAGGATGGATTTATATTCTAATTTATGTCATGATTTTCATACAAATAAGTTTGACAAGTCAATATGGACCCACCACTTCTCAATTCTATGCCAAAAAAAGAACATGTAATTTTTGAAGACTTAGAAGATTTTAAGGCTTTTATTTAATATTGTAAAAGGATTTTAGTATTATTTTAATTCAAATAAGACTAATAATTCTCTCTTCCATGTGACTATGGATTTAGTTAAGTTTTTTTACTTATTTATTGGCTTTTTGAAGCCATTTTTCAAGAATTTCAAAAGGCAAAGAAGAAATTGTAATTGACACTATTTATCAAATAAAGAAGATTTTTTGCATATGTTTTTTTTTAGATCAGAATAGAGTGTATTTTTATTATTACCAGCATATAATTTAGATATATATCCTCTTTTTTCATGTCTTTTCCACACCTACTAAGAAAATTTCACCCTCTACAGGTCATTTTAAGAGATAGGAATAGAATTTTGCAATCCAAAATCCTCTCAATCATTCATCTAAAATACTAATGTTTAGGGATAATTTGAATACTTCCTATTCATTTATATGTGTGCTTTAATTTTATTAGCTTTCAGATAATACCAATCATTTAGGTGCATCACCCCATTAGATAGGATTTCCCATTTCAGCTTCCTTCTCCATTTTCATCCCAAAAAATCAAAATAGTTTAGTTTTTAATAGATAAATCTTAAGGGAATCAACCCCTCTAGAGGTTCTTCTCAGTATAAAATCACCTACACTATGATAAGATCCAACTTTATCATCTAGATAGAGGGATTGTTTTACACATCTTCAAATATGGTGCACTCCAGAGTGATAACAATTTTCTTATGAAGAGATTTAGCAATCTTGTCCATTAAGATTTTAAGACCAATTCGAGGATGATAGGATGAAAATGAAGGTCTAAATACCCAGTCAATCTTAGATTAGATTCAATTGTCCTATATTTTATAATATGTTATGTTAAGTGCAACTTGGTGGCCTCTCTTATGATGCAAGCTATTCTAAAATCCACTTTTTCTCTAAGAATCATTGGCCTCCAAGATTTGAAATGTAAAAGACTCAATTGTCATCCCTAACTTGTTTGGATTGAAGACTCAATTTTTTTCATTTGAAACTAAACAATAAATACATTCTAGGCTTCAATCATCATTTGGAGTGGCTTCCAAATTTAATTATCTAGGGATCCCTCTTAATGGGGCTCACTTTCTTAATGCCAATCAGGGCCTAGATCTGGGGTAGAAGAATACTTTAAGGACACAACCAAATAAACAAGACAAAATACACAACAGGAAAATCAAACACACAACTAAATCAAACTAACCTAATATATTTATTACCATCCTTCATTGAGGTTATTCTGAAATTACATTAGATAGGGTAGCTAAAAAGTAGTGTTTCAAAAACTTTCCATTTATCGATAGCAATAGGTCATTGACCTCTAGGTCCTTAAGGTGAAATGCATTGTAGCCTAGTATCTCAACTATCTAATAGGGGCTAATATAGAAAATATCAAACTTTGAGTGTTTTCCTTCTTTTCATGGGCCTTGTCCCAGATTAATACTAGATCAAAAATCCTAAAGGTCTTCATCTCATCCCTTTTATCAAACCATAATTTGACAGTACCTTAATGTTTACTAAAGTTTAACCAAGCTTCATTTCAGGCTTCTTTTAATTGAATGTTATCCATGAAGTAGAATTTAATTTATCATCTAGTTCTATGAATTTTTTCATGAAATTATAATTTGGTAGCCTAAGCATGACCAACATGATTGAATCCAATCCATAAACTAAACTAAAAGGATATCTCTTAAGGGTTTGTTTATACCTGGTGTAGTCAACCCATAGAGATACCTTTAGTAATGAGTGTCATTCATGGGTTTCTCTCCTACATACTTTTTGATGGCATCTATTAAATTTTTATATATGGACTTAACTAATCTATTTCCTTGTGGGTAGTGGTTAGATGAGAACCTCAGTTTGATACCATTTTCATAAGCCCATCCTGTAAACTCCATAGATTGCAAGGTGAAACCACTGTCACATACCAAAAATACTGGGACCCCAAACTGGGTGACTATGGTGTTCTTCATAAACTTGATGATTTCAAAAATATTTATTATCTTGGTTACAACTACCTTAGACCACCTTGTGTAATAATTTATGGTTTTGAGAAAAAACTTGTGGCCAGTTGATGAATTAGGGTTGATGACTCCAATGAAATCTAACACCCATTTGGAAAATAGTGTCGATTCCACCATGGGTTGTAGTGGCATTATCACATGGGTTTCCTTATTAGTAAATTTTTGGCATTGATAAAAAATGTGAACATGGGCATGAACATATTTTTAAAAAGTAAGCTAGTCGTATCCCATTAGAATAATTTTTATGTAGTGGCATTTACTGCAAGGTGACTACCTCTTAATATTTCATGGAAACTTCTCATCACCTCCTTGACTTTAATGACAAAAATCTAAAGTAAAATCCATGATTATTTCTAAATAAAATCCCTTTATTTAGAATATATTATGCATCCTTCAATATAAGGTCTCTATTATATATACGATTGAGTTGAATAGGTGTATTTTCATAGATTAAGAAATGCACGATTAGGGCATATGAATATGGTTGTAGCACTAGATATTGGTCTACTTGGTGTATAATTATTCTCAAGTCTATTTTAATAATTAGTTGGGTAAGACCATGTCCTTTAACCAATTTGGTTAGTTTAATCTCCAAGTCTTACCTACAACTTTTTTATCCATTGGCTTCTGTGTTCATCTAATTTTTCTTCCCTAGGATTTTCTTTATGACCAGTTATGGGATGACTACATGCACCTTATTTCTAAGAATATAATGCCTAGATTTTTCACATCTTTGACCAGGGCATAGGCATGTTTGTCTAGAGTAGAATATCTTATTTTCATGTCCTTAATATTGGTGCTCATGAAATTAATAAGATGTTCCTAACTATCCAATCTCTAGGTGAGGTAGGTAGAAATGGTGTGTTTAGAAGCAAAGGGGTGAAAGTATAAATATTACATGTATTATGCATTGATAAGAACTAGTGATTTCATAATGTCATCTTTGATATATTGAAAATATTTCTTTGATCCTTCATTCCATTCCACCTTCACTTCCTATTTGAACATAACATTCAATGGATTTATGATTTTGGCAAATCAAAAAATAAACTTACCAGCAAAGTTGATTTCCCAAAGAAAGATTTAAATTCTTTCTTTCTATTAGGTAAAATCAATTTAAAAATCACATTAACTCTTTTTGGTTCAATATCAATACCTTATTATGTGATGATATGACAAATAATATTACCTTAGGTGACACAAAACACACTCTTATTTAGGTTTAGGGAAATGCCATAACTTTGACATCTTTTGAATACTTTATCCAAGTGGCATATGTGATGTAACCTATATTTTGAGAAAATAGTCAAGTCATCCATATAAATTAATATACATTTACCATTTAATACTTCAAAATAAAAATCCATCACTCTTTGAAAGGTTTCCCCAATACTGATCAACCCAAAGGGAATTCACTTATAAGAAAACATGACCCACTTGGTGGTGAATGTGGGTTTAACCCAGTCTTCTAAATTAACCAAGACATGGTTGTATCCCAAAAATCCATCCAAGAAGGACATCATCTGGGATCCACTCACCATTTTGATTACTTTATCAAGGGAAGGTAATTGGTAATTATCTTTATTTGAGTCTTGGTTTAAGTTCTATAAGTCTACACAGATGGATTTCTCCATTTTTATTTCACACAAGAACTAGGTTGGCCACCCAGGTAGAGTGGTGAATAAGGAAAATTATCCCAATAAAGAGCAAATTATGGACCTCTTTACATATTAAGTGTTCCATGATTAGGTTTGCCAATCTTTGCCATTTCCTAAATGGTTTTTTGTCTAGTTTAATGGGGATAACATGAGTAATATCTCTTATTTTTAATACCTTGAGGTCTCCATAAGCCCAAGTAATTACATCTTTATGCCTCAGTAGTAATTTCTCAACTACTCTAGTTCAGAGTCTATCTAGTTAGAATGCACATTTATATTTTGAGGATTTTCCATAGGGTTGAGGTTGATGATATAATAATTTTGGTTCTCAAACTTGGGTTTATTCATTTGGAATTTGGGATCTTAATTATCAAATGTTCTTTCTAATGAGATAATCCCCTGCTGGATCCAATTCCAATGAATATTAAGGATCTCATTTTTATCTATCTCAATTTTAGGATTATCTATGTTTGCCTCCTCAATGATTTGGGTTTTAAATACCCTTATGTTATTAATAAATTATATAATTTATTGATCATCCTCAAAGACTTGTAATTTTATCACATTGTCAGGGATAAAAGGACAAGGGATAAGTTCCATAGAGAACTCTTACAACTTGATGTCATTCAGGGGGTCAAGTTTGCTTCTATAGATTTTAGTTAGTCATAAAATTGGTTTTATTCGCTAAGGATAGAGATGAAATTTAATTTGATAAACATTTCAATTAATTCCAAAGACCTATGCTTATAACTTCATAGGTAGAAATCTTGCATTGAAATTTTGATTTGGTTGACAACCAGTTCAGAGTCATTAAATGCTCTTAGTTCATTGCCTTGTGATTCAATGAAAATTATAATCCTAAGATTAAAAATTTATACTCTACTAAATTATTTGTATATGGAAACTACATTCTGATGCTAGATGTTTCCCCTATTGTATATCTATTAATAGAATACTATCCCCACTACCTTATTGGAAAGGGCTTTGTTGATAATATGGCCTCCCTACAGTTTAAAAATTTACTTACCATGTCCTTTAAGATTGTGTATGGTCATCAAACACCTTGTAAAATCCTAAAAATGGTCTTTTAAATCCTCTTTTAGCATTGTTTAAGGTTATTTTTATGAAATTAAGTTAAATGTTCTTCTTGACCTTATGTTGTATAATCACCTTATGGCATAGTCGAGTTGGTTCAAAGGTATTAAGTGGTATAAGGAGTATTTTTGAGAGATTTCATGTGTTTTTTAAGTATATTAATCCTCCTTTAGTTTTTATAAGTTCCAATAGGGGTTGAAATATTCATTTCTAACATTACACCCCTTTATGCAATGCTTTATTGCCCATTTTATAACATCTAAAGGAGGTTTTATGAGAAAATTAAAATTATACAACATTAAAAATATATGAAAACATAATTAAACATATATACAATCATTTAAAAACTTCATGGGAATCTGACATATCACCTCCATTAATTTTCAAGCAGATTAAACAGTTTTCATGGTAAAAAGTGGAGGTTTTCAGCTAGTCTGTATAGGTTTATTAGAGAAAGATCATGTTCAGACACACACATGTATTAATTTATTCCTCATATTCATATATAAATAATTTTTCATGATTTTAAAATCAAAAAAAAGTCAAAAACCAACCCCCCCTCTCCATTGAGCTATTTGACAACTTTATAAAACTAGTCAGGTTTGTGAATGATACAAATACAAGAGATAAGGTGAAGACCTAAGATTTTGGTTAAAGTATGGTACCCTATTTGTATTCCATTTTATTGAATTAGTAATTATATTTCCTTACCCTCTTTTATGATCAATCACTAATAAGGTGAAGGACTCATGGTGTTTCATCCATCCAGGTAGGGTTCTAGTTTGCTTCATTTTCTCCTTATCTGAGTGTGATGAAAGAGGAATGGAAATTTGGGGGGATTTTTATGGATCTACACAACTTTATACAACATTTTAAATACCCAATTAACATGTGTGAGCCTATTGAAAACACCTATCTACTAAGAGGGGGGGTGAATCAGTAGATCTCAAAAATTAGTTCCTTAAAACATTTAAGATGAATCTTAAACATAAGTAAGCTTAAATAAAAAATGAAAGATATCACATGAAAAAAATAAAATATAATAACACCATATTTATATGTGGAAACCTAAATGGAAAAACCATGGTGAGAATGCTACTAGAAGCTACAGTTTTTAATCCAGCCTCACAAAATTTGTCACACTGACTAAACCTCACTGATTATATTCTAAGTCACCAATCTTAAGTAGACACCCATCCCTTATTCTGAGTACCAACTCATAATGACCTCATTGATCATATATTTAAGGGAAATAAACCTAATTAAACACTAATACACTAAATAAGCACCAACTTAGCCTCATTGATGGTACCAACCAAATAGCTATGTGGAGCTACAACTCCATCTAATGAAAAAATAGATTCATAACATAATATAAGTTTTTTTCCTTGTTTCAAGTTTTATCTTAAACTACTCATGCTATACACAATACTTGTATGTGCATTATTTCTCTCAGCCTCTCTTTCTGTGTCTAGATTCTTCTATTTGACACTCTTCTAAAATCCCTTTCTGCCCCCTTTTATGTGTCTAAATATGTCTAATAGATAACTCTTTTTTTGTATCTCAATTTTTTATATTTGACATAATATATGGCTCTAATATTCAACCATATCATTAATCCATGCTTAGATGAGTCTTTTAACTTTATATACTCTGCACTCGTGGCTTGACTCTTCTCATTCCAAGAAAATGATTGTTTGTCTTCCTTTCTCTGAGCCTCTTGGAATTCTATTTGTGTCACTTCAATTACAAAATTTGTAAGATTGGATTGATTTTTTTATTATCCATTTGCATTTAAAACTTTAAATGTTAGCCTTTGATCTCCTCTTTCACACCGTCTTTGAAACTAACTCACTTCGTCAGATATTTGAATGTTTTCTGACTTTACCTTTGGTCATCTTTAAGACGTAGCCATCAATCTCAAAACTCTAACTCCCATGAGCCATTAGATCTTAGCAGATGCATGATCCTTAACTAAGTTAGTCATTAGCCTTTAGTATATTTAACTTCATCTCACTTACCATGGAATTTATGAGAGCTTTCTCTCTGTTAGATATTTCTAAACTTACTCAGTCTTTGTCTCACCTCTATGCCTTTCAAAATGTTATCATGAAAGCCTTTTATCCTTTAAAAAATAGCCTTATGTCCTCCACAATTTTCTTTCAAAACTTTTGTTGTGGCCTTTTCATCTAAGGGGCTTTGATACAATTTCCCCTAAAAAATGCCAAGTGCTCTTTTTCCTTCGACTTTTTCTTTCAGCATTTTTTTCAATGTACCTTTCATGTCTTTTCAAAATTCCCTTCAAAACTTGTGCAAATGTACCCTTCAGAAACTTTGTTTGGGTCACTTAACCTTTAGATATTTTTAAAATCTCCCTTTTGTTTGAGACACATTTCCTTTGGGACTTTTGTTTGGGACAATGTTTTTGACAAATACCCTTCAAAAAGACTTAAACAAATTCCTAAAATAATTTTCTAAAGCACTCTTTCCGAAAGAAATTTAAATTTACCTTTTGTAAAATTCAAGATGCCTTTTGGAAACTTTAACATGCCTTTTGGAAACTTTAACACACCCTTCAAAAAATTGTTCAAAATTCCACATACCCTTTGGAAACTTTGATTTGGGTCACTTACCCTTCAAAAATTTACTACATGATTTTTGTCAAGGGGACCTAGACTGAATTCCTAAAACAATTTAGTATAAGTATAAACCATTTTCCCTAAAATAATTCCAAATCTTCAG